>OY757553.1:15987804-16074974 GCA_963584105.1 Alviniconcha strummeri
GTTTCTCCTGCTGTTAATGATTGACCGTTGGGAGTCTGTCAGTTTCTCTTCCTGTTGATTATTGACCGTTGGAAGTCTGTCAGTTTCTCCTCCAGTGGATGACTGACCGTTGACAGTCTGTCAGTTTGCCGGCTGTTGCTCTGTGACTGAAAGCGCTCCGTCTGCAAGCGGGTTGCCCGAGTTATTTTACGTAAGTATATCGACGAGGTCTCTGCTTGTCCGCTGGGCAGCTGAATGGATGCCCTGATTGACTGACCGCTGTGATCGCGGCCACACTCTCGTTTACTTACCCACCATGGAAAGCGGGGAGTAGGGGATTAGACATAATCATAGCACCAAGGGGGTAGCCATGGAGTGGGCCTTGTTACTACAGGTCTGTTGTTACAGAGCACAGTGCCCGGCCACCTGGGGTGCCTTACTTCCGGTCAGCGAGAAGCATCAGTGCTCGGTATCAGTACCTAATGTCGTTCGGGAGGGCCGATCGAGACTTTTCCATTTTCAAATGCATTCTGTGCTTTACTTGCCACCTACTCTGTTGTGTTTCTTCTTTTTCTTCCGGTAATGACCATCGGCCACAAAGCTGGCCATTACTGTCATTTTCAGTGCATGCTGGGTTATTTGGGTGTTTCCACAGTCTACCGAACTCTGACATGGACTACAGGATATTTAACATGCGTATGTGATCTTTCTGCATGCGTATGCACACAGGGGGACCTCGGTTTATAGTCTCATACGTAACTGCTCTGGTGTCTTATGAAGGGGTGGAGGGGTCACCGGACACAACGGAACTCTTTATGAAGGAGTGGAGGGGTCACCGGGCACAACGGAACTCTTTATGAAGGGGTGGAGTTGTCACCATACACTAGGGAACTATTTATGAAGGGGAGGAGGGGTCACCATATACTAGGAACTTTTTATGAAGGGGTGGAGGGTCACCATATACTAAGAACTCTTTATGAAGGGGTGGAGGGGTCACCATACATTAGGGAACTCTTTATGAAGGGGTGGAGGGGTCACCATATACTAGGAACTCATTATGAAGAGGTGGAGGGGTCACCATACATTAGGGAACTCTTTATGAAGGGGTGGAGGGGTCACCATACATTAGGGAACTCTTTATGAAGGGGTGGAGGGGTCACCATATACTAGGAACTCATTATGAAGAGGTGGAGGGGTCACCGTACACTAGGGAACTCTTTCTGAAGGGATGGAGGGGTCACCATACATTAGGGAACTCTTTATGAAGGGGTGGAGGGGTCACCATATACTAGGAACTCTTTATGAAGGGGTGCAGGGGTCACCATACACTAGGAACTTTTTATGAAGGGGTGGAGGAGTCACCATACACTAGGGAACTCTTTATGCAGGGGTGCAGGGGTCACCATATACTAGGAACTCTTTATGAAGGGGTGCAGGGGTCACCATATACTAGGGAACTCTTTATGAAGGGGTGGAGGAGTCACCATACACTAGGGAACTCTTTATGAAGGGGTGGAGGGGTCACCATACACTAGGGAACTCTGTATGAAGGGGTGGGGTGGGGGGGGTCAGCGTACACTAAGGAACTCTTTATGGAGGAGTGGAGGGGTCACCATACACTAGGGAACTCTATGTGACGTCATCGTGTCCCGGAGTTTAGGAAAGTGTGTGATGCGTTCAATGCTATAAATCGTTCTCGTCCTGCTTACCTCTCTCCACTGCTACGTGTCTAAACTCCGTCTCGTACACTTCTGACACCCGCATGCTGAAACTCCAACAATATGGAATTCACTCCCACAAGACCTTAGACACTGCTCAACCCTATCATCTTTTAAAACCAAACGGAAAACCTTCCTCTCCGTCCTCACAGTATTTCCGCCCCAACTAACATCAGTACCCAGTTTCTGTTACAGACAGTCTGTGTGTGTGTGTGTGCGTGCGTGCGTGCGTGCGTGCGTGCGTGTTTGTGCGTGCGTGCGTGCGTGCGTGCGTGCGTGCGTGCGTGCGTGCGTGCGTGTGTGTGTGTGTGTGTGTTTCCATAGAATACCTATTGTTTAGGTAGGACTGTGCTCTACGTGTGTATTCAATATGATATTTAGGTTAATATGTATCATGTGAGCGCTCAGGGCGTTGATCAGCGCATGTTAAGTGTACATTATTGTTATTACGTAATCACAGCTCGTTGATGTTGACGTGAAACTGCAAATGTGGAATCACGGGGCCCTGTCAGTTTGTAGTTTTGTGTGTGTGTGTGTGTGTGTGTGTGTGTGTGTGTGTGTGTGTGTGTGTGTGTGTGTGTGTGTGTGTGTGTGTGTGTGTGTGTGTGTGTGTGTGTGTGTGTGTGAAATCAATTTATGATACACACAAAGCAGTAAGCTGAGAGGGAAGCTGTCACGCGGTCGCAGTTCGCCGAGACAACGAGGAGTAAATCAAACGTTAACCCCTGGTGCCGACTCCCAGTCGCGATGACGTGTTCTAGTATCTCACTGAGCTTATCGAATACACGACACTCGCACGTGGCGGGAGACCGAGCATCCGCTTTTGGTCCGACGAGGGATAACAAGACGTCACGTCGCAAAATTAAATGTTTAAAAACATTTTTTTTATTTTTTAAGTAATTTTGTCTGATTCGAAATGACCGACTGATAAAGTGTGTGTGTGTGTGTGTGTGTGTGTGTGTGTGTGTGTGTGTGTGTGTGTGTGTGTGTGTGTGTGTGTGTGTGTGTGTGTGTGCTCGCGCGGCGCGCGTGTGTTCGTACGTGTGTGTGTGTGTGTGTGTGTGTGTGTGTGTGTGTGTGTGTGTGTGTGTGTGTGTGTGAGTGTGTGCACGCGCGCGGCGCGCGTGTGTTCGTACGTGTGTGTGTGTGTGTGTGTGTGTGTGTGTGTGTGTGTGTGTGTGTGTGTGTGTGTGTGTGTGTGTGTGTGTGTGTGTGTGTGTGTGTGTGTGTGTGTGTGTTAATTTTAATGGACTGTTTGACACTTTATAACTTCACTGAAACGTATAAACTAGTGCCCTGTGATTTACTGATTTGTCTTGTCTTTGGATTATGCCTGTGTGTCTGTGGGTGTGATTGCGACGATGCCGCGCAGGTTACGTCAATGTTGTTTTGAATGCTGAACCCAGAACCCAGAATCAAAATATTGTAGTACTTGTCGCTCGGCCGGAACGGAAAGTTCGGTTCAGTTCAGTGTTGCTTTACGTCCACAGAGACCGTACGGACTGTTAGGGACCCAGAGCCCAGGACGGACACCTCGACTTTCACACAGCCTCTGAGCTCTGCGTGCCTATACCTTCATTAACTCAGTGTTAGTTTACGTCCACAAAGACCGTACGGAGCCCAGGACGGCCACCTCGACTTTCACTGACACAGCCTCTGAGCTCTGCGTGCCTATACCTTCATTAACTCAGTGTTACTTTACGCCCACAGAGACCGTAAGGACTAGTAGGGACCCAGAGCCCAGGACGGCCACCTCAGTCGACTTCCACACAGCCCATGAGCTCTGACCGAAACGGTTCTGATGTTTTATGTTGATTTTTGCAACACCTGCCGGCGGGGAGGTGAGACAACCAATAGATCGATCTTCCGCTGACTGACAGTCGGCTACCCTGTCGGCGACACTGATTAAAAATAACTTTTAATTTTGTTTATAACGTTCATTTTAAGATTTTCAGGTGGAGTTTATGTATTTACTCGTATGCTGTATATAGGTGATAGTTACTGTAGGCGACTCAGGTGTTTGCTGTTGTGCTTGTGTGACGTTCGCCCTGATATAACTGCGGTAATGGGTGACTGGGCGTAAAACACCAACTTACTTGCGTTACGTCTTTCGAGCACTAATTAACTTACTTGTTTGTAGGTTGATTTTAAGAGTCCCTCCGCACCCCGGATAACTTGAAAACGAAACAAATGAGCTCCTTATCTATTCGGCCAACGACTTTCGTTAGTGATGGCGTAATAATAATTAACATTTGTTCAGCGCCCCATCTCCAACTGCAGATCGCCTCACAATGGCAACTAAAAGACGATAACTACTACAGGCTAATGCACAAACCCGGCCTGACATACAGGGTAAATAACTGATGCGCAAATTGCATGTGCACAGGCATTTTTCATTTAAACCCCAACAGACATATACTGAACCAGCAAATGTTAGCATCCCTATGCCCACTCCTTGAATGAAAAATTACATATTTATTTGACGGAACTAAGTTCAGTTTTTAGAACAGCTGATTCGAAAGAGTTGATGGAAGCGGACTAGGGGCATGCCTGACTGATGCCGGGTTGTGTGAGAGTCATTTGTTCCAAATTGTAAGACCTTCAATGACAAAAGAGCCGCGTTGGCTAGATGACTTTATTTTGACAGAAGGGATTTGAAACAGACGCGTCAATGTCAGAGGATGAACGAAGCTGTCGGGAAGGAACTAATATAAATCTTGAGGGTGTCACTGAGCAGGGTATTGACTCGAGCCAGACTGACTTGACCCAATCAGTAACACTGAGAAGAGGAACACATGTGATGGAGGAACGTTTGTAGTTCATTCAGTGTCGTTGCCGGACTCTGACTGGAGAGCCAGTGCGGCAGACGGCAGAAAAAAAATGCTCGTATTCTGATGACCTGAAGACTACTCGGGCTGCGTTGTTGGATTTTCTCTGTAGTTTCCTGAGTAGATGCTTAGCGGATGAGCCAGCCATAACTTTCAAGCCTCCGTAAGCAGAACTGACGTGGACGGTAAGAAAAACGCCTGATACAATCTGGGCCGGTTATCTGTTACAAACTTACTGTTATTTGAGCACCAACCAGACCTATGGCGTAATCAACAGATGGCAGTTGTTGGAGGAAGTGGCCACCGACTGACGGCTGAGTCGGTGGTGAATCGCCGGCCGCTAAGCCGTTCAGTACTCAGTATGACAATTGGTTGAGAATCGGCGACGCTAGACTGTGACTGATATTAGTGACAGTCTTCCTCGATTTTCACGGTACTAAGCCCTGTGCCGAAAGGGGGTGGGGGTTGGGGGGATGTGTGGGTGTGGCGACCACGCCTCCCGGCGCCGTAAACTGCAGACTACGATGCCGAAGCTGCGGGTATGGCGGGCAACATGCATACCTGCCATCGACTGACATTTCATTGCTAGCAACTTGCTGTTGTGCTACGACAGAAAATAAACCCAACGACTAGATTTGCTTTCGCTTTGTCTCATGAACAATGCAGAAATAGCAGCGCGGACTTCGTTTCAATATCTTGCGTCACCGAATCCGCGCACTTTGTGAACAGTCCAGTGCGATGTAGCAGACGACACTTTGGTTCGGCCCAAGTTTATGCAAATACAAAACAACAGAGCAACTACATATATTATCTTTGAGTGATATTTGAAGATGAATACTCTTTTCTGTGTTCGCTGATACATATCGTTGATAAATATGGGTCAGAAGATAATTATAGGTTTATTCTAAAGAAGCTCTGAAACGCAAACCTCTGGGTCATTCACGCGAAAGAATTCTACTTCCTGTGACGTCACATTGTAGTAGTCTGCCATTTTCCTAGAAGAAAGTGAGCGAAGGTGTAGTTTTTCTCACGTTCCTTCCACTGTATTCTTACAGCTGTGCTGAATTTTGGAAAATATTTCGAGGTGAAGTGATAGGTATATGAAATCTGAAAGTTTGGAGACGCTTAAGATGGCAGAAAGTATAAGTTTGTGAATCGCAAGTGTCCGATTACTCTCAGTCCATTTTAGCATCGCTCAGCGTGGGTCTTTTGGCTGATGTATCTATTTAGGGCATCACCCGTTCTGTTTCTCCTCTGGACCTAAAAGGAAAGAAACAACATATCTAGACACTGGGTAAGTGATTAATTAATCTTTTTTCAACAGTGTTGTTAAACGTAACAGTCTGTTGTGGTTTGGCGTCCAAGTCCTCGAGAGGAAGACCTGACTTCACGTGGTCTATATTGGATGAAAATTATTTCCTTCAAAAATAGATTGTTAAGTGTATGCGTACTTATTTAGATTTGTAATGCCCAGACTAGCAATAATTGTTGTATAAAACATTGTTTGACAATATTTTACTCGGTGTGTATCACTGTATGCAGGTAGAACGCACGAGCGCCCATTATACGTTGACCTCATTTAGGTTGAACGGAGCCCGTGACTGTTGTGATGGTGATTTTGTTTTGACATCATGATGTGATGTTGCAATACTGACAGCGTAACCCCACCACCCTACCCACCCACCACCAGCTTTAGGTGGCTCATTTGGAAATTTTGTAAGACTTGCAATAGGAAAAAAATAACAGCTTTTTTGATAATTTCCTATTGAGTTTGTAAATTGTAGTGTCCAAAGTTGTTGCTTTCAATTTCATTTTGACTTTCAGGTCCAATTTTTGTCCACTTTTGGGTCACACTTAGAGTTTGGAATGCTGTTCAGCCTTGGGAAGCAATGTTTTTCCTATTTAAGAATAAGATTGTCTTTGCAGAGCCTTTAGGTCTAGTTTTTTTTCTTTTTTCTCTACTGTAGCCATCAGATTGGCCATTTTGCATTGTCAGCTGTGTCACTGAAAAAGCTGAGAACAACCAATTTAGGACTGATGCGGGTATAAATTGTGTTATGTGTATTCAGTAAGTTAACACAGACATAAAATTAGAAAAGCATTGCTTCATGAGGCTGACACTAGTAATAGGCCTTTGAAACAGCAGGTGCAGCCCAAAAATGAACAACAGTGAAAGTGAAATGATGTGATAATTTAGGACACTAATTCGACTAAATATTGGGTGATTCAGTGAAGCTGGTTTGCTAGAGTGAATGTGCTTTGTAATCTTTCACGCAAGAAGTCGTGCGAGGTTGCAGCGCACTTCCGGGCCAATTTCTGAGTAGGCGTTGCTTCATGCTGTGTATAACAGTGGAAGTTGAACCTAGAATCACGAAGCAGTACAAATGCCAGTACTGTTGCAGTTGCAAAAATTACCATGGAAAGGGGATTGAGGGTGGAAAAAAAGGGTCTTTGCGTTTTGGGGCATCCTATAGCATGAGCAACAAGTTATTGCTTATTGCCAGACACATTATGACTACGGGCTTCCAAAAATGCCTTTAAAGTTGGCACTGTAAAATTCACAAATTCACTGTCACTGCCTTCCATTGTGAAGAAAGTATGCACTGGAAGTAAAAGCAGCCAAGGGACTTAAAGGACAAGTCCAAGGTTAGGGGTGATTTTTGACACGATTTCCGCTAAATCTCACTGAGAACGATGATGTAGATGAAACTGTGATCTGAGGGTTATAAATGCATGAAAAAAGGCATTTTCTGTCATACCGAAAGCGTCACCATGACACCCAAATCACGTAACCATATGCCTACTAGTACTACGTCACACCTATTTCGGTTTGCAAAATCGCACTCGCTGAACTGCTCGCTACACAAATGGGCATGATGTGGTGTAGCAAGAAAGTCAGCTCATTTGAATTGTATAAACTTAATCCACTTTTGCTTCACTGTGGGTCGATTGCGCGGGAGCTCGTGCATTGTTATACCTGGGGTCGTCTGTGAATTGTTACAGTTCACGGCAACACAGTAGGCCGGCATAGTTAACTTTTTTTTGTTGACCACACGCATACACAGTTTACTGAAGAATCTAAGATGGCAACCGCACTGACTCCCCAGACTGACGTCACTTCCGGGAAGCCTACAGAAAATAAAATCGATTAAAAACCCAATTAAACCCCCCAAATTATTTTTTATTTGATTAAATCTGAAACTAGTGACTCATTTGTCAATCATTTCAGTGGTCATTTTGCATACTTAAAAACCTTGGACTTTTACTTTAAGCGATGCCGGGCAAAAGTCAGGGGAGTTAACAACCCTGCCTGAATCGCCCAATAGGAAGTTAACACCTTTTTCTTCTCTCTCTCTCTCTAAATAAACCAATCTTTTGGAGTGGAAAGCAAATATTGATGCAAACTGCAATAGTCAAGAGGTGATTTTTTTTTTTTTAACAATACCGAAGATTTATAGTCATACTCATAACAGTGGTTATGGGGCATAAGTTTGATGGGAGCTAGTGATGCTCTACTTAGAAAGTGAGAAACTATTATGTACAAAAATTCTAGTAAAACTAAAAGTAGTAGAACACAGGCACAGGATGTTCAACTTTTAGTGCCAGGGATGTCCATACTGGCTTAGCCCATGGGGTAGCTGTACCCTCCTGTCCAATATAATTCAAGGAGATTTCAGTTCAAAATGTTCATCATACACCATGTGTCTGATTCTGTTAGTCAGTTCAGTGTCACTTGTCAGTGTCATATTTTGTAGAATGTCTGGACTACAAGTTCTGCAACCTTCCTGCTCACAAGAGTCACATACATGTGACACTGCAGTTCCCTCTCACAGTTCAGAACTTCTCTTAAAACCTTTCTCTTAACTTCTGTCTACCCTGAGCTACTGTAGAAATTGCATGGGACTGATTGTTCCAGCTGGATTCACAGAATGTGGCTTTTTTCTTTTTCTCTTTTTTGTCCTGCCACATGGTTTGCTTGAACTTGAAGCAACTGATCTTTTGTTTTAAAAACACACAAGAAGTACTTCTGTGAATGCTGTCCCTTGGCGCAGCATGAGTTCCAGTTTTTGCAGTCATTTTTCTTCAACTATGACTATGAGTCATTGTGAATGTGAGTGGGCAGCATTCAGTTTCATCATGAAAACCCTTGAAAAACATGATTGTTCAGAAGTTAAAGAAGTGGAAAGCAGCTACTGCCATGGGGGGAGGGGGGGGGGGAGAGAGAGAAATGAAGGTGGGAGTGAATTCAAGAGCAGGAAAATGATGAACTTGGCACACGTCTTCGTTATGGATACGAAAAGTTAATGCTCCTGGTGCAGCTTTGTGTTTTGTTTCCAACCGGGTTCTGCAATATGGGAGTAGCAGCAGCAAATCATAGGATCAAAACAGTTTGTTACTGTTGAGACCCAAGAAAGACACACAGAGTGACGAACTGTTTGAGCGAGATTTTGACTAATACTGTAATACTAATAGTAATAGGGACCAGTGGATATAATTATAATACACAGAACAAAAATGCTGCATAAAATTTGATTAATGTGCATCCTGAGGCTGATTTTTGCCTTGTGTTAAAGATTCATCAGCTTCAGGGGTCTTTGCCCCCTCGCCCCCACCAAGGGACGTTGCCCTAGACCCCACTGGGGTCTTTCTGCAAACATCAGACCCCTGCCTTTCAGGATTCAACCAGATTATCAGTCCCAGAAGTGAAAATACCCTGTAAAAACCTGTCAAGCGGCCATCATCCAGACAGATTCAATGAGCTTGCTACAAAAAGTGGAATGGGAAGCCCAGACTGAAATGAGTCAGTGCTCAACGTCTACCCTTGAAAACCCTGTAGGTGTACTGTCCTGGACATGTCAGAGTGAAGGAAAATGACCAAGTAGATACATGGGTGGGTAAAGCAACCCTCACAAATGGCTTGCATCTTGGAAGATCTGAAGTGTCAAGGAGCTTGAGACACTACATGCGGGCACAAAGCCAAGGACATCACACCATTGATGACCTGGAGGAGAGAGGCATGGAAAGACTTTAAAGAGGAAGTGTTCTAAGATATCTTCCTTGAAAGGATGAGAGAGGGCCATCGTCAGTCAGACGAACTTTGGGAACTGTTTTAAAGGCAACATTGGGGAAACTCAGAGATAGGGTGGAGCACAAGCTTCTCTGAGGCAAAGATACCATCTTGAACTGAACTAGGCAACTAAGGTTAGTTTGCCAGATTTACATTAGCACTCATAGACATAGTGGAGCCTAGATGTTAATTGATGCATCATTTACTACAGCTTGACAGGCATGCTCATTGTCAATACTCTTTTCTTGCCTGTTGGATGTAGGCTTGAAAATTGACTGACCCAGTAACATTAACAACTCCATTTCTGGAGGAAGAACCACCTAATATTTAGTGTTAACATTTTACAATGCTTTGCATGCATTGTAATAGGTAGCACATTATGTATTGCCCCATTTTCTTTTTTGAATACTTTTACTAGCCATTGGTTTTGACCTGACAATCACATTGGTTTTGACCTCCTGGCAGTCACATTTGGTTTTGACCTCATGGCAGTCACACCCACCGATACAGTGACATTGATAAAAAATTAAAAAACAGTGTTTTTTTAAATTTTATATTGTAGACTGGTAAATCACACCATGTGTTAAATTGCAATGTGAGGTGTTATTGTTGAAAAAGATCAGATTTTGCTAAGATGCCCACACCATGCACTTTGGAAATGGTTTTTGTTTTTATTTGTTTTTTATAGTACATGACCATGACACATTCATTCAGTGGAGCAACTTGTTAGTAGGCAACATTGCAAGTTGCATTCATGACTGTGACTAGTATGAGACTGTAGCATGCAGTGTTGTTATTGTCCTTACTGAACTGAAAAAAGTGAGTGACATTCACTCTGACCTCAGTGACAGTGTTACTGTGGCTTACCATAGCTCCCTTGCACACACCATTGACAGTGCTCTTAAAAGCAACAGGCATTCAACAATGCAAATAAAGGGTGACCAACAACTTCACACTTTTCTTCCTACAATCCTAGCCTTGATGCATTACTGTAACAATCATACCAGTTGTAATAATACACATGGGGATGTGTATTCCAAATGATTTTTTGATTTTAG
This sequence comes from Alviniconcha strummeri, assembly GCA_963584105.1. NCBI lineage: Eukaryota > Metazoa > Mollusca > Gastropoda > Provannidae > Alviniconcha > Alviniconcha strummeri. The sequence continues at coordinate 15,998,456 of OY757553.1, forward strand.
TTTTATGATTCTTGACTATGATATATGTCATGAGTCTACTACTACTAGTCTCACCATTTCTGAATTGGAGAGGTATGGGCGTTCTGCCATTGTCTAATCCTGCACTGACTGTTGGTCTGCGCTGCGATACTGATAGGCTGCAATGGTGCACAGTATAAGAGCAGACCTATCCTTTTCACAGACATTGCCTGCTGCTGTGCCACAGCCAAGCACATTACCTGGTGTAACTATGATCTTGTAACAGCCGCTTCACAAAAATCGTGGTGTTTTTCTGTTGCACGCCCTTTGGCTATGGTGCGTTGCCTGTGTCTGCAGTGGCCTTAACTGACACAGGCAGTGGTGTGCCAGCTCGCAGACTGAGATACAACAGTGGCGTCATATAGATAATATACACAGGATAGCTTGGTTGAATGCATAGATCTATAGGATAACATGTTATGACATTTGAGTTTAGTGTGTCAGCTTACCCTTTTCTAGTCTCTAGAAGTAGAAAGGTTTAGTGCATCACCAAATCTCAGCTTCCTATGCCAGACCTTTCCCTACCAACATGTCAGTTTTGAACTGCTTGAAACTGCACCGCATGCTGCACATTCCTGCCAACATTTTTGTTTTGTTTTTGTGTTGGTAGTATTATTATAATGTATTGTCATTTACTCTTTGCACATCACATTTAATGTATCTCATCTGTCTTGTATTAATTATAGTTGTAAGTCAGAGTCAGTTCAGCTAGGGGGAACTGTGTATTTTTAATTTTAAAAATGGGGGAGAACCCCAGAATTTGTAAAGATAACTAGCTGGAAAGCTCCAACTTCCAAGGCTAAAACCTCCTCCATGATCCCTGATGCCACCAAAAGGTTGTTGTTTTTAAATTAAAAGAAAATGGTCAGTTAACCAGTGTCGGTGAACATTCAGAACGATAGAGATCTCAGATTTTGACATCTCAGATAAAGATAAAACATTGACAATGAAAATTTTCAATTGAAAATGAAATCCGCTTGAACTTAAGTTGAAGGTGAATTGTGTTGGACACCATACCCTCTAAGCTTGTAAAAAAATTATGGTGTGAGGGTACAGCAGCTAAGGCAAGATGGGGAGCCCTGATTCAGACTGGATCTTGAAAACATGGCATTATACTTTAAATAATTATAGGATGCTTGAGTTTAAATGCTGACAAAATAATTATTATTCTTTAATTAGTTTCTATAGACCCTACCAGATTCCGGAACCAACTCTGGCACAAAATCAGGAGTACACTACAAGTGATACTGCCTGTACTGCACATGTATGCATGCACTAGTGTGCCACATAGTATAACTTGTAAGTTGTATTTAGGTTTTTGTTTGCATTGAGCTTACAAATTATGAATGCATTTCACATGATGTACTGTGTACTGTTACTGTTAGTAAGTTCACTGTTACTGTGTTTAGATATATGTAATACATATTAGCTGCTACTCCTGAAAGTGCCCCCCCCCCCCCCCCCCCACACACACACACACCACCCCACACCCCCAACACACACACACACCTCCATTGAGGCTTTATATTTAAACAACATTATAGTTTATACTATGAAAGACATCTGTGACTAACCCTCTGTGACAGCTGTTGTAACTGTCCTCTAAAAGGAGTGGGTGGGGCTGCTGATGCACTGCAGGGCACAACTGCCACTTCCTTGTGTCACCTGCCATCCAGGGTCACACCCAGGGTGTTGGCAGTCCCTGTGTGATAAGACAGAACTGGGAGATTTGCATCAGAAAAACAGGCGTGCAGGACATCCGCTTGAAATTTGAATGCAGCTTACCGGGTGGCTTGGTTTCTTTGAAATATTATGCAGGTATGCATGCCCTTCATAGACACTTGTACATGGGAGGCTACAGAGAGAAGGGGGTGGGGCCAGGGATAGTTCCTGTCCTAGTGTGCATGAGTTGCGATCTTTACCTGCATTCGTGAATTAATTGGTGCATGCAGGCAGTGGATATGGGGACATCTGATGTGTGCATGTTTGCTCCCTGTCACATGTGGTCGTGCCCTGTGAATATGGTATTAGTATAAAAGTAATCCAGTCCAGGGAAGTGGATCTGTATAATGGGGTTGACTTGTTGAGTTCTTACTTTCAGGTGAGGCTTGCTCAGACTTAGCAATGCCTGTGTTGCCTAAATCAGGTCATGTGGCACCAAGTCCAAGATCAATATGTACACATGATAAAAAAAGCCCATGCCCACTTTTTGAATAAAAAAAAAGGCTGGTAATAACTATACATAATACATCATCAGCAAAGCACAGAATGACTAATGCCACATATTTTTGTAAAATTCAGAAAGATGATTTACTGATTGTGGCTACTTCCAGTGGGAAATGAATTTGTAATTGTTTGACATTAATTTGTAATAATACAAAATGAGCATTGTAATTTGTAAAGTACTGTGGTTGGTGTGAAAGGATTTGAACTCTGATGTTGAACTGAGACTTGAAATTTAGAATAAATGATCGCACCAAGCATTCTAAGACCTGGCTTCGCAGTACCAATCATTAAAAATAAATACAGGTTCTTTTGCTTTGCATTTAGCTGAACATTGGTACTGTTGACAGGTCTACACTAGATGCATCTCTGCCCTTGTATTCATTTTCCTGCTGTGCTTGTGCACCAAAAAATAATCTGGGAATGGGAGACCTGTAGAATGTGGAACAAAGCTGTCTCCAACAGCAGTTTGAAATCTGATCTGTGGTTATTGATTCTGATACGTTCTTTCCTGAGCTGTTTGTGGGAGACATTTTGCAGACCTTGAATTGAGCGATGACTTTTGTGCCCCTGGTAACGGCCCCACCCTAGGAAAGGAATACTGCTGGCAGATCTTTGCTGAAGAAGAGGGCCTCACAAGTGATAACAGCTTGTGGCACAGGCATTGTTATGTCTTAGGGAAACCTTTAATTAACCCTAACCACACTTCATGAACTTTGTTGCAGCTGTAATCAATACTAATGGGAGTAATGGTGCAGAAGTTTGTTTGTTAGTACTGTTGCTGTTACTGGTGTAAGCGTTGGCAGTTCTGAGCTAAAAGTAAAACCCTGATTATCTCACTCACTTTTGAGTGATGTGCAGCAGTTTTTCCATGCCTGCACAGTCATACTGACTACAGGCATGCATGATCATACAACTTAAATACAACTTCTGCAACATTACCTTCTGCTCAGGAGCTGTACTCTGACTTTTTGGATTTTAAAACTAGAGTTTATCATATCTCGTGAACATTATGGTAGCTAAAACTACTAAAGCAATCCTGACAGGGGACTCTTAACACAGCAAGCAGTTTACTTTAGCATTCTCATTTGTGGCTTGATGCATTAACTTGAATAAGATGCTGGTAATGACCATGTCAGGAGCATTTAATTACTGCTACTACTACTACAAATAGCAGCAGTTTCTATAGCAGTCTATTTCACCGAGAAGGGTGAGCACACGCCAACCGTTACAAGATAACAAAAATGTATTATACATTAAAACCTCAAAATGATAATTCTGTTAATCTGTAGTCATAATATTGTGTTCCTTGCACACCACACCCACATGCGCGCGCGCGCACACACACACACACACACACACACACACACACACACATGTATATTACACATTATGCCAATTTGACTAAAAACTTGTTTAAAGTCATGTATAATGACCCCCAGAAAGTTGTGTGGTTTTTTTTATAAAACTTCAGTGGCTGATATAAATCCCATTACACTACTTACAATAGTAAGAAGAAATATCAGCGTCCTAAGTTAGCAAGTTCACTCATACCTTTTAGTAACGCCCTCTGTAGCCAGCATTCTATTTTTAACCATGCAGTACAGTAGTCAGTTTTATCATTGTACTTGCATAAAGTATAAACAGAGCGCCAGTGTGAGAGGAGGAAAATTTAAAAACTGTACAAATGAGCTGATAAGCACACAGGAAGCAGCTCAGCAGTTTGCAGAACATTTGAAACACCAAATCCTCCATTAGAATTATTTCTTTTGGTTTGATTTTCTGGACAAGATGCATGAGAAGGTGAGTTCCAGTAACCCTTTCACTGCCAGCAATTTTGTTTTTCTGATACAATTTCCTCCAATTACCAGTCTCAGCAGAAGACAAAGCTGGCAAAATCTCAGCTTTTGATGACTTTGCTAAACTTCAGAATAGGTCAAAGTTTGAATTCAAGCAGGATGTTTATATAGGACATCTTGTAACTGTAGACCATAGAAAGTACTTTGTTACTGACATCATTTGATGTCCTGAGGGCAGTGAATGGGTTAATGGTCCTCAGCTTGCTTTGGGAAAGAAAACATTAAAACATTAAAGGCAGGGTGTTGTCCCCATGTCTTGGTTGGTATGCTTGGCTGAATTCCTGAGTGCTGTACTTGAATAGTTAGGGTGTTGGTGGCAACTGACACAAAATGGAAAGATGCATACAGTCTGTATTATGTGAACAGACACAAACAGAATGGAAGCAGTCAGACCCTTTAAAGGCATGTTTGTAGATATGGGTGTGCCTGTGTGTGTGTGTAACAGTCTACTGCCTGCTTTCATGTCTGAAATACTGCCAGTGTTTTAAACTCCTGTAATCTGTTGCTCAGCATATTATAGATGCTTTGTGGGTTTTCTTTTTCCTGCCCAAAGCAGTCTGCTGTTTTGGCAGAATTTCTGGTGAGACCATTTTATTTTGTGTGCACTGGTTCATACCTGGTTTTGTCTGCCTTGCCTTTCCAGGTTTCTGAAAGCCATGGCCCATGATCTGCTCCTGTATTTTGGGCACAGGTCTGCCTCACTCAAGGCTACCACTGTGCTGAGCATTGTTTATTTCGTTTTTGAGAAACGGTCGAAACAAGAACAACATTATGTTGTGTCAAGTATTATGCTAGTGTCAATCAGTAAAATACCAGAAATTACTGGTTATGCTAACCCTGGGGTTACTGCTGCAATTAAATTATCATTTTACTGTTCCAGAGGCTGGACGATGGCTGTGATGGCAGTCTTTTTAGATCTACATATTGTGTTGCACGGTAATTTAATTGTGACACTATTTTGCTGTTGCAGAGGTCAGGGGTTGGTTGTGATGGCAGAGGCCGAACGGCGGCTCGGCAAAACGCCGCTCCTGAAGCAGCCAGAGATTGAAGAGGCAGAGGAGGAGGAGCAGTCCCAGTCTGATGAGGTCTTGGTCAACAGCAGCAGCAGCGATGCCTGTGCTGGCAAGAATGTTTGCCAGGACGACAGGGGACTGGTCGAGCTTGGTAAGTGTGGGACAGCGGCACAAGGAAACTAAAAGTTGGCGCTACTGAATCTTTTATTGGCTGATTCAAAATAAAAAAAGTTGTATACCACCCCCAGAGACATCCACTACCACAACAATCAGACCAAAAAATGGTGTCACATATTTAGGCATGAAATTTGTCTCCTAAAAATAGACTCAAAAAGTGGTGGCTTTACCTCTACCACGAGAGTATGGATTTTTTGGAGACTGGCTGGCTTGCACACTGGGTCATGTTCTGGAATGCATACGCCAGTGCATTTTCATTTCTTTTTACTTTTTTTTCTTAATTTTATCGGAGCAGAATCACGAGGTCTTGGCAAGCTTGGAGCCTTGGGTCCTCTGACTTAGCCTATTAAGAGCATTGCACAATACCTTCAAGCAGGAGAAGAAGACAGAGGGAAAAAGGAGAAGAAACTTCAAGGGCAAATCACACTGAAAATCAATAGAGCATGAAGGAATTACTGGCCTTGGGCCTTGGGCCAGCTCACAGTCCACAGGGGTGCTTGACTGTAACATGCACTCACTGGGCCAGAAGAGGTTTCTAGGCCATGTAAGTTTTTTAATGTTATTTTTAGCAGAACAGGCAGATTTAAAGGGGAATTCTGCTAATTAAATAACAATTCTGGTACATTTGAAAAATTTTGCTGGCCCTGACTGCAGTGATTCCGTTGCCCAAACTCCAGACATCGGTTTACAACATCCATCCTTCAAGTACTGCCATAATTGATTATGCCATGTAGGTCTTCAAAAACTGTCAGCTACTCTTTCATTGGTATGAGGAGTGTTTATAACAGACAGCTCAGATTATATCACATGTTTCTTTTAGAACCACTGACAAATTAAAAACCAAAACAGAAATAGGCTGTGTGTGTTGTTAGTATTATTGTAGAGTGCCCTACACTCCCACCTTGTGCAGTAGATGGGCGCTGTATAAATTCATGACTAAGTGCCAAAAGGTGTGCATGAAAAGAGGACACAGTAGGTCAGAAAAAAAGTATGAAATAAAGTAAAAAGAAGTAGGTTTTTAGAATGTATACTATTTTGGTAATCATCACTTCAAAGTGGAAGATAACGACTTTATTAGTTTTTGAGAAAACGAGCTTTGAAAGATGAGAAGTGTATTATGTTGGATGTCAGGGATTGTAACACAAAAGTGCTACTGTATGGCTCGTAAATTATTATTTTTATTCCCAGCCACTTTAGACAGATTAAGGATGGCCTCACAAGTATTTTCAAATAAATTTATTGCAGTCGACTTCTTACAAAAATATTGACCTGTACTGTTTGTCGCAATACCTGACATCCGACATTATTAAAATATTTACCTTTTCTTTCTGACAACAAAAAGCACAAAGTTTCATCCATTCTGCCATTCAGACATTATTATTTATAGTGCCGGTAACAGACACACTGGGGAATCAGTTTTGAGGAATTTGTTTCTTTTCTTGACATATACAAAAAGTGTCGAACATCAGCATTAGAGCAAAGTATGACATTGTCATAAATGTAACTTGACAGTGTAATAATTATTGAAGATTCTATATTTCTCTTAAACTACAAATGTAAAAACATATTTAAACACAGTGCTACATTCAACTTATGATTTTGTGCTTTTAGTTTTACTGCAGAATCATAAAATGTTGAACATCAGCTTGCGACAGTAGTAAGACTTGACAGTACAAGTTTCTACAACATTAAACTTTCTCTTTAGCTATAAAAATACACATAAGGTAGTAAAGTAGTATGTACTTAGATCCAGAGTACTGCATTCAACTTCCTTTTCGATAGGCATTACATACAGTTGGCTTGTAATTAAAGCATTGTAACCCTGTTGAGCACTTCCGACTGGCTATCTCATACTTCAGTCAAAAAACCAACATTTAACAGAAGTTCATACCACCTCCTCCAGTATAAAAAGAAACTGTACCTTGAATGTTTCAAGAGAAAGCACACCAAACAGCAGAGCACAAAGAAAAAGAAAAAAACTCTTCCAAACAAACATGAAACAACATTGAATTTTGAGTGTCCCACTGGTATTTCACATCTCTAACTAGGTCAACCCAGCTACTTGCCAGGGACCAGCACAGCCCTAGCCATCATCAACGCTACTTACTTGGGGGGCATGGCCTACCCCAAAGGTACTGATTTTGGAAGACATGAACAAAAAGTCTCAAGCCTGGGTGCAGCAGCCACATCCTCAATGAGGTCATTTCAATCCTTGATTGCGTTGGGGGAAAAGGAGAACTTCCTGTAGTCAGTACAACACTTGACAAGTGGGCACTGGGTATAACAGTGAATGGGAATGATGGGCTCTTGTAATACTGGGATAGTCACCTGGTATTCACTAGTCTTGCTTTCCTGCACCTATGTTGGAGATATGGTCAGCCTAGTGTTGTCAGCATGTTGACACTGGATAACCTGCAGCATCTCTGTGGTGTCCACCATGCTGCCTTTTGCTGTACAGACTCTAGGCAGTTGATCAGCTTGATGTTGTTTGGGTGCCAGATAGAGCTTGCATATTCCAGGACTGGTGTGACAACTGCCTTGTACTTGTAGGCCCTGCCTTTTACTAAAGAGGAGCCGATCTTCAGGGTTCTTCCCAGAACCTAGGGTCCTGCTAGTGTGACACCCAAGAAGTGAGTACTGTTGACTGACTTGAGCATCTGGCCATGCAGAGCATGGTACTTGGTAGTGTTTCCTGTTGCTTTTAGTAACACTTAGGATGTCACATCTGTCCAGGTGGAAGCACATGTTCCATCTGCCTTCTCAAGACCCATACAGAAATTGTTTAGATCATTTTGGAGTATTGCTTGATCTTCAGCTGTGGAGATGGGGCACTGACAGATGGTGTCATCTTCAAACAATCTCACTCTGGAGGTAGGCTGTTGTGGCAGGTCACTGATGTATAGGACAAACAATTCTGGGCCAAGAACACTGCCTTAAGGCACCTCTGAGTCCCATGGGACAAAGTTCAACCTCATACCATCAACATGACACTGACAGCTTGTTGATCTCTCTGGAAGCTCTTGATCCATGTGTTTGTTCTGCCGGTGATCCCATAATGGGACATCTTGTGAAGCAGGCCTTGGAGAAGTCCATCCCACAAGGTCTACCAGTTTCCCTGCCTGAAAGTGATGCGCAAGTTCACTGATGTTAGTGATTAGGCCAAGGAGTTGGGTTTCACATGAGCAACCACATCTGAAGCCATGTTGTTCAGGAGCTATGATGATGATGTCTTACTGCATGATCCTACTGATGACAATATGTGAGAATCTTGCACTAGTTGCAGACGACACTGGCGAAGGAAATTGGTTGGAACCTTTTTGAATGGTAGCATTCATAAAGACAGGTGTGATAAGTGTGGTTCTCCAGTCTTCAGGCACAGTGCTGCTACTGAATGCAGAGTTGATGATCAAGGTCATACTCATAGCAGGGGCAATGCTGTCCTACTCCTGGTCATGTCAGCAGTTACTGGTCTGAAATAATAAGACAATAACAAACAATATGAGAAACATCAACCAAAAATCCTATCCACAAACATAATTTATCCATAAAATACAATGAATAATTCAATAAAATTAAAAGTATCAAACCTAAACTAAAACCAAACAAGCAAAATAAAAAGCCTAGGAGTACTTACTAAACCATCAGTAAATGACTCTTAGTAGCCATACAAAACTTAAACAAAAAGGTGTCAAATGTCATTATTTTTATATATATATTTTAATAATACTTTATGTAAATTGTTTTGGTAGGACTATGCTTTACATGTGTATAGAATATCATATTTAGGTTAATATGTATCATGTGAGCGTTCAGGGCGTTGATGAGCACATGATAAATGTTTATTATTATTATTATTATCAGCAACAAATTTTGGGGTAACCCTGACGTCCGACCAACTTCATCCTTGTAATTTGTTTAAATTTTTTTGTTATTACTGGCCGTCCCCGATTTCACAAGTCAGTCTTGTCAAACGAAGCGCTATGCAATGTTGTGATGGCAACTGTCATATTTCACAAATGTCTGCACTGTGCAACTGGACGTCAGTTTTTTGCCACATGGTGATCGGACGTCCAGATTACAGCAAGAGCTCACGCTGCAACATAATTCTTCATTGCGATACTAGCACAACGTCAGCCACCGCAAATCTCACCTGCTGCGTAAAAACGACACTTCGTCCTACTGCGCTCTAACCTGAACACAAAAGATCATCTAAATAACTATTAACTAGCTGATTTGATAAAAGGTGCAAAATTGTGATCAGACGTCAGGAATGGTTGGACGTCAGCCTTATTACAATAATTACAACATACCTTTCGATGTTCAAAGTAGATGATTCCTTCGACGCCATTCAAATCAAATGTGACCGGGAAGTGTCACATGGTGCCTTTGTGTTTGTTGACAAGTGTAAACCTATAATGTTTTGTTTTTTTGTTCACAACTTGTTAAATAGTTGGATGTCATTTATTGCGACAAAACTTGAGGAGCAGCAAATTTTGTTAATACAACAAAGTTTTTTTTGGTTAAATCTTTTCAAAGCTGCCGAGTGATTGACCGCAAGTCTGACGTGCATATGACATCATTTCCGCTCATGTCAAGGGTCAGAGTTGTTTTCAGTCTGTTGTCGAAAGTTCGTGTTTCATATTGCGACACAGATGACGTCCAATCAAACAAAGTTCGATGTGCTTTTTACAAAAGCATAATTTAGTGGAAGTCTTTCTGATTCATGGATCTTGTAAAACGATCTTTCGCTAACATAATAGGTGTGATAAATATAACTTTTCCTTGTTTTCTTTAACCAAACGGCACTGACAGAGATGGGCTCTGTGCCACTGTCCATTTTTCGTGGTTGAATTTCAGCAGTAAAATCACACTTTATCAGACATATTTCCCAAACCACTTCAAAATTTCTGCTGCAATTATTTCAGCTGTATCCTCATTCATTTTCACGCACATTTAACCCACACTCACGACAAAATATTTTTGTTTAACATCTTTTATTTTCAGCACAACCAAGTCACCCATTGCAGACCCACCTTTTGGCACTTAGTCAAATCCCCTTTATTATTATTATAAAAGAAACATGGGATAATTTGAGTTGTTTGTTACAAAAAATAGAAATAACTTGTGTTGGCATGGTTTATTTTTGGCAGGTGCATACAGTCCTCCACTGGCAGCCAATGGAGCAGCAGCTAACAGTTGTGATGTGCCTGCCACCAGCTCCCCATCCTCAACACAGGCACAGGTGTCTCCGTCTCCAGAGAGACCCCCCAGCGAACGCTCCCTTAAAATGAACCACAGCGTAGGTTTCCTTTTCTCTACACATCATTTTGATTATTCTGCTACTAGTATACATTATCTCTGTGTTTCCATGCCACTGGCTATTAGGCCTTCTTTTATGATTGGGTTTCTAAAATGCACAGCAATTTGACTTTTTTAGTGAATGTTGTTTGCACAAAGGTGAGATAGGCACTGATGAGTTGACACAAGCGTTGATTCAGAAGAACTGAAAAAATGGTACTTCATCCTGTCAGTCACGTCCAGGTGTGAAACCTAAGCTGGTGGGTTTACTGACCAGCATGTTAGGCAACCAGCCATGTACTCCCATCATGTTGTGGTTTTGGTTTACACATAATATGTATATTTATGTGCAGTACTGCAGGTTGCAAGTGGGTGGGTTTGCATTTTCCTGCTTTGGTTTACTTCAACAAGAACAGTAGTTGTTTGAAACCCTGTTGCTTGCTGAAGTTGCTGCATTAAGCTGTAGATATTCCAGGTGATGAGAAAAGCTCCTCAGGTCTGGTGTTTCACTGTCTTTCTGGGGTATTTGGTGTGTAGCTCCGTACGATTGTGACACACTAGATTTTGTGTTTGTATTGCCCAGAAGTCATGTGCTCAGCCTGCTACACCAAGTGACAAACACAACAGGAGGAAAAAGAGCAAGAAGACAAAACCTGTAATACATTTATGAGCCCAGCAATGTGACCACTGTTATGCAGTTTCTTATCAACTGTATGTGCGTTTGCATTGTTCCCCAGAAGATGACATGCAGTTGTCTGACTCTGACTAGCGGAAAACATTAAAGGATTTAAATGTGTGAAAACAACTGGTCTTTTGAATGGCAGTTTAATCATACCATAAAAGTGATGTAAGATACTGAACAGATTTACAGTTGTCCTGTTCACCTTTTTCTTTATTGGTGTGTAAAGTTTTAAATGTGTGTATAGAGTGCACTTTTTTTGTTTTTTATATTTTTATAGTTGTTTTATTTTAGATCTATGTTTGGTATTTCAGAGTCAGTACCATCAGCTTGCCATGATTAAGTAGACATGTCACTGTCAGTGGTTATTAGCAAGTGTTTTGTTGTTGTTGTGTGTGTTGCTTCTTTGGGGAGTTCTTGTTTGTTGTTGAGTTTATTTCATTTGGGTGTCTTGTTTTGTTTTTTGGTTGTTAAAATGCTTTGTACTTTGACATAGTAGCAAGGCTGCAGACATAACTTGTTGCCCAAGGCAGGTAGAAAAGCCTCTAGGCAAGTCAGGGACAGAAAACACCAACCCATCAGGCCAGCCATAATTTTACCTTCTGCAATTAGGACTTCCCAGAATTTGTCAAACATTTTGATCACCAGAGGAGAAATCAGAGCAATGTTGTCTACACTGCACTGTCATCACCATTTGAACTTGGCTAAAAGTAAAACTGAAAATGAGCCTCAGTGTAAAATGGGGTGTAACAAAACTGTAGGGGGAGGGGACTGGGGAGGGGGACAAGGATAATTCCTTTGGGCCACTTGACATTCACCAGCCTAAGAGGCTAGCAGAAAATGCTGCAGGCCTGTGTAATTCTAATAATAGCATCCCCAAATGGTGTGATGGTTACTAAAAGTACTACTTCCTCACCCCACTAGCCAATAACACTGAACAGTTATCACACCTATTGGCAAGGGGACCACTGCCTTCTTGTGTACTTTCATTAGGAGCAATTTCGTAGCTTTGTCTGGAGCTGGCCACTGTTCCCTAATCACACAGTTTGTGAGGGTGAAGGCTGCCATTTATTGATTCCCTGTCGTGCAACACCAGCTTCTGAGTGCAATCCACAGAGTAGTGTGGTGGGGAAACAAAGCTCTCTGTTGGTGTTAAAGTGCATGGACTGTTGTTTTGGATCTACCTTGTAGTGCATTGTGCAACTCCTCTCATCTGATCACCCCCCACCCCCCACCCAGGAAGCAAGTGCTTTTCAAAAAGATGATTATTATATGAAGGGAAATGTGTCAGAAAAAAAGCATTCTTGAAAGAGGGATTGTCCTTATTCAGGGATTCATTTGGATGGAGATGTATATATCATACACTCTGTGTATATGCTCCATCTCATACAGTACACTCTTCTTCTGACACCAACATGCTGAAAGTCAAACACAACAAATGCAAGGCTCCTGTCTTTCACACTTTCTCTTTCTTTGGATCCCACATTTAGAATTCAGTCCAACAGACCTTTGACACTGCTCAACTCTGTCATCTTTAAGACCAAACTGAAAACCTTGCTCTTCTTACAGTACTGCTGCTCCAGCTAATATCAGTACCCAGTTTTCACTACAGTTTTATCTATACATGTATAAATGGTTTGAATTTGTTACATTTAAAACATTTTTCTTAATATAGTACTTTTTGTAAATAGCTTCAATACGACTGTGCTCTACATGTGTATAGAATATTGTGTTTAGGTTAATATGTATCATGTGAGCATCAAAACTATGTTCCACCATAGACAGAACAGCAAACAGCAAATTTTGACAAACTAGATCATAAGCTGACTATGAAACTGTAATGACAGTGTGAGTCTTTTGATTCCCTGACACTCAGTAGGGCCTGTGATGTCTTTTCACATGGGGTCACCTTTAAAGTGTGATCTTACTCTTGTATAGTTGGAACAGGCATGGTCCCCTTTAAAATATGGTTTCACTCTTGTAACATGTGCCTATGTGGTCCCATTTAAAATGTGTCCTGATTGTCATAGTAGACGTCATTCCCTTTAAACTGTGGTCTAATAACAGATGCAGTCCCCTTTGAACTGTGGTCTTACTCACATAACATATTAACAGACACCATGCCCTTTAAACTGTGGTCTTACTCTCATAAAATAAACAGTGCCCTTTACACTGTGGTCTTACTCTTGACACATCAACAGACACAGTGCCTTTTAAATTGTTGTGTTACTCTCATAACAGACTTCATGCCCTTTAAACTGTGGTCTTACACTCGTGACAGACATGGCCCCCTTTAAATTGTGATCTTGCTGTCATAACAGACATGGTCCCAAACAAAGTGCGTCTTACTCTTATACTAAATTATAGCAGATGCGACCCCCTTTAAAATGTATCTTATTCTTATAACAGATGTGGTCACCTTTAAAGAGTGGTCTTACTGTTCTGAGGGATGTGGGCTCCCATGAGGGTGACCCTTCATCAGGGCTTTCACTGTATTTATAAGCATGGCTTTGAAAGAAATGGTTTGTTTTGGCTGGATGTTTTATTCAGTATTGAAAAATAAGTGCACCCAGAACCGGCTTCAGCTTTCAGTTTGCTCTTCACACATTTAGTTCTTGTCCTAACTTAAGTTGGTCATGTTTACTAACAGTAACACTGTATTACATTGGTCACTGTCTGGTTGGTCAGTTCACAGTGGACCATTTGCAAGCATTTTCTTCAGGACTGTCATCTCTATTGTACATGATTTTGAAGCCTCAAGTTAACTTTTGTTTGTCAAAAACTTGCAAGCACTGGGTACCCAAAGCACCATTTATATATAATATAAAAGGAGTCATTGTTGTGGAGTGTGTTGTTGGTGGTGTTGTTCTGAAAATAGGTTTTTCTGGTCCTGTTACAGTCTCACCAATAGAGTTTATGTGTTTGTGTCAAGTTGTGGCTGCCCAACAAAGCGCTGGCCTGAATTTTGGCACAAAACAGTTGTGGAAAATGAATGAAGTGGTGTAACACAAACTAGTTCACGCAAATTGTGAAACAGAATGAAGCCCATAGCACTTGTGCAGAATCTGCAAATAAAGGGGTTCACATTATGCATGCCAGGTGAGAGTTGCCACATGTAACTCAGGTCTTTGTTGTTGTTGTGTGTGTGACATCTTTCAAGCACTGATTAACTCCCTTGTTCAGTTCATTGATATTACAGTGTGTAACTGTTAATGTTAGTTTGTTTTTAAATCTTTTATGGTCTGCTAACTGTTCTGTCATCTTAGGTTTGAATCAGTCGCACATTCAGAATTCTTCTTTTCCTGTTTGAAACAAATCACCAGATCAGAAGTAAAGAACTTGTTCACAGGGCACAACCATGCGTACTAAATTCTGCCAAAAGTTCACAGTAGTTTTTCAGTTTTACAGCTCATCATTTTTCATTGAAATTTGGGTGTGCACTTTGGGGTGACAGCACATTAGACCCAGGCTTTGTTTTGGAGCCTGTACATATGATCACGTGCAGTCCATGAGCCAAGGGGCAAACAGTAAAGCCATCTGACATGGGGGGAGAAATGTGACTCAAAATCAATAGACAACAGTTTGTGTTTGTGCTGCCCTAGCCAGCTTGATTGTGTGTGTGATTGGTGATGTTATTATTTGACACCCGATTCCCCAGACACAAAGGGAGAGACAGTTGGAGAGAGAGAGGGGTTGATTTTTATTTCATGTCATTAACCCCGTCCTGGAGGAGTCATTCCCCATAATAACCTCTCTCTCGCTCACACTTCATCCCAAGATGACTCTTTAGTGTTAACAGGATGGTAAAACCCAATTACTGGCTCAGTATTCACATTGAAACTGAAAGTCACCTGTTAGTATGCACAAGTGGTTTCAGTACTAGGCTTCAGGTTGAGATTGAGGGTCATGTTGAGGCTGATGCTTAGGTTAAGGTTTTCAGTATGAAGTCCATTGTGCCAGGATGAAGAGTTGACTGTCTAGTCACGCAACTGAGGGACAGAAAAATAGTTCAGCTTAGGTTGGGAATAATGTGATCAAGATATCCACGCCACCACCACCATCTCTCAAAAGTTTCACCAGAATTAGTTTTGAAACAGTTCCTGTGTTGGCATGTTTGATAATGGCCCTCTCTGGTCCTTTCAAGGAAGATGTTTGAGTGCATCCTCTTTTTATGCCACTCTCCTCAAGGTGCTCAGTGGCGTAATGTCCTTCAGTTTGTGCCTGCATGTTGTCACTAGTGTCTCAAGCTCCTCAACACTTGAAATCTTCTGAGATGCCAGCTGCTCGTCATGGGTGTTTTGCTCACCAGTTTATCAGCTTGGCTATTTCCCTTGACCATGGGATGTCCAGGCAGTGCATGCCTTCACAGAGACTCCAAAGGTGGATGTTAGACGTTGACATTGTGGGCTTCCTGTTGTAGTTGGCTGGTTCAGTCTGTCTTTGGCAGTTCCCCGTATGACTCTCACTGGGCTGTTTCCTTAGAGTACTGAGGGTGTGTCATCTACAGGCATATGCACTTGAAAGATCCTATAGATCTGAAATATTCCCTGGCATAGCTGTGTAGCAATTCTGCCAGTGCCAGTGGATATTATTTTGACAACTGGTTTCTCACAGACAAAGACACAGAATTACCCATAGGAAAATATCCAAAGAGACAGCACCACAATTAGTACAGTACAGTTTGTACAAGCAGGTACTGGAGCTGCGGTGTTAGGTAAAGGGCGCATAATTACTACAACAAACAGGTAGGCGCATGGACTTAAAGTAGCCAGTCTTGTTATACTTGCAGTATGCCTTGTAGTGACGTGCAGGATGGTGGGATGTGTGCGTGGTCTGTGTTCTTCAGTGGCCTGGTCTTTTGCTGCAGTGCACGTTGCAGTGATGCACAGGATTGTGGGATGTGTGCGTGGTCTGTGTTCTTCAGTGGCCTGGTATTTTGCTGCAGTTCTCATCAAAAGCCAAGCCTCTGGTCAGGGGTACTGCCATTTGCGATGACAGCGTGCCAACGTCCGTTCTACCAGAGGTCAAGGTCATCACAACCCCAGCACCTGACAGTGACGATAGTCCATGTGACTACAACGGTCAGCCCCCGTTGCTTGGACAGGTGATGCATTTACCTTATATTAATGTCGTACATAATAAGGTAAAGATGCGTAGCTTCTTTCTTGTTTGTATGGTGTGGGGTTGTTTTTTTTTGGGGGGGGGGGGGGGGTTCGGTGGGTGATAGCACAACAAATAATAATAATAGATTATTTATGGCACCCAATCTTGGAACCCAGAGCACATAAGGATATGTTTATTTCATCACACACACACACACACACACACACACACACACACACACACACACACACACACACACACTCACTCATTCTACAAATACATGCTAATAAATGTGATTATGTTTAGCCTGTAGCATTTTCTTAGACTACTGTCTTGGTGATCCAGCGTTACATGGATTGGCCCTGCAGTTGTGATGACATTGCTTTTCTTCTGTGTGCAAGGATGGGGCTGGTGGTCAGTCAATGCTGCAGAAAAACGGGTCCATCAGTTCCGATGCCGGCACAAGTAATTGCAGTCTATCAAGGGGTGAGTTGTTTTTGGTATGTGTGTGCATGCGTGTGTGCGTGTGTCTGGAGGGGGCATTGGATTGGAGCAGGTGGGTGAGTGGGTGCTCACTTGGAGTGTGGATGGGTGGGTGGGTGTGCATGTGGTGTCTGTGGACTTGTGTTCATACATGTGGTTTATGTCTGTTGATGGGGGGTGGGTACATTCTTGTGCTCTGTGTGTGTGTGTTCATATATGTGGTTTATGTGTGTGTATTGGGGTGGCTGGGTGGGGTGCATGTTTGTGCTGTCTGTTAGCCTGTGTTCATGCATGTGGTTTATGTGTGTGGATGGGTATATATGCATCCATGTGGTATCATTATGCATTTGTTGATACATGTGGTTTATGTGTGTGTATGGTTTGGGGGGGGGGGGGGGGGAGGGCATGCATACAGTGTCTGTGAGTGTCCATACATGAGGTTTATGTATGTTGATGGATGGATGTGTGCATGCATGAATAGGTTTGGGTATATGTGTGTATATGCCTATTAATTTTTATGAAAGAGCATTTATGTGTGCAGTAGAGATAGTTTGTATCCATGTGTATAATTATATATATGAGAGAGAGGGTAAAGTGGAGGGAGAGGGAGCATGTGTTTGTGTTTAGTATTCCTTGTCTTTGTGAACTCCGGGAAGGTAAACAGTGTGTGTCTTTCTTCAGAGTCCAGTATAGAAAAGAATTTCTACAAAGACAGTAGTGGTTGTGATCTAGAGGAGTTCATCAAGAAAACACTGGTCAAGTCCAAGAAAGACAAGCAGATGTTGCTGAGCCTGGAAAGGGATTTCAAAATCTTTGTGGACTCACAGTAAGTAATTACAATAATATTATGAACGTTTGTCAAGCGCCTTATCTGCAAATAATCGCAAGTAATCGACAGTGACTACTATTAATACACACAGTTTACATTAATATAGGGTAACTACAGCACAGTTGTTTGTGTGCAGATATTGCCAGTGTTGAGGAAGAAATACCCCCAAAACATATGAGTATTTCCTTCCCCCCTTACCCCAACATGTATTTATGGGTTATCTAAGTTTGTACTTCTGAAGAGCATTTTACTGACTTAAGTTTGTACTTCTGAAGTGCATTTCACTGACTTCTAAACACTTTGTTTGTGTAGTTCATTAATCATGATGTCCTTGATAATGATATATGTGGTGTTTCATGTTTTGCTGTGTTTTACTACTCCACATGGACGATAAAGCTAATTTATCATTGACATTGTTGTAGAAGGCTTAGTGATGGACGCTGGTTGTTTTTGTCTGAGCAGAGACCAGCACTACCAGCTGGCGGAAATGTGTTCCTACGACAGAATGATCTGCCACCGGGTGGCTGCCTTCTATGGCATGGAGCACAACATTGACAAGTCCGGCAAATGTGTCATTGTGTCCAAGACAAAATTCACAAGAATGTAAGTACAGGGCAGCACCATTGCATTACAAGTTATATCACTAGTGCCAAAAACAGCTGCCGATTGGCCTTCAGGTGTGAGCTGCACTTTTCTCCCCACCTCTCTGTGAAGTCTACACCAACTGAGTATGAGGCACACTGCATTTGTCTCGCTGCACACCCCACTCCCCTGACCTTTCTTTTGTGTCTGCACTGAGTATGAAATACACAGTGCTCATCTTCCTACCCACCCCACCCCCACTCCTTTGACTCTTCTGTTCAGTCTGCATTGAGTATGAGGTACACAGAGCTCATCTTCCTACCCACCCCACCCCCACTCCTTTGACTCTTCTGTTCAGTCTGCATTGAGTATGAGGTACACAGAGCTCATCTCCCTACCCACCCCACCCCCACTCCTTTGACTCTTCTGTTCAGTCTGCATTGAGTATGAGGTACACAGAGCTCATCTTCCTACCCACCCCACCCCCACTCCTTTGACTCTTCTGTTCAGTCTGCATTGAGTATGAGGTACCAGTGCTCATCTCCCTACCCATCCCACCCTCACTCCTTTGACTCTTCTTTTGAGTCTGCATTGAGTATGAGGTACACAGAGCTCATCTTCCTACCCACCCCACCCCCGCTCCTTCAACCCTTCTTTTGAGTCTGCATTGAGTATGAGGTACCAGTGCTCATCTTCCTACCCACCCCACCCCCGCTCCTTCAACCCTTCTTTTGAGTCTGCATTGAGTATGAGGTACCAGTGCTCATCTCCCTACCCATCCCACCCCCACTTCTTTAACCCTTCTTTTGAGTCGGCACTGAGTATGTGATTTAACAGTGGTGTAAGTCTCTAATGGCGTAAGTCTCTAATGGCGTAAGTCTCTAATGGGGAGTGAGAACATGGCTGACTGGAAACATGGCATCCGTGTGTTGTCCATCATAGCACATATGCCAGATTTGAGGGAATTGTGAAGGGCGTGGAGTCAGCTGATATTGTGGAACCAGCTGCTCTGTTGGTGGGCAACTCTTCAACCCTTCTTTTAAGCCTGCACTGAATATGAGGTACACAGAGCTCATCTCCCAACCCACCCCACCCCCACTCCTTTAACCCATCTTTTCAGGGCACTGAGTATGAGGTACACAGTGCTCATCTCCCTACCCACCCCACCCTTACTCCTTTAACCCATCTTTTCAGTGCACTGAGTATGAGGTACACAGTGCTCATCTCCCTACCCACCCCACCCTCACTCCTTTAACCCATCTTTTCAGTGCACTGTGTATGAGGTACACTTTCTGTGCAGCATATAAGCTCTATTCTCTGCATTTTGTGTGTGAGGCATATAGCTCTGTTCTCCATGCTTTGTGTGCGAGGCATATAGCTCTGTTCTCCATACTCTTTGTGTGCGAGGCATATAGCTGTTCTCCATACTCTTTGCGTGTGAGGCACACAGCTCTGTTCTCTACCCTTTGCGTGTGAGGCACACAGCTCTGTTCTCTACCCTTTGCATGTGAGGCACACAGCTCTGTTCTCTACCCTTTGCGTGTGAGGCACACAGCTCTGTTCTCAACACTTTGTGTGTGAGGCACACAGCTCTGTTTCTCCTGTCTGCTACCTGTCTGTTCTTTCTACACAAACTGAATGCACTGCTAGAGGAAGAAGAACCCATTTCATTTCTGCCTTTGAAAAACCTGATGCGGACAGCACCTAAACAATCTGGAAATGAGAGATGGGGGATACGTGAAAAAAGAAAAAGTGACAAAAGCCTTTCTATAACATTCTTCATGCTTTCTCTTTCAGCCCTACCTTCAACTGTGAGGACTACGTACGAACGGTGGAACCAGCTGACGAGGCAGGTTCTGAAAAGAAACAAATGAGGTTACTGCTAAAGAAACCAGCCAGCATGGAAGAAAGAGTGAGTTGTCTCTGGTGGTTTGGGTTTTGTATGTTTGTTTGTTGTTTTTTGGTGTCCTTTTAATTACGTTATTTTTGGGTGGTTTGTTTTTTGGAGGTTGTGTTTAATCCTTTCCCTGCCGAAGGCTTTGTACCGCTGGCAAAATCTCCTTTGTAGAACAGTTTGAAAGGCACCTTTGCAAAGCTGCTAAGCAGAAAATGTAGGTCATGTTCTATTGCAGCACACAAGAATGTCTGAAAGGTGGGAATTCTTCCATCGAGGTCTTGCTCATTACCTACTGTATAATTGTAACCTTGGGCTAATTGTCTTAGTGTGTAATGCGAAGGGGTAGGTGCTCAGTCCAGCTTCAGAGCCAGAATAGAAAGCAAGTGAAACTGTGGCACTGAGCATTGTTGAAAACAACAGATGCACAGGAAAACTTTAGCCGGAGGATGTCTGTAAACTTGCCTGTCTCTCTTCTTTCTTACTCGCATTGACTGTAGTGTTGTTTGTTGTTTTTATACTTGTGCTGATGACTATTGCTGTGTGTTATTTTTATACTTGTGCTGATGACTGTAGTGTTGTGTGTTGTTTTCATACTTGTGCTGACGACTGTATTGTTGTGTGTTGTTTTCATACTTGTGCTGACGACTGTATTGTTGTGTGTTGTTTTCATACTCATGCTGAGGACTATTGTTGTGTTTTCAGTCAAGAGGGGGAGATAAAGCCCAGTTCTCTAGTCATCGAACAAAGTCCCTGGAGGAGCGACAGAAAACCTATGAGGAGAAACGAAAAATGATATTTGGGGTAATTTTCCCTCTGCCTTTTACTTCTGAGAAATTTATTTGTGGGTGATTCTGTCATGTAAACTAACTGCATGTTGTTAGTTTCTTTGTTTTACTAAATACAGTTCTTTTTGTTCCTTTCAAACTACAACTCTCTCTCTTTCTGTAAGTTCCATGCCATAAGAAAATAGAGAAACACTTAACCAGAGATCATACATAATTATGTTCTCATGTTGGGGCCTAAAACTGCATGTGCTTCAGAAGCCAGGTACCAAGGACATGTTGAAACTGCATGTGCTCTTGTTTTAAAATGATTATCATAGCTTGTCAGTCTTATTTACATTGTGTGTGTGTGTGTTTCTAAAGAAGTATTATTGTTTCATTAGAGCTTATTTGAATTTAAATATTTACCTCAAGATGCTGTGTACATTTAGTCATTGTTGCTGTGTTTATGTATTAGTCATACTGTGAACTGCAAGACCAGTTTCCTGGTAACCATGTACTTTGACAATAGATATTGTGATTGTGAATTTTGATCCTGTTTGGCTGATAAGTCTTGGGGTTTTGTGTTGCAGGCTGAGGAAAATGCCCCATCTTATTCTGTGATAGAGTAAGTTTCTCTTTTTGGTTCTGCTGTTAATGCCATGGTGAAATATGTGTGCTGTTCTTTCATTGACATGTTTTTGTTTGGTTGGTGTCTCTTGTTGAAAATATTTTTCACTCTGTGTGTCTGTCTGTGTCTCTCTCTCGCTCTGTGTGTGTGTGTGTGTCTTTCTCACTCTCTGTCTGTCTCTGTCTCTCTTTTTCTGTCTCTGTGTGTGTGTGTGTCTCTCTCTCTGTCTCTCGCTTTCTTTCTTTCTCTCTCTTTCTCTGTCTGTCTCTCTGTGTGTCTTTGTCTCTCTGTCTCTCTTTGTCGCTCTCTTTCTTTGTCGCTCTGTCTCTCTCTTCTTTGTCGCTCTGTCTGTCTCTTCTTTGTCGCTCTGTCTCTCTCTTCTTTGTCGCTCTGTCTCTCTCTCTCTCTCTGCCTGTCTCTCTGTCTTTTTCTTTCTTTGTCTCTCTTTCTCTGTCTGTCTGTCTCTCTTTGTCTCTCTCTCTGTCTCTCTATGTCTCTCTTGCTTTGTCTCTCTCTCTCTCTGTCTGTCTGTCTGTCTGTCTCTCTGTCTCATCCCAGGCTGACCCTGTGCAGTTGACAGGATGTTAAAATCAAAGGACTAAGTAACTCTCTTCTCTTCTGCCTGTTTGTGTGGTTTGTGTGTACCATTTAGGGATATATATATATGTGTCTTGAGCAATAGGGTTTGTCATGTCAGGAAGATTAATGTAGCTGAAAAGTAACCTCAGCTTTGGAATCTTAATACAACAAGCACTTTGCCTGCGTGCCAGTATTCTGGGCCTGCATGTATGAAGAGCAAATAATCCCCCTAATTGTGATTATCTTCTAAACAATGACGACACTGAACAAAATTGGTGTGTGTGGAGCACAAATAGGGCTTTTCAATCAGCCTAGTTACAGACTCATTTTTCAATGTTCAAGTAGCGTAAACATGGCTCTGATGGTGCTGTCCACAGAGGCTACTATTGATGAGAAAACTAACACTTTTACGGACTGATGCCGTACCATGTACCATTAGAGACCAGAAATTGTTCAAGAAAGTTTGGATTCATACATCAAGACGTATCATAGTCGACATAGACGATGGAGGGAAACAGGGAAATCTTCAGTGGGAAGAGGTCATTGGGTCACTGACATCTGCTACATACACCATGAATTTTAAACCTGAAACAGACATGGCTTTGTCATGCTGTGTCAGATCAGTTTCAAATTTTTGACAACACACATGTTGCACTGTTGGTAAAACAAAAGACTTTCCCAATCTAAAAGTAAGCACAAGCCAGTAGCTATTTCTGAGGCTACTGATGAGTCGCACATGTGGAAGGAGAGCGGGACTCATGGACTCTTTAGCAAATGGGGACTAGGGACTATATCTGCCTGTACTTTTTTATTTGCTCATCAGACATATTGGCTGTGGTCAGTCAGTAGGTTGCTGGTAATGAGTAGAAGCTTTGGTATGTCTCCTCTCTGTTCTTCTACTTAGCCTGTCTTGTCATTGTTCTGCTAATGGTCCAGTCTCTTGACTTCTTCTGGAAAATCGGCCAGTAGCTCTTTGCAAAGAGATGAGCCTTATTGAGCAGCTGGGAGATGATAATTGACAGGTGGCATGTGCAGCTTGCAGCTCTACAGCAGGTGAACGGTTGCATTACAAATCGCCTGGACCTGAAAGTGTTAATGCATGACCCATTTCTTTGTGTAGGCCTGCATCAGCATCTGGTGGATGCAAACGCCTCAACAGCCGTGAGTGGAGCAGCACCGACTCGTCGGGCTATGTGTCGGAGGATGGGTCACGACTACGTCGCAGCGTGATGGCCAAGTCAAACAGCTATGGTGGTAAGCCCACCATACACCTAACACCTAACCTCAGAACCTGCAGCCTGTCCAAAGCAGGTACTTTCTACTGGCTGCACACTCCACTCACCCACTCTTCTTATCCTGCTACCTTTTGCTTTTTCTCCTTCCTCCCACCCTCGCTACTAACACACTCCACTCACCCACTTTCCTACCCTGCTATCTTTTTCTTTTTCTTCTTCCTCCCACCCTGCCTACCCCTCTGTCCCTTTGCTTTTCCCCCCGCCTCCCTCCCCCCCCCCCCCCCCCCCCACAAACATGCAGACTCCACTCACCCACCCTGCCTACCCCTCTGTCCCTTTGCTTTTCCTCCTTCCTCCCATCCTCCCTACAAACCCACTCTTCTCACCCACCCTGCCTACCCCTCTGTCCCTTTGCTTTTCCTCCTTCCTCCCATCCTCCCTACAAACCCACTCTTCTCACCCACCCTGCCTATGCCTCTGCTCCTTTGGCTTTTCCTTCTGCCTCCCACCCTCCCAACAAACCCGCTCTACTCACCCACCCTTCATATCCCTCCATCTTTTGCTTTTCTTCCTTCCTCCCCTCCTCCCAACAAACATGCACACTCCACTCACCCACCCTGCCCACTCCTCTGCCCTTTGCTTTTCCTCCTTCCTCCCCTCCTCCCAACAAACATGCACACTCCACTCACCCACCCTGCCCACTCCTCTGCCCTTTGCTTTTCCTCCTTCCTCCCCTCCTCCCAACAAACATGCACACTCCACTCACCCACCCTGCCCACTCCTCGGCCCTTTGGCTTTTTCTCCTTCCTCTTAATGCCAACTCCCACCTGCCCAACAAACGTGCACGCGAAGAAACTACAGCGGTCAGTTTTCATGAACTGCAGGTTTGACATGTTTGGCTCATTGTTGGCACACTTCTTGCAAACCACATCCTGTGCTGTGCCACTGACTGCTTAACCTTTCTGCTCAACCCAGATGCCAGTGTAGATGATGTATGAAAATCAGGTCATCATGTAAATGGGGTTTTCTGATTCGTCAGGGGCAGCATGCAGATGAAGAGTTGGGGTAGCCAAGATCCACCATCTTGCCAAAGTTTGGGATGCAGGAGGCTAGCTGTCAGTGACCAGTTACAGTTAGTGGCCAGTGAGGTTTGGGATGCAGGCTAGCTGTCAGTGACCAGTTACACTTAGTGGGCAGTGGGGTTTGGGATGCAGGCTAGCTGTCAGTGACCAATTACAGTTAGTGGCCAGTGGGGTTTGGGATGCAGGCTAGCTGTCAGTGACCAGTTACACTTAGTGGGCAGTGGGGTTTGGGATGCAGGCTAGCTGTCAGTGACCAGTTACAGTTAGTGGCCAGTGGGGTTTGGGATGCAGGCTAGCTGTCAGTGACCAGTTACAGTTAGTGGCCAGTGGGGTTTGGGATGCAGGCTAGCTGTCAGTGACCAGGTACAGTTACCAATAGAAAGCTGCTGGTGGTGATGAGAATGTAACTGCACAGAATGCAAATTTCCCAAAGTGGGAATGGGCCTTTACCCAGAGCACCTAGCACCTGGTATCTGCAGTCTGCCCACAGCAGGTTCTTTCTACCCGTCGCCCACTGCTTTCACCCACACGTCTTACCCAGCTGTCCATTTGATTGTCTTCCTCTGGGCCACCTCACACCTAACCTTGGTACCTAAAGCCTGTCCACAACAGGTTCTTTCTACCTGTCGCACACTGCTTTTACCCACACATCTTTTCCAGCTGCCTATCTGGTTGTCTTTCTCTTGGCCAGACAGCACACAACTCGCACCTAACCTCAGTATCTAAAGCCTGTCCCAAGCAGGTACTTTCTACCTGTCACACACTGCTTTCACCTGCACATCTTACCCAGCTGCCCATCTGGTTGTCTTCCTCTTGGCCAGACTGCACACACCTCATACCTAACCTCAGTATCTAAAGCATGTCCCAAGCAGGTGCTGTAGTATTTAGAATATAACAGTTATACGGTGATCTTTTATCTCCAAGATTTGACCCCAGTGTCTTACATTCACTGCCACCTTATGTGTCAGACTATGAATACAATTTGGCATACATGCTTTTATGAAGACTGGTGACTATTTTTATCTGGAATTGGTCACTGCAACAATCGCATACTATGGCAAACTGATGATTGATACTTTCCGGGCAATCAACATAGGATTTGCTATGTACCTATAAGCCTGTCAAATTAATCCAATCCATGTTATTTTAGGACTGTTGACAGCAAGGTGATTTTAGCCCCCCCCCACCCACCCCCCACCCCCACCCCCTGGCCTATCATACTAACAGCAAATAACAGCATTTACTTGAAGACAGAAGGTTACGAAACTGGAAACAAAATGCACACTGACATCAAATACTGAATGAGAAATAATACCAGCAGCTTTGATTTCAAAGGCCAAGAATTGGGTTAACTGATTATCGTTGTTTATCTTCAGAAAATGATGCTGCATGCATTGCACCAGTCACTTCAAACTTTTTGTGAACAGCAAATTGAAAGGTTCCATTCTGCCATGTTATGGCATGGTGGTATTTTCCCTTGTGTTTCAGGCATGTTTTCATGTTCGTTTGTTTTTTTGTTGGCGATGATGATACTGCCAAAGTTGTACCTTACATTTGGGAGCACCTTCTCTTTGCACTGTTTGTCTTTGGAGCCAGATTTTGGGTGGTGTGCCTTATATCCAGAAGCACCTTGTAGTACAGAAATGACAGTACTTTCTACTTGCTACACACTCCACCTGCCCACCTTTATTAATTACCCTGCTGTCCTGTTGGTTGTCTTCCCAGAGCTGCCAACCACTACGTTTTGGCCGTAGTTTGCTACACCCAAGGCCACTGCACTATGCTGCTACGCTCATGGTCATATCACTATGCTCTCCCTCAGAAAAACTTTTAAAAAAATATTTTCGATCCCATGCATTCGTGTGGGCATCAAATTTGCCAGCAACCGGTTGTGTGTGTGCCTTTTTGTGTCTGAGATGTTGGTTACGCCACAGCCAATCCACGTTTGCATTTTAATCAGCTGACCAATCATAGCATTCGGTTCAATTCCCGCTCTTATGCGTCACTTCCTGGCGAGATGACTTCCGTTTTCAATCATTTCAAATCGCCATGCTGAAGCAAGAAGCCGAATGTGAGCTCCCGGATGATGAATCTTGCCCAAAACACACAAAAATTTCCAGGAAGAGTATAATACAGAACAGTTTCTGTGCATTGTACAATCAATGCAGAGCGCCAAGCATGTTAAGTGCAGTGTCTGCTTCTTCAGTTCTTGGCAGAATGTACGACGTCAAACAACGCGTCAACTTGAAGCGTCACATCAACAAAGGAAAAGCGATAGGAAGTACGCTGAAGATTTCCGATTAATTTTATGGGTTGTGACATAATTCGAGTGGAGATGCTTTTCACAAATTTCACTGTAGTGCACAATATCGCTCTCTCTGCAGCCGATCATGACATCTGTTCCGGCGCACATTTCCGCAAAAGTGAATTGCAAAAGAGGAATTCTTTGTCGTGCAAATGTGTGCCAGATTTTTTGTCAACCACATGCTTACACAGTTTACTGAAGAATCTAAGATGGCAACCACACTGACTCCCCAGACTGACGTCATTTCCGGGGCAGCCTACCGAAAATAAAATTGATTAAAAACCCAATTTTTAAAAAATATATATTTGTATTTCATTAAATCTGAAACTAGTGACTCATTTGTCAATCATTTCGATGGTCATTTTGCATACTTAAAAACCTTGGACTTTTACTTTAATGATGTGCATTGTAAAAAGGTTGCTTAGCTTTGGAGCTTCACCAGCTGTGACCATTGCTTTTGATCTCTCTAAGTGGACGGTGTCTGATGTGCTTCACAGATTGTTGGCTGGGCAGTGTGCAGGAGGTTGCATCATGTTTCAGTCAAAGCTGCTGGACCTCACTGATGCTTGCAAACAATGGAAGGGTTAATAGGACTGGGTGGTTAACATGTGAATTTTGTTTTTGTGTTCAGCATGCCCTAGTGGGGGTTGTGTTATTCTGTCTGTTGCAGACTCCATAACAAGCTATGACAGTGTGCCTGTCCGCACCAAGCTTGCCTCACCAGAGAACTCACAATCACCCATCTCTAGAAGCAGTTCCGCTGATGTCAATTCGCCAAATCTTGGTGAGATATGCTCAACTTTGTTATGAATGTGCAGTACACACACACACACACATCCATACACATCCAAACAGACATTTGCATTCATATGGTTATACTTCTAAATGGTATCAACATCCACATACATGTATGTTTAACCAAATGCAATATCTGCTGTTTGGAAGAGTCGCTGTCTTTGTCACACAGACTTGCAGTGATGGTGATGATGATGATGGATACTTATGTTGATAGGCAGGGTGCTTTTTCAGAGTGGTCTGGACATGTGTGTCATTACACTCAGAATTTACAGTGCTGGGTGGTTTTGTTGTTGCTGGTTTTTCCACTTTCTGGTTTTTATGTCGCCCTGATATAACCATACTGGTTGACTGGGCGAAAAACATCAAGTTACTTACTTATTCCTATTGTATGTAACTTGGTGTTGACGAGGTGTCTAAATGTATAATCTGAGAATTAGAAGATCTGAAAGAAGAAGAATGGAAAAGAAGAGTTCTGTGCATGGACACCAAATGCAAGAGGGAAATGTGGTTAGGATTGTGAGAAACAGCAGGAGTCACTATTTGCTGTTTGTGTTATAATGATACGACAGTGAGAGAAACACCCGGATGCTGCGGTGTACCACAGAACTGCCCCCCAAATACTTGAACTCAAAAACTTTATTTTGCAAGGACTGTAGTATAGGTTCACTCAAAAACAAAAACAAAAAAAACTGTCTCACAGCTAAGCTGCTGATAAGTAAATATAAAATCACAGGCATCATTTGTATACATATAGGCATCAATGAGTGAGTAAAGCATGTGCTGCACACTTGTGATGGTGATCAGTGACATCAGAGCTCAGATGTTTACAGCAGTAGATGGAATTCCATCAGTTGAGGAATTGAGGGGCAGCAGCAGGTCATTTTTGAGAAGAAAGAAGTGTACAAAACTGTATTTGAGTACTTTCAAGGGCAATGTTTTGGTAACAGATTTGTGAATTTTCATGAAAACTGATATTATAGTATCTGATGTCTGTACACAGACATTTTTGTACAATGGATTACCTGTAGTAATCCTAGCTGACCCAAGACAGAGTGTTTTTAGACACATTGAATCAACAGTCCTCACCTTCATGGTTGGACGGGATTGTAAACAATTTACACTGGACATGCCTGTGGGAAATTGTCATGATCTTTGTGAAAGTGTCTGTTTGCATAGTTTACATTCAGTCTAATATCACTTGTGTGAAAAGACTTTGAATGAAATGGAGGAGGAAGAAGAAGAACTTTGTTTATGAAATCAGATAAAGACTAGCTGTCTAATGAGATATAGGAAATTGGCAAGGAGATGAAAGAAGTGGACAAGAGAGGCTTGGAGGGTTGTATGCTGTCAGTTGACACAAGTCTGTTGTGTTGCCTACTCCACTTGTCTAAGAGGGTGGAGCTTTTTGTTTCTGGCTAAAAGTGGGAGGTCAACTGAGTTGATGATCCATATGAACATGGATTGGTTTAGTTTGATAATGTTGAAACTGCAGTGGGTCAAAGCTTACACTGCGCTGGCAGTGCAGACATTGGTGAATTAAGCTCTGTTGTTATTAATGGGTTGTATTTGTGATGCCAGGTAGTCCATGTTTCTAAACATACCCAGCCACAAAGGGTAAACAAACTGGCGGAAATGATTTCTATTAACACTGTAACAGAGGCAGGCATGAGTTTAGAATCAGAAGTGGAGAAAAAGGACCAAGTCTGACAGTGATGTGTGTAAAGAGTTTATAGTCTGATGCTTGTGTATAAAAGAGACATAATCTGACACTGCTTTGTGTAAAAGGGACAATGACAGTGCTGTATGTGTAAAGAGGACCTAGTCTGATAGTGCAGTACCTAGCCTGACAGTGATGCACCTAGTCTGACAGCACTGTGCCTAATGTGACACTGATGTACCTTATCTGACACTAGTGACAGTGCTGTACCTAGTCCAACAGTGCCGTAACCAGTCTGACAGTGATGTACCTAATATGACGGCTGTACAGTGTACTGTAACTATTCTGATGGTGCCATACCAAGTCAGACAGTGCTGTACCTAATCTGACAGTGCTGTGGCTTGTCTGAGATTGCTGTACCTTGTCTGACAGTACATACCTAGTCTGGCAGTGCTGTATCTAGTCTGACAGTACTGTGTAATATAAAGGGAGCATGTATTGTATGAGACTAACACAGTAACAGTAACAGTGCTGTACCTAGCAAGACCTGGTCTGGCAGTGCTGTACCTAGTCTGACAACGCTGAATCAGTGAATGTAAAGGAGGCATGTCTGAGACTGACAGTGATGTGTGTAAAGGAGACATGCCTGAGATTGATGCTGTGACAGTGTTGTACCTAATCGGACAATGTTGTGCCTACTCTGACACTGCAGTGCCTAGTCTGACAGTGATGTACAGTGTCTGACAATGTTGTGCCTACTCTAACAGTACTGTACCTAGTCTGACACTAGTGACAGTGATGTACGTAGTCTGACAATACTGAATGTAATGGAGGCATGTCTGAGACTGTGTATAAAGGGGACATGGCTGAGTCTGACAGTGCTGTACCTAGTCTATGCTGTGCATGGCCTGACACACATGGTATGACAGTGCTCTACCTAGTCTGACAGTGCTGTCCACAGTCTGACAGTGCTGTCCACAGTCTGGGAGTGCTGTACATAGTCTGGCACTGCTGTACATAGTCTGACAAAGATGTCCCTAGCCTGACAGTGCTGCACCTAATATGACAGTGCTGTACATAGTCGGGCAGTGCTGTACATAGTCTGACAGTACTGTACCTGGTCTGACAGTGCTGTACCTAGCCTGACAGTGCAGTACCTAAACAGTACTGTACATAGTCTGGCAGTGTGGTACCTAGCCTGACAGTGCAATACCTAGTCTGACAGTGCCATGCATGGTCTGACAGTGCTGTGTCTAGCCTGACAGTGCTGTACCTAGTCTGACAGCGCAGTACATAGTCTGACAGTGCAGTACATAGTCTGACAGTGCTGTACCTACTCTGACGGTGCAGTACCTAGTCTGACAGTGCTGTACATAGAGTGCTGTGTGTTTTGTTTAGGGTATGGCGGGGTTGGCACAGGCCCACCCTACACTGTTCTTGTCGCCACGGATATCAACACAATTCCACCCGGCAGTATGGTGGTCAATCCACACACCTGTTAGTACTCTCCCCTTCTCTCTCCTCTCTTTATCTCCCTTGCCCTGTATGTACCCTTGATTCAGTGTCACCCTCTAGTTTATGCTCTCACTACAACTTGCTCTTTTTATGCCAGTCAGTAAGTGGTAGTGCTATCACTGCTTGGCTTAACCTTTGTTTTCTGCTTGCTATACAGTTTCTAATACAGTTGCTTTCATTGTTGGTTCTCCCCCCCCCCTCCCTGCCCCCCACCACCACCACCTCTTCCTGTTTATGTTGATTTGAAAGTGAATGGATTTTTTAGTTGTTGTTTTTTCCTACAGAAAAGGTTTAAAGCTTACTCAGGCACACCGTATTCATGTTTAGTGCTGAGACTAGCAGCATAGGGAATGTTGCTGTGCACAGTATATAGAAGAGTAGTGTTTGTTTTGACAGCCCTCACCTGTAAGAAAGTTGACCAGAGTGTGTGACCTTTGCGCTTCGTTCATTGGCAGTGCCGCTCCCTCCTTTTGTTGCCTTCCATCCACCACCCACCTTTCACCAAACAAGGTTACGCACACATGACAAATTGTACAGTGTTGTGCAATGTCTGTAATGATGAGTTTATTGTAACATCCATTCATTTAGGCTTAGCTTGAGATTTAAAAAATAACTGACACATTTCCTGCTTTGGTGGGGGGGTGGGGGGGGGGGGTGAGTGAACCCAGTGAGTGAACCCAGTGTTAGTATGTTCTTAAATTTTATTTAACCAAGATATAGTGGGGAAAGTTGAATGACTGCTAGTGATAAGAACAAGCGATAAAGAATGAGGAAAACATACTCACCAAAAGAGACAGGTCACAGATACAAGAAAAACAATACACTCCAATGTTTCGACAAACATGTCTTCATCAGGGGAGAGAAAAAAGTTCTTGTTTCTTTTTGCTTTTTATTTTGATGTTTCTTTTGCTGTATTGTGTTCATGTTGTGACCATAGTCTCTTGGGTTCTTTCATGAAAATAGAAAAACTGTGATTAGGATTTGTGTGTAGAACATAGATTCACGCTGTAAGTGGATTGAGATGTACGTTGTATGCACATTGTCAGTCCCCCCCTTTCCTGTTCACATCATTCTTCCCTCTGATATTTGCTTTATCATAAACATGCACACTGACACTCAGACCTTGCTGCCAGCAACCTAGTCCCTATAATATGTGTACATGTGTAGCATGGCCAGCTTTTTACCCTGGTTTCAGGTAGAAGCTGTTGACATCAGTTCAACGCATACTGACTTGGAAATGCTGAACTGTTTGTGTGTGTCATATGAATCAATGAAAATTTACATGCGGAGCATAAAAAAACACCTTACAAAACCCTGCATGTTCACAGTGCCAGATACAGCGCATACAAGTAAGCTCTCGCAAGCTAAAACTACCGAAAGACTTTCATACCAATAAAGTACAAACAGCCCCTACCCCCGCACCCCCTCCTGATAGTGCAACTATACACAGTAGTTAAATGTAGAAATATATACAGAGTTAAAAATAATGATGATAGAAAAAAATTAACACACACGTGTGCAACACACAAAGTGATTCTGGGAACCTCAGCTTCACTTGACACACACACTAGCACAAGCGCACACCACACGCAGTCACATCGACTACCGTGCCTAGATAAAGAAATGAGTTTTCAGTGAAGGTCTAAAAGTCTGAATGGAGTCCTTCTCCTTGGTGTAAGAGCAGCCTTTGTGTTTAGCTCCAAACCGCAGGCTGAATTTATTCTGTAGAAAAACAGTCCTAAGCTATGCAGCACTGCAACAGTGATTCCAGCAATGGACTGCAAACAGTTCAGCATTTCCAAGTCAGTATGAGTTGGACAGTGTGGCACATAGTAGAAGCCAGCTGAACACAACCAGCTCCATAGTTGTCAGGAACTGGCTTGGTTAGGGCTGTGGGTCAAGAAGTTTCAGCTTTAATTCGCAGTTCAGGCTCTAAGGCTAACACACCTGCCCCCTTCCCACTGTCCCATGGGGTTGGGCTTAGCGACTAGTCTTTTGGATGTGACCCCGCCCAAGGTTCTTTGCACTGCGGGTGTATGCTTGTTAAATAACCAACAGCAGCAAAAAGAAATGTCTGTTAAATAACACTCACAACAGCAAAAAAATATGCCTCTTACTCTTAGATAACCTGTGATAGCAACAACAACAACAGCAACAAAAGTTTCACCCCATGATAGCCAAATTTGTAAATAGCCAAATTTAAAAAAGAAAAAAAGAAAAGAAAAAAGAGCTCCTCATGCAAACAGTGTCTGTTGAGTGACCCATGGTACCAAACTGTCGTGGCAGAATTTGTGAAAATTCGCCATCATTATGGAGTAGGCTGAATAGTGCAACAGTCGGTCATGTCTTTCCTGGGGGAAATATCTCCTGGGACTGGGAGTAACTTCTTATTGGGACAACAAGGTAAAGAAAGACATGTAGGTGTCTCAGTGAGTTGGAGACCCCTTGTCTGCTAAGTGCAAGGATCCACATTTTCACAGCAGATGAACCAGAGATCAGGGTTGTGTGGTTGTTTTTGTGTGTACTCTTTGTTTTGGGTCTGAATGCTTGTGGGATTTGTTTTTTGTTTTTTTAAAGCATTGTTTTTGTTTGTTTGTTTTTTTGCACTTAGCTTAGGACTATGTAAGCTAGAGCTGTCAAGTATGTATTTTACTTGCTAGTAAAAAAACAATCTGTTCATTTTAGTGTTTTGTAACATAGTGCTTTCCCCCCACCATTTCTAATTCTGCCCCTCTCCCTGTGTAAGCAAGTTATGTCAAACTGGCTTTTTATTTCCTTCCTTGTTGTAAATGCACATCAGATCGTTTTTATTCCTGCTATCACCCACTTGTACCTGAGCAATGATTGCTGTATCTTACCTTGGCTTTGGATGCATTTTGGCCCCACCTTCACATAAATGTTAGTGACACAGCAGCAAAAAAGTTGTAATTTTTGTATTTGCCAGAGAACAGTAAAAAGTGATTTTCTTATTTGCCAGAGAATATCTGTGCATGGTTTTGTGTGGGTGGGTGGGAGGACCAGATTTTTTTTAATAAGTTTATTTTAATCATGATGTCCATGTAGTGATCAGTGACTGGACATGGCAAGTAGTTTAATGTTGGAGCTCTGCTGCTCTCAGTCAGAGTAAAAAATAATAATCCAACTTTGCCTGACATGACACTATAGTCAGTTGAGCTTATTTGTGCATACCACTTTCGGTGGCCTTGACATTAAACTGAAATTCTGTTGTTGTTTTTTGTTGTTGTTGTAACTTTTGAGTTACTCACCACAGGCTGTGTATATATTTAGCATTCAAAAGCTGATAAGATTATTGTATAATGCTTTGGAGACTGTTATGTATGTAGAAGATGCAATTGGTGTGTCTCCAGAACTGGCAAACCTTTAAACATTTCAGCTGGCACCTTTTTTTTAAATCTTTTTATTTTATTTTACAAAAGCTGCTTTATGAAGATTATTTAAATGCTGCATAATAAACTGTGTTGATATCTATATGGCCATAAACGTTCTAGTGACCTTGACAAACTTTAAAGGTTGCAGCTTCTTCTGGTAGGTAAGAAGCTGAATTCAGTAACCAGCTAAATGTAACAAGCTACTTGTAGTTACAGTGTTTGCAATAGGAGATCTTGTCACTTGTCTTCCTTTTCTCTTTTCATGATTGGATCTCTTAATTTGACTATGATGTATACTGGTATACAGTCAGTTGGTTTTTGATTTTGAGTCAGCGCAGCATTTATCTTTGTCATTTAAGGAGGCTTCTAGGTGCAAAATCTCTGACTGCTGTAGTACTGTTTGGATGGGGGGCACATTCAAGTCAGACTTGTTGATGATTTTGTTCTTTTTTCCTTTTTATTCAACTAGTATCTACTTACCACTTATCAAGAAAGAAAAAAGATCTTGTGATGCTGATAGTGTTTCAATGGGATCATTAAAGTTTAACACTATTAGCTTCATTAACTAAGTCTGTAGTTTTTCTGGTTGCTTAGCCTTTGATGCTTCATGCTGTTCTTCAGTAAACATCAAAGTTTTACTCTTTTTAATTTGTTTCTGTTCTTTTTAAAGCAGTCCATCATCAAAGGGCCCTCAGTTTTGTCAGTTCTGGTCAAATTGTTATTGCGTGTAATTTTCACAGTACAACCACATACAAATGCGGATGGGACACCTTACCGCTACAACCCCAACGACCCAACAAGTGTTCCCCCATGGTTGGCAGGCAGTGCTCCAACACCAACACAGCAGCAGCCTGGTACCACCAACATCACCTTCAACCCCTCACCCTCTGTCCACCAAGTGCAATATACAGTGAGTGTTGGTGGATCGCTTTAATGTTTCATCCTAGGTCCACCAAGTGCATAGTTTGAAAGTTTCTGTCTCAGTCCACCAAATGCAACACGCAGTGTGTTGGTGGATAGCTTTAATGCTTCTCACTTGGTCCAGCAAGTGCAATAATAAGTTATTGTGTTGGATAATTTGAACATTTCTGCTTCAGTCCACCAAATGCAATATACAGTGTGTTGGTGGATAGCTTTAGTGCTCCCTCAGTCCACTAAGTACAGCATACAATGAGCATGTTGGTGGATGGTTTTAAAGTTTCTCCTTCAGTCCACCAAGTGCAGTACACAGTTTGTGTGTTGGTGGATAGCTTTAACATTTCTTCCTCTGTCCACCAAGTGCAATATACAGTGAGTTTGTTGGTGGATAGCTTAACATTTCTCCCTCAATCCACCAAGTGCAGTATACAGTGAATGTGTTGGTGGATAAATTAATGTTTCTGCCTCAGTCCACCAAATGCAATATATATATAGTGTGTTGGTGGATAGTTTCATATGTTCGACCTGGTTTTGTTGACCTTGATTCTTTTTTAGCATCACATTGAATGAAAATCATCTGTCTGCTCTTCTTCTTCTTCCTCTTTCTCTCTCTCTCTCTTGCAGTCTGAGTGGGATGAGTTCCCGGAAAATAAATTATATAAAATATTCCCAGTATTAAAAGAATGTATATTTTGTCCTCGGACAAACAGAAAAGAAGAAACTGTGATGGCCCGATTGCACATTGGCCATTCTTTTCTTACTCATTCCTTTTTATTGAAGGGTGAAGAACCGCCAGTGTGCATCGGATGTGATAGACGTTTGACCATAGAGCATATTTTACTTACTTGTTAGGATTTTATTGAAATAAGAGAGAGCCACTTTACAGCTAAATCACTACGCATGTTGTTTAAAAATATTTCACCTGAAAATATTTTTAACTTTTTGAAAGAAAATATTTTTGGAAGAAAAAAAAATTTGAGATGTTTTTTAGTTATGTTTGTGTTTTCACCTTTTAAGCATGGTTTTAAAACTATATAGACCTATTTTAAGACATACACATTATTAAAAATTAAATATATATATAAGATGAGATGTATATCGCCCTGATATAACCGCACCGGTTGACTGGGCGTAAAACACTAACTTACTCTCTCTCTCTCTCTCTCTCTCTCTCTCTCTCTCTCTCTCTCTCTCCCCCTCCCCCCCCCCCCCTCTCTTTTTAAAGAAATAATAATGAAATCAGGTGCTGATGATAGTGTTCCTCACATTGCAGCAGAACAATGATCTCTGCAATCGGTTTTCTGCAATGGAAGTGGCTACGCCAATGGAGGCGTCAATGGAGGGGCAGCAGATGATGGCGATAGGGCACCAGCCCCCCCAGCATCAGCCTGTGCCCCAAGCACACCACCAGCACCAGCAGCCCGGCCAGGTGCCCCTCATGGTGTCCACTGCCATGCAGCCCACCCAGCAATACCTCTCCACCTACACTGCCACCGCCGCCGCACAGGTAGGCTCTCATTGCCACGGCAACAGCCGGCAATACCTCTCCACCTGTGCTGACACCATCACCACTGCACAGGTAGGCTCTCACTGCCACGGCAACAGCCAGCAATACCTCGCCACCTGTGCTGACACCATCACCACTGCACAGGTAGGCTCTCACTGCCACGGCAACAGCCAGCAATACCTCTCCACCTGTGCTGACACCATCACCACTGCACAGGTAGGCTCTCACTGCCACGGCAACAGCCAGCAATACCTCTCCACCTACACTGCCACTGAAAATATGGGTCCACCACGCAGGTAGGTTTCCCTTGTCACAGCAGTACCCAGGAATACCTTTCTACCTACACTGCTGCCAAACATTTAGGCTGTCATTGCCATATCAACAGCCCACTATGCTGCCACCACACAGGTAGGCTCCCATTGCCATGGCAACAGCCCATCCAGCAAGACGTGTCCACCGGTACTGCCACCTCTGCTGCACAGGTAGGCTATCAAAAAAATTTGTATTCAGACATGTCAAAA
Organism: Alviniconcha strummeri; assembly: GCA_963584105.1. NCBI lineage: Eukaryota > Metazoa > Mollusca > Gastropoda > Provannidae > Alviniconcha > Alviniconcha strummeri. Next base: position 16,035,515 of record OY757553.1, read on the forward strand.
CCAGTGTGTTCACACATGTCGAAACCTGTGTATTCAGACAGGTATAAAGCTGTATATTCATACGTGTCTAAACCTGTGCATTCGGACCTGCATATTCATACAGGTGTCAGCCTGTGTAGTCAGACCTGTCTAAACCAGTGTGTGCAAGTGGACTGTGTGGTTGCAGGGTACTGGCTTCTACACAGGGGCCCAGCTTCAGTTTGTGCCAGTGGATGCCCAGGGTCAGTGCCTATCATTGGCCCCCGCCGGCACCTCCTTCCAGTCTGGCGTGGGCAGCTATGCTCAGCCGCAGCTGGTGCCCACTGCCTCCACCATGCAGCCAGGAATGATGGATCAGTCCAGCATGACGCCGGGTACCCTGTATGGACAGAGTGTGTACACTGGCACAGTGACTGACACGGGGGGCGGGGCCGGTGGATACTGCATGCCCTATGTGCCCAACAACAGCGTGCTGTACTCCAGCACCCACTACCCGCTCTCTGGTAACGGGGGCAACGGGATGACCATGACCCCCACAGCAGCGGCGCATTACAACCCTTACAACCCACCGCAGTCATCGTCACCACAGCTGTGCAGCTTTGCACCCATGACCACCGGCCAGGTGCGCCCGGCCACGCCCCCCAACCTGCCGATCGCCCAGCCGGTGGGCTACCACAGCCAGCAGACGGCGGGGATGGGGCTCAGCCACGGGGTGTCGTCCCCACCCCACTTCCAGCATGGGACCTACTACACAGCCCCGCCCCACCACTTCCCCACCCAGGGCCAGCCCATGGGACAGATGGTGCAGATGTCTGTGCGCCCGCAGGGCGGGGGCGGGGTTCAGGTGAGCGGCGGCCACCCCCACCACCACCCCCAGTCGTTGCAGGGAGCTCACCAGCCGGGACACCCCAACGCACCCACGCTGCAACACTCGCAGTCCTTCCCCATGCTGCGCACAGTCCCCACCTCCATGAGCTCCTGCCCCGCCCCTGCCCCCGCCCCTCTAGGACTGGGCCCCGCCCCCAACGGCCCCACTAACCCGCCCCACCCAGGCCAGCACCCAATGATGTCCGTCAAGAGCGTGTCCGTGGGCAGCGTTCGGAGCAGTGGCGGAGCAGCCACGCCTGACAGGGAAACACCCACAATTGTAGGGGGAGCCACTGCCTTCTTGCCAGGATTCAGCCAGGCGACGTCCATGCAGTTTCCAGGGCAGTTTGTCGCCCAAGGCATGCGCCAGCCACAGCCAGGTAAGCCTGATCCATAGGGATGGATGGAAAAGAGCTTGTTGTGGATGGAAAAGAGTTCCTGGAGGGTGCTAGAAAAAGATCCACAGTGCAGAGATCTTTTGATTCTCTGGTGCATCAGAGGTTGTTTTTGGTCTTCAGTTTATGCAAGTAAATGTGTGAATCTGCCAGCAAATTAAGTGTATGGTCCAGACGCTTTGTTTATAACAGGAATGTAAAATTTGGGGCTCGGCTGCACTGCTTCCACTTTTAAGTTAATGGTGAAACAAACACTGGCAGAAGTTTGTATTAAAAGCAGGAATTGGGGGGGGGGGGGGGGGGAGTGCAGTTTGACTAGTTAGAGTGCATCAAAATGCTTGCCTTTTTCCCCCCATGACAAATGCAAATGGAAGTTTTATGTTAGTGAATCATGCTTTTTTTCTTGATGTACTGTAGAGTCACTTCAGTGTTGTGAAAAAAATCCAGGTGATTTCAGCATATATGTTGATAGTCTGAAGTGACTGTTTCACCTCTGGACGTGTTTCTAATGGCTGTTTTGTCCCTGGTCAGGTGACCTGCGTGTGATGGGAGCTCCTTCCATACGACCCCAGATGGCTCCTTCACTGATTGCATTTCAACCTGGGCAACCCATTAGACAAAGGTGAGCAGTGGCTTCATTATTACAAAATTAGAAAGCCCTTTGCCATGTATCGATTAAAAAATATTTTTTTATAATACTTTATGTAAATTGTTTTAGTAGGACTATGCTCTACATGTGTATAGAATATCATATTTAGGTTAATATGTATCATATGAGCGCTCAGGGCGTTGATGAGCACATGATAAATGTATGTTATTATTATTATAAATTAGAAACAGTAGGTAAGTCGTATGTTGATCGGTCATTACGGAGAATTAGGAACAGCTAGAAAGCCATGTTTTGATTGGTCCTTTCTGAAAATTTGAAATAGCAGGTAAGCCAGGTCTTGATCGGTTATTTTAGGAAAGTAGAAACAAGAAGTAAGCCAGGGCTTGGTTGGTCCTTTCTGGAAATTAGACATAGTTGGTAAGCCAAATGTTGATTGGTCCTTACAGAAAATTAGCAACAGCCATGTCTTGACATGGTAACTCTTCTATAGTGCTATACCCCGTTACAGTTTATGAGCTCGCCATGCAATCAAGTGCAAAGCGAGCATTATATACTCATGGTAACAACACTTGGTACATAATGCAGGGTATTTTGCCAGGCAAGGTGACATATTCATATGTCTGATGAGGTTTCAGAAAGAAATTAAGTTGAATGCACTTGGAAGAGAAAATTAAGAGCATAATTGTCTGCAGGTGGTGATGCATGCAGGACAATAATTCTGTAAAAGATGGAACCTGTTGCATTCCATTATTGTAGATGTTGCGCATGTGTTGTTTTTATTGTATAAAAAAAAAAATGTTACCAAAAGAAATAGCTGAATATCAAGTTATTGCGGTATAGGTGCATCGAGAGAAGAACGCATTTGTTAAATTTGATGTAAAGTCACTGGGTCATGTTGAAGCAGCCCTTTGTAAAGGAAAGATGTCATTTATTTCATTGTTTGCTTATAAAATAACTTTGTCCACTGTGCTTGAAAAAAGGCCCTTCACAATTATTTTCTTTTGCAGAACTGTCCCATTAAAGTTCTTTTAAACAACACAAACACACATGCACACACACACTCACTCACACACACACACACACACACACTCACACTCACACTCACTCACTCACTCACTCACTCACTCACTCACTCACTCACTCACACACACACACACACACACCACACACACACACACACACCCACACAAATGGAACCTCTGGTGGTTCCAGGTTGTGGGTGGCGGGAACCTCTGGTGGTTCCAGGTTCTGGGTGGCAGGAACCTTCATATCTGAATCCAGAAATGTGGCAAGAATTTCCACAATGTGTTTGAACTGCTGTGGTAAATTACGGAAAGTCCAAGTTTGTTCTTGTATGCACAGGCCTGCTGGTCCACGACAGTCACGCCCCCCTAAACGTCACAACAGCAACATCAGCAGCAACAACCCAGCCACCACCACTGCCTCTGCTTCAGTGGCTAGAGTGATGTCCCTTGACTCGGTGTCTGCCGTTCAGCAAGCAGTAAACAGGTGATCTTTAGCAGTATTATGTCCATAGCAAAATGGTCAATATTCTTCTGTCTTGCAAAGTCAGCAATCACGTAACAGTTTTTGTACTGGTTTGCAGGCAGTTTACCAGTGCTTGATGTACATTGTACAGATTTGTGGGCAGGTTGGTCATTATTTTATACATATGCATTCTGTTGGTGAGCAGACGAGTTGGCCGTTATTTTATACACATGTATTCTGTTGGTGTGCAGACAGGTTGGCCATTTCATGTGTCTTCTGTTGATTTTCAGACAAGTTGATTTTCAGACCCTGTGTGCATTATGCTGGTTTGCAGACAGGTTGGCCAGTACCTATGTGTATTCCTTGGTTTACAGACAGGTTGGCCAGTAACTGTGTATTCTTTTGGTTTGCCGACAGGTTGGCCAGTACCTGTGTGTATTCTTTTGGTTTGCAGACAGGTTGGCTAGTACCTGTGTGTGTTCTTTTGGTTTGCCAACAGGTTGGCCAGTACCTATGTGTATTCTTTTGGTTTGCAGACAGGTTGGCTAGTACCTGTGTGTGTTCTTTTGGTTTGCCAACAGGTTGGCCAGTACCTATGTGTATTCTTTTGGTTTGCAGACAGGTTGGCTAGTACCTGTGTGTGTTCTTTTGGTTTGCCAACAGGTTGGCCAGTACCTATGTGTATTCTTTTGGTTTGCAGACAGGTTAGCCAGCACCTATGTGTATTCTTTGGTTTACAGACAGGTTGGCCAGTACCTATGTGTATTCTTTTGGTTTGCAGACAGGTTGGCCAGTACCTATGTGTATTCTTTTGGTTTGCAGACAGGTTGGCCAGTACTTACATGTAGTCTGTTGGTTTGGCCAGTACATACTTGTATTCTGTTGGTGTACTGGCATACTTGTATTCTGTTGGTGTACTGGCAAGGTGACCAGAACTTGTGTGTATTCTGTTTGTTTGGACAGTAGTAGTTGCATGTTTGGCCAGTACTTACATCTATTTTGTTGGTTTGCAGACATGGTGACCAGAATTCATGTGTATTCTGTTGGTTAGGCCAGTACTTACATGCATTATGTTGGTTAGGGCAGTACTTACATGTATTCTGTTTGTTTGCAGGTGTGGCCAGTACTTACATGTATTGTGTTGGTTTGCAGGTGTGGCCAGTACTTACATGTATTGTGTTGGTTTGCAGGCATAGCAGCCAGTACTTACATGTATTGTGTTGGTTTGCAGGCATGGTGACTGGTACTGACATGTATTGTGTTAGGCCAGTCCTTACATGTGTTGATTAGGCCAGTACTGACATGTGTTGGTTACGCCAGTACTGACATGTTGGTTAGGCCAGTACTGACATGTGTTGGTCAGGCCAGTACTGGCATGTGTTGGTTAGGCCAGTACTGACATGTGCTGGTTAGGCCAGTACTGACAATGACATGTGTTGGTTAGGTCAGTACTGGCATGTGTTGGTTAGGCCAGTACTGGCATGTATTGTGTTGGGTTGCAGGCAGTGATGTTTGGACTCCAGGGCAGGCCAGCTAGGCAAGCTAGAACAAAGATCTCATCATTCATCCCCTGAGCACCACATCCTTCTCCAGATCTGACTACAGGGCTGTCAACTTCTGTCCACCATCTGATCAGCTTGTACACAGGGTCTGACCTACTTCTGGCAGCAGGGAGACAACTCGTCACCGTCAGTCATCTCCCCTTCTGTAGAACCATTTATCTTTATGGTGACGACATCTTCGTTGTTGTGGATGCAGTGTTGGTGTGAATGTGCACGATTTAAACTGAGCGCAATTTCTGTTTCACAAATCTGACGCAAGGGTGTAATCTCACAAACAATGACTTTTGCTCGTTAAAGATGTGAAGAGAAGAAAAATACAGAGGGAAAGAAAAACAAACTGATGGCAGCAAGGCTGCAACAGTGCTGGTTCAGTGACGGCGTCTGTTCTGTGTTTTGTGGTTTGCGGATTGTGCCTGAACACTTCATGTTTGGTCACATGTGCAAGAAGACTCTGGTTATAAAAGCGGTTGTCCCAAATAAAATGGGGCTTGCTTGCTTGGTTATAATTTGGGATGTGGGGAGGGAACAACTAATACATTTGTATTTCACAGTGACAGGAAGGGCTGGGTCACTTGGAGAAGAACTTGGTGGAGAACTGCTTTGCTCTTTGGAATGGGATAGGCAGTCAGACCTGGAGGTCAGTAGGGGTTCCTATTAGGGAGGTCAGCAGTGGGTTCCTGTTAGGGAGGTCAGCAGTGGGTTCCGGTTAGGGAGGTCAGCAGTGGGTTCTTGTTAGGGAGGTCAGCAGTGGGTTCCTGTTGGGGAGGTCAGTATCAGGTTCCTGTTAGGGAGGTCAGTAGGGTTCCTCCTAGTGAGGTCAGTAGGGTTTCCTGTTTGGGAGGTCAGTAGGGTTCCTGTTTGGGGGGTCAGTAGGGTTTCCGCTAGTGAGGTCATTAGGGGTTCCTGTCAGGGATGTCAGTAGGGTTCCAGTTTGGGAGGTTAGTAGGGGTTCATTAGGCAGACTTGGAGGTCAGTAGGGGTTCCTGTTAGGGAGGCCAGTAGGGTTCCTTTCATGGAGGTCAGTAGGGTTCCTGTTAGGGAGGTCAGTAGGGGTTCCCGTTGGGGAGGTCAGTAGGGTTCCTGCTAGGGAGGTCAGTAGGGGTTCATTAGTGATGGCTGCTGATAACCTGAGCAGCTTCAGCCAATTATAGCGTCACAGTTAATATGCGGTGTGGAAAACCCAGAGACTGGCTGCCACCCTGGCCTCACAAGCTGAAGCATTGCAACAGAGCAAAGGACCAGCTGATTCCTACAAATGATGTAATAATGCACGCTCATCAGTGACTACAGGTGCAGTGAAATGAAGTGATAGGCATTCATTTGAATGGTGGGATGAGACTAGAATCACTGTGCAGTCCAGCACACGACACAGTACTACATACTGGTCAGATCGACAGCTTGTGAGGAGGCACACAGGGCTTAGAGCTCAGCATGGAACCCTCAGTTCAGTTAAGTCATTACTGAGGAATAAGCACTCTGATGTACCGTAGGTGTAAATAATAGGTAGAAGATATGCACGTCAGGTAGCACTCTCTGTCAACAAAAACCAAACTTACCCTGCAGTAGTTTGAACTGTTCTAAAGGAAAGGACTGGAATAAATGCACTCTTCTGATTACTGCATGTATGCAAGTATATAGAGCCACAATTTGTATATGTTTGTGTAGCAGGTTCTCTAGGACTTATTTTTTCAGTTGGGGTTGAATGGAAGTGGGGTGGTATTTTGTTTTGTTTTGAGTATGACTGACTTTTTGTCCAAAAACAACACGCTGAAGCTAGGATAGGTTCAGTATAAAATTAAGACCACTAGGCGTCAAGGTTGCCGAATCATGTCAGGTGTATTATTTTAATTTGTTTTAATAAACCAAAGCTTTTGTCCATACCTTTTAAACATTAAGGGGCAAAGAGGCATGGCATAAGAAAAAATTCTTTTCTCCACACCTGCGTCCTGTCATGGTTTGTATTTCACTAATACCTTTATGGTTTGTTGCACTTACGAAACTGACCCTTCAAACTTTACTGGTAACAGTAGTGGCAGCCAGTCACAGACAGTGTACCCAGGTTATTCTCCTTTAGGCTTGCACTGTTTTCATAAGCCTTCCTAAGTTTCATCCCCTCTGTGCTGAGGCATACTTCTGCATCAAATGAGTTTTGCAGTGTCCTGAGAAAGGATGTTAGTCTGTGTAACGATCAGTGTGGCAGGTGCCTGCCTCAGCCATCCACACCACCAGCCTTAAGGACAAGAGCTTCTTGGACACTAGACATGCAGTAAATGCCAGCTTGCATGGTGGCACTACTTGTGGGCTTTACCATTGTATCTCACTTCTGGCAGTGACCATGGCCTTATTTCAAAATCACAGTAGTGTCAGGCATTTAACACTCAGCCCCTTCATAACTGTGCAAAATGTACATTTGACTGCTTAAGTGAGATCTGTTGAGGTGCACACTTTTATAACTCTAGGTGACTAATTGAATTTCATTTCCACAGCATCAGAAAGATGCAACTGACTGCTGTGTTTTCACAGCAAAATATCAAATAGAATGTGATTGTTACATTTGTAGATGTAACCATGATGCCTTGAGTAGTCTGTGTGTTTATTTCAAAGTTTGCATGGCAAAAAGCTTAATGTGGCATTTTCTTGGATTCTGTGCAAGCAGAATCTTAGAAACTTCGCATGATCATGTCCTCTGTCAAGCATTAAAAATGCCTGCTGGTTTGGATGGCACTGACCTTTTTTTAAGATCATGGGAAAGTGAAAAAATAATTGCATTATCCTGTTTTGACTGTGGGTCAAGCGAGCACCCCCTTTTACATGTTACATCTGAAATTTTGTTCAATCACTATATACAGCCAGGAGTAAGTGAGGTAAATGGTGATCAGGTGTAAAGTTGGGTCCTGGGACCGCTGATGAAGATGTCCTGTCAGCTAACATCAGTTGTGTCCTGGGACTGTATTAAAGACATCCTGTTAGCTAACCATCAGTTGTGTCCTGGGACTGCTGATGAAGATGTCCTGTCAGCTAACATCAGTTGTGTCCTGGGACTGTAATAAAGACATCCTGTTAGCTAACCATCAGTTGTGTCCTGGGACTGCTGATGAAGATGTCCTGTCAGCTAATATCAGTTGTGTCCTGGGACTGTAATAAAGACATCCTGTTAGCTAACCATCAGTTGTGTCCTGGGACTACTGATGAAGATGTCCTGTTAGCTAACCATTAGTTGTGGTAGTCGGGCTGTGCAACCTCGTGGAGTTATTGCCATTGATTCCTGCTCAGACGTTCTAGTCAAAACTTCAGGGAATCTTTGTGCATAGTGGAAGCTGTTGCCTTTACTCACCCAGTGGTTGGTAAGATGGATGACCAGTCAGACCACCAGGGACCTTGCGCAGATGCAACACTGACAGTGGTGGATTGTCCTGTCTCAAGAACGGACCTCTGAGGGCATGACTGAAACATGATGATGGACTGCCTCCTCTGTGCCACTCCCCAACCAACCAACAGCTGACTGTGTGAAGGTGCTGAAGTGTGAGTGCTGAAATCCACACGTTCTTCCAAAGTGCATCAGTGTTTATGAACTAGCTTCACATCTGTTTCCCACTCCCATCGGTTGACTAAGGAGGTGACTCGTTTCAGTCCAAATGGCTGCGTAATGCCAAGGATAGAGGAAGTGTTTGGTCTTGGGAGGGTGCTGAGCTAAGAGTGACACAAGAAAGATGAGGGGTCCAGGGCTGGCTGAACTGAAAGTACCACAAGAAAGATGATGTTTGGTTTGGAATGTGATGAACTGAAAGTGACAAGAGACAGGTGATGGGTCTTTGGAGTGTGCTGAACTGAAAGTGACACGAGACAGGTGATGGGTCTTTGGAGTGTGCTGAACAGAAAGTGACACAAGAAAGATGATGTGGGTCTTGGGAAATTGTTGAAATTTGAAAGTAATAGAAGAAGGACGAGCACTGAGTGTTTAATCTTTGAAATCTGTTGAACTGTGGCAGTCCCTGACAGTGACACAAGAAACACAAGGATAGACTGTCACATGAGAAAGACATGGATAGACTGTCTAGTCTTTGGAATGTGTTTAGCTGTGACTGTAACGGGAGAAAGCTGAGAACAGATTGTCCAGTCTTTTGTATGCGTTGAACGGTGACAGTAACTCAGAAAAGAAGGATGGAACTGTGAAAGTGCTTTGGAGCCACAAGGGGTCCGAGGAGCGCGTTTGCTGATGGCCAGACCAGCTTCAACTTGAGTGCCACTGAGGACAGGGCCAGTTGATTTGTTGTGCACATGGTTTATGCTGGACAGTTATAGTTCAGATTCAGTCTGTTGCAGTGAACCAGTTTGGTGGTTTGGTGGAAACTGCATTCAGATAAGCCACTCTGGAAATTGATGAGCTTGTGATGAACTGACAGTCACTTGGGACAGGTCAGCTGACACTGGGACAGTCATTTTGGGACAAATGAACTGGTCACTATGAAAGATTTTGCGTGTGTGCATGTGTGTGTGTTGGTTGTATTTTTCTTTTCTTTAGGCATTGATCATTGGTTGGTTTGATAACCACTCGGTTGAAATGAGCCAATCATGAACTTGTTCACATGTGAATTGAAAAATTGTTGTATTTGTCAATCACTGGTTTGTGTTGAGAGTTGAACAAGGGTTTCTTCCTGTTACCCTGTTTGCTGTGGGGAGAAAATGCCAAAGATGATCATCAACTTACATTGAAAAGAACAACTCATGGTATTTGGATGATGATGATGGTACAATGCTAAAAACAGTTTTTAAAAAAAAAGAGGTAATTGATAATCATGCAAATTCTTGACTGCCATATGTTGATAAAAAGAAAGCTGTACAAATTGATGAGAAAGTGTTACAAATCAAGGTGAACCAGAGAACAAGAAAATGGACAACAAAACACAGACTGTTAAAGTATTTTTATAGGAATTTTATGGGTGTTACAATTGTGGTTGGGTTTAAAGTGTACTGTCTAGTGTTTGTGTGATCTCAGTGTTTGGTGTGTTGGATAGGAGTTAGATCACTGTTCAAAACTTCAGTTGTAGGCTGAAGCATGTTTGGTAGCAGTTTGGATGGCTTTCTGTTTTCCATTTGTGATGAGAAAGTACTTCATGATAGGTACAGCTTTATTTTTTATTTTTTTTGCTTTTTATTTTTTTATTTTTTTAGTGCTCCCAGGTTGAGACTGTTCTGCACCATGTCACTCTACTTCACTAATCTCTGCTTGCCTGCTCTGGCAACCAGTCTTTACCTGTGTGTGTCATTCTATTGAAAACAGACCTGTTTGTCCAGGAGTGTTTCCACAGGAGCTTTCCCTTAAGTATGTTGCACACTCACACTGTGAGAAGGTACTCTTGCGATTTGTTTCAGTTCCAACTTCCATCTGGTGTTAGGGAAACAGGTTGTACAAATTGAGGTTTGTAAATGTAGGCAAAAGGTTTCAATGTGTCTGTGATTGATGAAAGTATCAGAATAGCATCAAAAGGTGTCTACGATGGATGGAAGTGTCAGAATAGCATCAAAAGGTGTCCACGATGGATGGAACTGTCAGAATAGCATCAAAAGGTGTCTACAATGGATGGAAGTGTCAGAATAGTATCAAGGGTGTGTGGAGAGCCAGGTTGGAGGGTAAACAGGTCTGTCAGTAGGGTGAAAATGACAGCTATGAGACCCACATATCATTGCCAGATACTTGGTGCAGTTTGCTGTGTCTGCAGCTCCCCTAACCCCAGCTGCAAAGTAGCCCTATTCACGTTTGACCCACGATGATTGTCAAACCACTCAGACTGGGAATTTTCTGTTCTGACCACTGAAGGTTTGATGTGCAGGCCAGTGCGCTGCTGTACAGCTTGCTTTTGTTTGTGCATCAACGGTAGATGAACAGATAATAGTAATACATTTTTGTAAGCATTGCTTATATGCCTTTTTTTCTTTTCTTTTTTCTCCTTTGTGAGAAAGATGATGTCCCACTAAGCAAAAAGCATATGATTATCCAACCAGGACTTGCCTTAAGTTGAAAAAGGGTCTATTAGTTGTCATGCAACTCCTGTTTCCAAGGCTGACATCTGTGCCTCTGAATCTTAAATCCTGATTTTGGAACTGGTAAAACGGAAGCGTGTCAATTTTGACTGATGACACGTTCAGCCTTGTGCATCACTTTGATCCAGTGGTGTTGCTCTCTGTCATCATTTGCTAGTATGGCGTTTAATGCCACAGTTTGTCCTGAGGTAAACCAGTGCAGTTGATGGGACAGTAAAGTCCAAGAACTAACTAGCTGGTGCCACAATGCCCTTTGAAAAGTGACCAACATTTATCTGAATTGACAATGGTAGTCAAATGGGGAGTTTTTTGTTGTTGTTGTTGCCCCAACCCTAGGGATGCCAGCCCTTGACTGCCAACACAGCCCCCTAGACCTCCACAAGGTGTTGGCCCGTCACTGCCTGTGTAGCCCTCCACAGTGTGTTGGCCCTTCACTGCCAGTGTAGACCCCTAGACCCCCACAGGGTGTTGGCCCTTCACTGCCAGTGTAGACCCCTAGACCCCCACAGGGTGTTGCCCTTCACTGCCAGTGTAGACCTTTAGACCCCACAGGGTGTTGGCCTTTCACTGCCAGTGTAGACCCCTAGACCCCCACAGGGTGTTGCCCCTTCACTGCCAGTGTAGACCCCCACAGGATGTTGGCCCTTCACTGCCAGTGTAGACCCCCACAGGATGTTGGCCCTTCACTGCCAGTGTAGACCCCCACAGGATGTTGGCCCTTCACTGCCAGTGTAGACCCCCACAGGATGTTGGCCCTTCACTGCCAGTGCAGACCTCTAGACCCCCACAGGGTCCTAGCCCTTCACTGCCAGTATGGCCCCCTGATCCTGTAGCGTAATTTCAGGGTGTTCAAACTTGTCCGCTTTCACTCCTGTATTTTCTGCTGACAGCGGCAGAGGAAAGGGTGTGAGATTCCCTGTTGTAGTGTACTGATGTAGATCTGTGTGAAATTCATGTTACGATGTGTGCCTCACTGACATGATGGTGCCTGCACTCAGTCACTGCACAGTGAAACGAAAACGTGATGTGCGTACAACATTGATTGTCCTCTTGGCAGTGTTGTATCCCTCCACCAGCTGTTTTGACCCTGTTACCACCATTTCTGCTTCCCCACAGTGTTGAACTACAATTCCACTTGTCCTTTGTTGTGCTATTCTGCAAAAGTATTTTGCCAAGCAGGTAACTACTTCCAGCTTTTGGGTCAATGTTTAGGGTGTGTCCCTATAGTTCTTTCACAACATATTTGGGTTGAGGCTAACATGGTGGTGTTAGTCTTTTGGAATTTGACCTACTTAAGTGGTAATGGGGTTAGAACTTCATTATATGTATCAGTTCTCCTTGTCACATATCAGCAAACCCTAGCCTGTTGCTGTCAGTTGTTACAGATGCTTTAACAAGTTTCTGTGAAATTGTTTAGCTCCATAACTCAAGTCACCCAACTGTCCATCCCTGTCCACCCAGCTTGTGCCACCCACATGACTGGGCACCCCAAGCTGACCCACCCATTGAGTGAGGTCCAGTTCTGGTTAGCCACCCCCCCACCCCCCACCCCCACCCCAGTGTACATTGACACACCTATTGAGCGATGTCCAGTTCTTATATTGAGTGCATCAGCATAAGCCTACAGTTACACCTGGTGAAAGCCGCTCTGCAGATCAACAGAAGAAGCAAGATCTGACATGGACATGGTCCTTAGTGGGCTTTTCATGGACATGAAAGTAGAAAGAGTGGAGTTGAATGACCTGGTCAGACACGAGGGACCTGGCCTTTCATGCGGGGGTGGTTTGTACTGGACTGTGGGCAGTACGGTGTGTGGGAGGGGTTGTCATTGGTGAAACCTTCCCTCGTCACAAGTACCACTGGACGCTCCAGGCAGCTGCAACACCAGTGTTGCTTTGAAGGGCAGATGTAGTTATGTTGAGGTCCCCTTGTTGCTGCCCCTGAACTCCTGTAGCTTTGACCTGGCCACTTTGCCATGTGACAGGACAGTTGCCGCCCAGTACTGTGTTGACATGACCGCTTCTGGCACAGTCTAGCTGGATCGGACTTGCCCCTCCCCTCCTCAATCACGTAGTTTATATTGAGGTCTGTCTGTCAGAGTCCATCTTTATATTGAGGTCTGCCTGTCAGAGCCTGTCTGTCTGTCAGAGCCTATCTTTATATTGAGGTCTGCCTGTCAGAGCCCCACTCGTTCAACTTGCTGTGTGTGTCCAGCTTGCCGTAGGGGGCAGTGTTGCCTTGGCAGTCGCCTCCCCATGTTGTGGGTGTGGCTAGTGTCGTGGTGCCTGAAGCCGGTCATGGATGGGGTTGGGGAATTGTGGGTACTCCCTCACGCCAATTCCAATGATGTCATGGAAGACACAGCGGTGGCTGTGTGTGCCGCTGACTTTGTGATATTTAGTCCAAATGATACCATGTGTAGCTGTCCCACCCCGTGTTACGATTGTTTTGTAGAGCACGTTCTCTATCTTCTTTTTTTTTTTTTTGGGGGGGGGGGGGGGGGGGGTGATTGTGAGAGGATGGGTTTGGTGTTGTTTGTTTGTTTGTTTTAGCTAACTTATTTTAGTGCCCTGATGCTTGTGTGGAAATCGGTGGCAGTTGTGGTTGTATCTGTCATGAGTTGCCAATGAGTTGAAGTCAGTTGTTTTGTCGGACTAGATGTTCTTCGTTTTGTGTTGCTCTACTTCTTTTAGAATCTCTGCGTTGATGAAATCATTTTTCCTTCTTTTTTTTCCATGGGGGGACATTATTTTATACTACATTGGCATAAATATACCACGATAGTATTAGTCATAACACTGCTCTGTTGTAACTTTTGTGAGTTGTAAGCACAACTGTCAGCCACAGATATCTTATTTGCATACCACTGCCTTATGTAGACCCCCACCCATCCTCACCTTGCCCTTGCCCCCCATACCCCAACTTCTACTCGCTAGAGACACTGCAGGCACAAGAGTTGATAGAAAATTGAAATCAGACTGTTTTGAAAGTGTGAAAGCCTGCTGGGGTGGGTGGGGGGGTATTTCACGTCAGTACAGTCTCATGTACCTGCACTCACAGTTATACCTGTACCTTTCTGATGTGAAAACACGGGGAACTGTGTAGGACTTTAAGTCTTTTTGTTTTTACATTGAAATTGATGGAGAACGAAAAGTTTAAAAGAACACAACCCCCACTCCACGTCCCCCCCCCCCCCCCCCCATCTCTGCAGAAGAAGCCTTGGCTTAGTACACTAGTGGCAAATTATTTTTACAAAAACAACAGAAATTTAGTATCCTAATTCATAATGCCTGTGTCATTTTTCACGATGGATAGTAGAACAAGTCCCACTGTTTAAGCAAGGGCTGATTCACTCATCGTGCCTGAAGAGACGAGTCGGCCTAGAAGAGATAGAAAACCTGCAGTTCTTTCTGTTTTCTTTAGCATCTGTGTAGATTATAGCTCTGTAACTTTCCTTATCTGAGGTGGGAGCTTTTGTTGTTGTTTTGTTCTCGTCTCAGTCAGACTTTGGACTCATCAGACTTACGACTATGTGTAGGTTTTAGTTGAGTTCGTTCAACTCAAAGAGAGAGAGGAAAAGAAGGCTGTTTGGACCTTGACATTACAATAAATCATCCTATACAATAAGTCTCATGGCAGTCCAACTCTTTTCATGGTTGGTAAGACTCTTTGTCTACCTTCGTTCCAAACTAAATCAAAAAGGTCCAGCTATTTTTTTATTGATTTTTTTTTTTTTTTTTTTTTTAATCCGTTGGTATTATTTTGTTCTAATCAAAACAAAACGAGACTTAAGTGATTCAGCTTTTGACCATTGTTTAGGTACCCCTTCATTCTGCTCAAAAATAAGACTCACAGGAAAGGAGTGCTGGATGGAGAGGGGGTCGGGGCAGATCTTCACATAGTCATCCATGATGTTATCCTGATGAGCAGTGAAGGATGTTGTACTGAATACCTTCTCTTCTTTTTTTTCCTTTTTTTTTTTTTGAGGGGGGTGGGGGGGGGGCCAAATTCTATCAACTATACTGAGATGATGTAGTGAGACACGGGTGTTTATGTCGATGTTTCTTACCCACATGTACCAAAGTCATTGTCACTCCTGGTACCAGTAATTATGCTTTCTGTGTAACGTCAGAGTGAAGAGCCTGGTGTAGAGTATTTGTTCTTCAGTGTTTGGTTCTGTTAGATGATTGCTTTGTTTACGAGGTACACACATGCTTTGTTTATGAGATACACGCCCTATGTAGACTTTTTTTTTTTTCAGTTAAGATGTTGGTAACGTGTGTTCGTTTTGTGTTCATAGTTTCTGTTTCAATGTGCTTTCATGATTTTTACCTTCACACCTCTTTGTGTTTGTTTATTTTTTCCATGAAAAAAATTAATGAAATAAGATACCGAGTGTTGATTTATTGGTTTTCTTTTCTTTGAGTGTGCATGTGCGTGCATGCATCCGTCCATGAGTACGACTGTGTGTGCGTGTGTGTGTGTTCCGAAGACATGAAATGGAGCATCATTTCTCGAAGACCTTACAATCACAGAATCAGGCACAAAAAACAGCAATCCAGAGACAAAGTCTGTTTCAAAATGGAGATATTCCATATAGCACTAGACACAAGACACACATGTACCTGGTTAGATGGATTTACTTGCATAGTCCCGCCCCTACTCACACACGCGCACGCACACACACACACACACACACACACACACACACACACACACACACACACACACACACACACACATTAAAGTAGAACACGCACGTAGCACAACAAGCCCAGACTCCCGCTACAACAGGCGCACTCCATCTTGTCAGTGGACCGATTGCCTGATGGATCGCCACTACTCTCAGCGCTCGAATGCACAGCCCTTGTCCTGGATACATTGGTCCATGGCCCTTGTCTTCTGTCTTGGCAATATGGTGCACCCCCCGCACCCGAAACCTCTAAAACACACCTGTACCATCCTGTGGTCTTGTTTGTAGCCGGTGTGACACATAACCCCCACAGACGCTAAGACACACCTGTACCATTCTGCGGTCTTGTCAATACCTGCACTGTGCACTACCTCCACAAAAACGCTATAACACACCTGGTCCATTCTGTGGTCTTATCAATACCTGCACAGAAACGCTAAAACACACCTGTACCACTATGTAGTCTTGTCAATACCTGCATGATGCACCACCTCCTTAAAAAAACGTTAAAACACACCTGTACCACTGTGTGGTCTTGTCAATACCTGCATGATGCATCACCACTCCAAACGCTAAAACACACCTGTACCGCTGTGTGGTCTGTCAATACCTGCAAAGTGATGCGTCACCTTCACAGAAACGCTAAAACACACCTGTACCACTATGTCGTCTTGTCAATACCTGCACGACGCATCACCAATAAAACGCAACAACACATCAGTACCACTTTGTGGTCCTGTTAATACCTGTACGATGCGTCACCTTCACCCGAAACGCTAAAACACACCTGTACTATCACCAACAAAACGCAACAACACATCAGTACCACTTTGTGGTCCTGTTAATACCTGTACGATGCGTCACCTTCACCCGAAACGCTAAAACACACATGTACTATTCTGTGGTCTTGTCAATACCTGCACCTCCACAAAAACGCAGCAACATGCGCGCACCATTCTGTGGTCTTCTCAATACCTGCATGATGCGGCACTTCCACCCGAAACACTAAAACACAGACCCCTAACGTACTCTCCTACGACTAACTGATGTCACCGTCAAAGTGTATTGGTGGCTGTAGCGTGCGTCGGTGTGGAAAAGAGGACGAAGCAGATAACGGAGAAACACCTCGGTTGCTGGGAAGATAACGGGCCGATGTGTACGGCGTGTTCACCGGGTGGCTCCCAGATGATCCACTTCTACGCAGGTAAGTCGGGGAAAAGGTTCGTTACACGGAGCACTGTTCGAAAAAAGGCGTTCGTAGTGTACAGTGTTTGCGTCTGGGTGGACAAGACAGACTAAATTTAATGTAGTTTAAGCCTACTGTGAGAGGTTTGTTACAGGAGCGCAGTTTGAGAAAAGCGTTATAGTGTTTGCGTCTGGGTGGAAAAGACAGACTAAATGTAGCTTAAGACTACTGTTACAGGTTTGTTACAGGGAATACTGTTCGAAAAAAGCGTTCGCAGTGTAGTGTTTGCGTCTGGGTGGACAAGACAGACTAAATGTAGCCCAAGCCTACTGTTAGATGAACTCGAAGCATCTGGAGCTAGGACTTAAAGCATCAGTCTACTGTTGGGTGAACCTGAAGCATTTACAGCCAAGACTCAAACGTATCAGTCCTACTGTTTCATAAACCTGAGGACTCAATGCATTAGTCCTGCTGTTGAAGCATATGTAGCTAGGACTCAAAAGCATCAGTCCTACTATTGGATCAACCTGAAGCATCTGGAGCTAGGAGTTGAGGCGTCAGTCCTATTGCTGGATCAACCTGAAGCATCTGGAGCTAGGAGTTGAGGCGTCAGTCCTATTGCTGGATCAACCTGAAGCATCTGGAGCTAGGAGTTGAGGCGTCAGTCCTATTGCTGGATCAACCTGAAGCATCTGGAGCTAGGAGTTGAGGCGTCAGTCCTATTGCTGGATCAACCTGAAGCATCTGGAGCTAGGAGTTGAGGCGTCAGTCCTATTGCTGGATCAACCTGAAGCATCTGGAGCTAGGAGTTGAGGCGTCAGTCCTATTGCTGGATCAACCTGAAGCACATGTAGCTAGGACTCAGAAGTATCGGTCCTACTGTTGGATGAACCTGAAGCTAGGACTCAAAAGCATTAGTCCTACGGCCTCTTGGGCTGATCCAAGGAGATTTGGAGAAAAGCCGGCGTTTGTAGCGAATCAGGTTGCCTCTGGTTGGGTCAGGAATGACTGAGGATGAGCCGAACTCTAACCTCCGGTTTACGACATCGTTTCTCTCGGAGGAATGGTGCCGGAAAACGGGGCTTGGAGTCTGACGATGAACTTGAGGAGCCTGTAGTCTTCAAAGCATCAGCCCTACGGTGATCTGAACTGTCAGATGGGAACTAAAACAATTGTTTGCAGCCTATCAGGCATCCACACGGAATTGACCCAGAGTACTTGGCTGACAGCACACTTTTGAAACCGCGGACCGAAACATTTTGGTGTTTACATCGGTCTGTCGCAAGAGTACGGGTCTGTGTTTCAGCGTTTTTGTGGAGGTGATCGCGTATCGATGCATCATGCGGGTGTTGACAAGATCACGTAATGGTAGAGGTGTGTTGCGGCGTTTTTGTGGATATGATGCATCATGCAGGTGTTGACAAATCTAACGGTACAGGTGTGTTGTTGTGTTTTTGTGGAGGTGATACAGCATGCAGGTATTGACAAGATCACAGAATGGTACAGGTGTGTTTCAGCATTTTTGTGGTGGTAGTACATCGTGCACTTCTGTTTACAAGACCACAGAATGGTACAGGCGTGCGTTTTTGTGAAGGTAGTGCCTCGTGAGGTATTAACAAGACTACAGAATGGTACATAAATATAAGGTGTATTTAGCGTTTCGGTCCGGGGTGTTGCATTTTGCTGAAATTGTAAATGTAAGGCCATTGCTGAAGTGTCTAACGCCCTCGCGGCATTTCCCGATGACTTCAAATCACCAAGCGCCGCAGCGCTGGGTTAAAGGGGAACAGAGGGAAGTTAAAAGAGAACCGCAACGGAAAATTAAAGTGAAACCGAAGAGAAGAAGCATTTCTGGCACTGTCGGTGTTTCCACTCGATTTCTGGTCACCAGCGTTTGTAAAAGTGGATGTTTAAAAGTCACGAAATAGTAAGTAAGTAACTAAGTAACTTGGTGCTTTACTCCCAGTCAACCAGTACGGTTATGTCAGGGCGATTCGCAAAGTAGAGAGTGCAAGAACAGAGACTACTTTGCGCTGGACGAAAAGGCCCTTTAAAACTTTATGACCCAAAAACCTCCCTATAAACTAGGGCCGCCAATCTTTTAAGTTCAGCTAGTTAGTGATAACATTTCTGATTAGTTTTCTGAACGCCATATTGGAATCAAAATGGCAGGACGACATTGAACCGCCATTTTTGGAATGGTTTTGATGCATGCTCTTGAACATTTTGTGAGTATTTTTCGTCATTTTCCCTTCCGACGTTTTCAGAAGTTCTACTTACTTTTAAGGTGGCTTTCACGGCAGACTGTGGTCTGTACAATCTGAAACAGTGTTGCCTGCCAGCAGTTCTACTGGTAAACTTTGAATTTACAATGTTTTTAAAAATGCGGAAATGGAAGTTTGATCAGTCCATCTTGTGTTTATTCCCCTAAAGAGAATGAGGACTTCTTGTGTTTATTCCTCTAAAGAGAATGAGGGCTTCTTGTGTTTATGCCTCTAAAGAGAATAAGAACATCTTGTGTTCAGTCCTCTAAAGGGAATAATTAACATCTTGTGAATAAGAGACTAACATCTTTTACTTAGTCACCTCAAGAGAAGGATAACATCTTGAGTTTATTCCCCTAAAGAAAATAACATCTTGTGTTTACTCTTCTAAAGACAGTAATAACATCTTGTGTTTATTCCACAAAAGAGATTAATGAAATCATTACTCTAAAGAGAATAACAGCATCTTGTGTTTAGTCCTCTAAAGAGGATGATTAATATCTTGTGTTTATTCATCTAGAGAAAATAATTAACGTCTTGTGTATAGTCCTTAAAGAGTATAATTAGCATTTTATGTTTAGTCCTCTAAATAAAATAACATTTTATGTTTAGTCCTCTAAAGACAAAGATCTACATAATAATAAACATATTGTGTTTGCATCTCTAAAGACAATGATAAACATCTTGCATTTGGTCCTCTAAAGACAATAATAACATAATAATAAACATTGTGTGTTTAGTCCTCTAAAGACAATAATAAACAACGTGTTTTTTAGTCCCCTAAAGACAATAATAAAGATTGTGTGCTTTGTCCTTTAAAGACAGGAATAAACTTCTTGTGTTAAGCTCTCTGAAGAAAATAGCAAACAACATGCATTTGCCCATATAAAGAGAATAATGAACATCTTGTGTTTAGTCCCATAAAGAGGGAATAAAAGCGTCTTGTGTTTAGTCCTCTAAATAGAATAATAAATGGTCGGGGTGGGGGGGGGGGGGGGTTACAGATGCAGAGAATTAAAGGTTTCTTGGACGACCGGGTCCATACTTACCAAACAAAGATGAACGCAGACAAAAGAAACAAGTAATAATTATGATAAAATTACAACGCAATTTGATTGATTTTGACACGGCCAAACATCGATTTTATATATATTTTTTACATAGATTTTGCATTATGTCCTTTAATATTTAACTCAAGAGAAGTCACTCGCTCATGCGTACTAATTTTGATTCAATAATTAATCGTATGCCTAATTATGGAAGTACCACTACTATTACTACCACTACTGTTTTTGGGGTGTGTGTGTGTGTGTGTGTGTGTGTGTGTGTGTGTGTGTGTGTGTGTGTGTGTGTGTGTGTGTGTGTGTGTGTGTGTGTGTGTGTGTGAGAGAGAGAGAGAGAGAGAGAGAGAGAGAGAGAGAGAGAGAGAGAGAGAGAGAGAGAGACAGACAGAGAGAGAAAGACAGAGAGAGAGAGAGAGACAGACAGAGAGAGAGACAGAGACAGACAGAGAGAGAGACAGAGACAGACAGACAGACAGACAGGCAGACAGAGACAGACAGACGGACAGACAGACAGACTCGGACAGAGAGAGAGAGAGAGAGAGAGAGAGAGAGAGAGAGAGAGAGAGAGAGAGAGAGAGAGAGAGAGAGAGAGAGAGAGAGACAGACAGACAGACAGACAGACAGACAGACAGACAGACAGACAGACAGAGACAGAGACAGAGAGAGAGAGAGAGACAGAGAGAGAGAGAGACAGAGAGAGAGAGAGACAGAGACAGAGACAGAGACACAGAGAGACAGAGAGAGAGAGAGAGAGAGAGAGAGAGAGAGAGAGAGAGAGAGAGAGAGAGAGAGAGAGAGAGACCCGGAGAGAGAGAGAGAGAGCGGTGGGGGGCAAGGCCGAAATAACTATTTCGTCAAAGCCACGGATTGATTGTTTGTCTTTCCTGACCACTGACCAGAGAGGCCTACAGATGGCACGAATCTCAGGCATCGCCATTCTCTTCACTTCGCTCATCGTCACCTCCACAACAGGACAAGTCGTCTACGGTGGGTGGTCGTGTGTCTGCTAATGACGACGATGATCGTCGATGGTGATAATTATGAGAATTTTGAGAAGAAGAATGATGAAGGGAAGAAGAATATTCTTACAGCACCAGTTATCGAGTTATGCAGCACAAAGCCGGGCCGCTCTAGACGCCTAACAAAGTCTGAACGGAAATGTGTGTGAGTATGTGTGTGTGTGTGTGTGTGTGTGTGTGTGTGTGTGTGTGTGTGTGTGTGTGTGTGTGTGCGCGCGCGCGCGTGCGTGCGTGCTTGCGTCAGTGTGTGTGCTTATGTAGTGTGTGTGTGTCATGAGTGTAGCCGGTGCGCGTCAGTAGTGCGTGTGTGTGTGTGTGTGGGGGGGGGGGGGGGGGGGGGGGAGGGGGGATAAACAAAAGTGAAGCAGTGCGAAAATGAGGCATGTATAACTATATGTCAAGTGACTGAGACGACGACTCACGCTGAGTCAAGGCACGGTCGGTGCCGGCTGGGCGCTGAAACCGGAAGTCGGTGAACTATTGGGCGAAGCTGGTTTGCTAGAGTGAATGCGCTTTGTAATCTTTCGCGAAAGAAGTCGCGAGAGGTCGCAGCGCACTTCCGGGCCGATTTCTGAGTAGGCGTTGCTTCACGCGGCTGTGTCAGTATAACAGTGGATTGAAGTTGAAATTAGAATTGCGAAGCAGTACAAATGCCAATACTGTTGCAGTTGCAAAAATTACCGTGGAAAGGGGATGGAGGGTGAAAAAAAAGTGTCTTTGCGTTGTTTTGGGGCTGATAAGAAGATTGCGAGTTCGTAGAAAAACCGTTTGACTAAATGGGGCATCCCCGGCAAAGCACGAGCAACAAGTTATTGCTTATTTCCAGACACATTATGACCACGTGCCTCAAAAAATGCCTTTAACGTTGGCAGTGTAAAATTTGCAAATTCACTGTCACCGCCTTCCATTTAGTGAAGAAAGTACGCATCGGAAGTAAAAGCAGCCAAGGGACTTAAGCGATGATGCCGGGCAAAAGTCAAGGGAGTTAACAACCCCGCCTGAGTCAAGGGAGTTAACAACCCCGCCTGTGACGACGCTCAGTGAGGAATGCAAAACTAAACCACACCAGTACACCTTCAAAGCGTATTGAAATACGAAAGATTTTACTATGAGCAACATGATGTTAGTGTACGTCAGTTCCGCCGGCTGCAGAAAGTTTGGCCGTGATATTTGCGGAACTGACCGACTCAGTGTGACGCGGGGCGGCACAGTCGTAAAGCAGCCCACATCACAAATCTTAGCATCTGTCCATCACCAGCCCACGGCGGCACTGCCTGCCTTCAGTGCTGCACTGAAGGGGTGGATGGACGAAGGACATGTATGTGCTGAGGCTACACTGTGTATCATTGTCATGTGACTCGTGGCCTTGACTCGATGATCACTAGATGTAACCCATGCAGCTGATCTCATCATAGTTGAAATCAGCTGAACAGTTTTTAATGTAGTCCAAGCCAACTGTTAAATTTGGGCAGTTCCTCGGTGATCGATAATCTACATTATCACGAAGAAAATCGTAGGCTACACTTTCATCCCGGAAACATCCACTTTCATTTGTCTTTACGCCTGCGCAGAGGTTCTCCCGCGTTACTTTCGAACTTCTCACCCCAGAGAGTTCCGATTTTCTGCAGAATCTTTCTGTAAGTATACTATTAATTTGTAAGTACTGAGAGTGCTTGAAACAACGCCAGACACTTGTGCACATGCACATATTCAGAGACTTTCAGAGGTTAATAGCATAGTGTGAATTATGAGTTTATTAATGCAAGGCTCCAGTTTCCTGTCCATGCCCAACGGCCGGCTGATACTGAGACTGAGCTGTAGATCTAACTTTGACAGTGATTTCAGCTCAGTGATTTCAGCTAGAAAGACGTGTTGATGTGGTTTCTTCCGCTCACACCCATACCCTCTTTCCCCCCTTCTCCCCGTCCCTAATAAGCCGTACGGTTTCTGTGGACGTTAAGCACCATGTTTACTTACTTTCAGACTGTCCGGTCGACTGGCCTTCCTTTGACGATCGATGCTACCATTTTGTTTTCTATCCTACGCTGCCATACGATGAAGCCTCACAGGCATGCCATGTAAGTTTACTGATACTGTGTGTGTGCGCGCGTGCGTGTGTGTGTGTGTGTGTGTGTGTGCGCGCGTGTGTGTGTGTGTGTGTGTGTGTGTGTGTGCGTGCGTGTGTGTGAGCGTGCGTGTGAGTCTGTGTCACTGTGTGTGTCGGTGGGTGCGCGCGTGCATGCATGTGTGGGTGGGTGGGTGGGTGAAAGTAGACCTAGCTAGCTGAAATGGTGAAAACTGAGAAAGACACAGAGTGGTTGAATGGTAATGTTTGACACTGGCCCAGGGATAGTTCAAATCCACCCCACACTACAACACTAATTAGCAGTGGAGGTTGCTGCTGTGCCTTTGCTGGACACATTTCAGACACACAGCTTTTGGAGCAGATAAGCTTCCCCTGTTGCTCACTGTTAGTCTTATTTCTTTCTTATTCTAACATTCAGATGATTAATATTTTACCTGGTTTACTTTTCTCTCATCATCAGTGAATGTGCATCATTACTGGCATTATAGTATAATAGTTACTCATTTTCAAGATTTTGTTTGGATTCCATCACTGGCATGATGTGGTGGCCAGACTTTCCACATGAAGTATTGTTTGTGATGTTCTGATGGGTTGAACTTTTTTGAAACCTTTTGGGTCATCAGCAGCCCAGAAACTTCTTTTTACCCATTATGCAAACATATTCACCCAGTATGCCAGCCTGTTCACCCATGATGCAAACCAGTTCACCCAGAAAGCAAATCAACTCACCCAGAATGCTAATTGATTCACCCAGAATACAAATCAGTTTACCCAGGATGCAAAGCAGTTCACCCATGTGTGTCATTTTCAGCATGATGGAGCCAGACTGGTCAGTGTCAACACAGCTGAGAAACACAACTTTCTTGTTAACTGGCTGTCACGCTACGATGGATCCAGGTCAGCTATACCACATAAACCCATATGCATGTTACTTTGCTTGTAAGCTTAAATTAGTTAAAAAGAAGAAAGAAAGATCAAACACACATTTTAATTGCAATTATATTGGCAGTAGCTGATAATAAAAACAAAAATGGACTGGGTGTTTATGCATATGGGTTTTGATTTTTATATATTTTATAATCTGTATTTTCCTTATAAATTATGCACATGTTTCTGCAGGTTGAACCAGTGGTACACAAGTGGCCTGCAGCGTAAGGGCTACAGACAGTGGGCAGGGGATGGAGACTCCCTGACGGGTGTGGCCACAAACTGGGTCATTGACCCTACCACAGAAGCGCAGGTGGCCCAGACGTTTAGCGAAGCGCATCTTGTTTACCAGTATTCAGGTATATAATAATATATGTATATGGAGTGTTGTATTCTCCCCACTCCCACCTCCCCCCATCTGTTAACCCCCCCCCCTCCACACACACACATGAATACATTTATACACACATGCACACACACACACACACACACATGAACACACACACACACACACACACACACACACACACACACACACACACACACACACATCCATACATGTCTACATGTATATATATACAGACATACATACTGTCATACACAGGCACATGCACACACACACTCACATGCTCACACTCATACATGCACACACACACACATGCACATTTGCGCGCACACACACACATGTACAAGAACTTTCACACACACAAACATGCACACAGATACAGACAGACACACATACAAACACATATATACAGACACATGTACACATACGCACACACACATGCACACACACACGCATGCACACACATGCACATGCACATAAACAAACGTACACGCCAACAACAAAAACCTACTCACCCAAAGGTACTGTAACTAGCAATAATTTGTTAACTGTTTTGTCTTTAGCGGATGAGAATCGCTTTGGTTGGGCGTGGGCCAGCAGAACACTGTCGCTGCCTTACATCTGTGAAATCAGGCGTGATGAACTCTACCGTGTCTTCCAGCAAGGCAGAGACTTCTGTGAGTAAGGTGTTTCTCAAGCACAGCAGTAAGTTTGTAAGAGTTGTGCATCATGGACTTTCCACTAAGCTGGTAGTCAGCGGCCCTCTCAGTGCCACTCAAAAATGAATTTGTGTTGTTGTTTTGGTGATATTAGTCATTATTTTCCTTTAGTATTAAAAAACACACACTACCAGTTAATTTTACCTAAAAAATGGCAGTTCACAATAAGCCAAAAACAGCTCTAACCCAGTAGATGACTTGTATTTAAAAAAATCTGGTATAGATAAATTAGATGGGACTGTTTAGTGATTTTGTTTGTTTGTTGCTGTGCTCAAGGTCAGGGTTACAGTGGATGTTGGAAACTTTATTGACTGTGCAGACGATATCTTCTGAACGAGTTAACCTTTTTGAGCCAAACTTAGTATTGTGATAGATCATCATGAGCCAGAGCGTCATGTGAAAACATTGTTTTGCTATTTTCAAGGTCAAGGTCATAGTGAGAGCTCATATGTTATAATAAAAATATGACTGTTTCTACCATATCTTCAGAGCTGCTGGTTGGTTCCTATGCAACCAAACTTAGTTTGATGGTATATCACCATAAGCTATCACCCTGATATAACCGTAATGGTTGACTGGGCATAAAACACCGTGTTACTTACTTACACCATAAGCTAATGTATCTTGTGAAAAGAATGTATTGCTGTGTTCAAAGTCAAGGTTACAGTGATGGTTCAAAACTTCTGTGAGTGTTTGTCAGTGATATTTTCTGCACTAGTGATGGCTTAGCAACTCGCAGTCAAATCAGGTGTGTTGATATACTATGACTAATAACCAGACTCTGTGCAAACAAGTTAGTTAGTAATTGGATTTTAATGTCTTGTCAGTTGCACAGAGCCACCCTTCAGGACATTAGTACAAACAAAGTGGGTATATAATTATAGTATTCTGACACAGCAACTTAAGTATCAAGCAGCAAAATGGAGGGTATTTTGCTGTGCAAGGTGACAGACTGTGTTTATTACTGCACTTTTGTCTTCAGTGTATGGGAGTGCTTCATCGGACTCCAGCACTTGGCAGTGTTTATGACTGCACTTTTGTCTTCAGTGTATGGGAGTGCTTCATCGGACCCCAGCACTTGGCAGTGTTTATGACTGCACTTTTGTCTTCAGCGTACGGGAGTGTGTTATCGGACCCCAACACTTGGCAGGTTGGCCCCAAGTTTCTGCATGTCTCCCCCAGCATTGTGTTTGCCGGCCGGGCCCACTTCTTCAACTTAGAGTGTTCTGCTAGCGGCAACCCGCCCCCTACCTATGAGGTAAGAGTACAATCAGTTTTATAGTGTTTGGCCAGCAGCAATCCACCCCTACCTATCAGGTAAGACTAAGAGCACAGTAAATGCTATCGTGTTCTGCCAGCGGCAGTCCACCCCCTACCTATGAGGTAAGAGAACAGTAAATGCTGTAGAGTGTTTTGCCAGCGGCAATCTGCCCCTCACCTGTAAGGTAAGAGTATGATAAATGCTGTAGAGTGTTCTGCCAGCAGCAGTCTGCCCCTTACCTGTAAGGTAAGAGCATGATAAATGCTGTAGAGTGAGTGTTCTGTCAGCAGCAATCTGCCCCTCACAATTAAGGTAAGAGCACGATAAATGCTGTAGAGCGTTGTGTCAGTGGCAACCTGCCCCCCCGCCCCCCCCATCCCCCATGTATGAGGTAAGAACACAATAAATTCTACAGAGTGTTCTGAAGTTGTAATGTGATGTTTTGATAGCAGAAGTAGTGTAGTGTCTGGTTGACAGAAGTTATAGTGTGATGTGTGGTTGAAAGTAGATGTTGTAATGTGATGGTTGGTTGACAGAAGCTGTAATGTTTGGCTGACAGAAGTTGTAATCTCTGTGGCCAAAATAAGTTGTAACCTTTGGTGTGTTTGGCTGACAGAAGCTGTAATCTTTGGCATGTTTGGCTGACAGAAGTTGTAATCTTTGGTATGTTTGGCTGGCAGGAGTCATAAGCTTTGGCATGTTTGGCTGACAGAAATTGTAATCTCAGTGGCCAACATAAGTTGTCATCTTTAGTGTGTTTGGCTAACAGAAGGTGTAACCTTTGGTGTGTTTGGCTGACAAGTTGTAATCTTTGGCATGTTTGGCTGACAGAAGGTGTAATCTTTGGTGTGTTTGGCTGACAGAAGGTGTAATCTTTGGTTTTTGGCTGACAAAAGGTGTAATCTTTGGTGTGTTTGGCTGACAGTGGTACAAAGAGTTTGGGACCGAGCACCAGCAGTTGGTGACACCTTCTCGGCGATACACACTGACCAACGGACGCCTGTCTGTTGCAAACCCCAACGAACGAGATGATGCTGGGACATACACCTGTGTGGCAACCAATTCAGTTGGCAGTGTGTTCAGTAGCCCTGTTCAGGTGTCAGCTGGCTGTGAGTTTATTTGTTTTTGGTTTGTTGTTGTTTGTGTTTTTTGTTTTGTTTTGGGGGGGTTCACATTTTTTTTAATACATCTTTGTTACAAAGATACATACATGGGGTACTCAAGGACATGCGGGATTGGTACATGCAACATTTCGTAAGTCATATAAACATGAAATGAAATAACATACTGGATAATGAAAGGTAGATACATATCCGAAGACTACGTAGGCTTGAGATTATAGTGTGTTGTTGTTGTTGCTGTTGTTTGAGATTGTAGTGTGTTGTTGTTGTGTGTGTGTTGTTTGAGATTATAGCGTGTTGTTGTTGTGTGTGTGTTGTTTGAGATTATAGTGTGTTGTTGTTGTTGCTGTTGTTTGAGATTATAGTGTGTTGTTTGAGATTATAGAGTGTTGTTGTTGCTGTTGTTGTTTGAGATTATAGTGTGTTGTTGTTGTTGCTGTTGTTGTTTGAGATTATAGTGTGTTGTTGTAGTTGTGTGTGTGTTGTAGTTGTGTGTGTGTTGTTGTTGTAGTTTTTTTTTGGGGGGGGGTGGGGGGTGTTCAGAGGGTTTGTATGGTCCTTGAAGGTCGTTGACCCCCTTTTCAAGGCCGTGAAGGGCCTTGAATATCAGACGACAGAAACAAAAATCAGCTGATTGTAAGCTGTCATGATATTGTGTTTGTTACACTGTTTTGCTCTACACTCTATAGCAAGTGCCATTGTCATGATATGATATTGTGTTTGTTACAGTTTTGCTCTACAGTCTATAGCAAGTGCCAATGTCATGATATGATATTGTGTTTGTTACACAGTTTTGCTCATGCTCTACACTCTATAGCAAGTGCCAATGTCATGACATGATATTGTGTTTGTTACACTGTTTTGCTCTACACTCTATAGCAAGTGCCAGTGTCATGATATGATATTGTGTTTGTTACAGTTTTGCTCTACAGTCTATAGCAAGTGCCAATGTCATGATATGATATTGTGTTTGTTACACAGTTTTGCTCATGCCCTACACTCTATAGCAAGTGCCAATGTCATGACATGATATTGTGTTTGTTACACTGTTTTGCTCTACACTCTATAGCAAGTGCCAATGTCATGACATGATATTGTGTTTGTTACACTGTTTTGCTCTACAGTCTATAGCAAGTGCCAATGTCATGATATGATATTGTGTTTGTTACACTGTTTTGCTCTACAGTCTATAGCAAGTGCCAATGTCATGACATGATATTGTGTTTGTTACACTGTTTTGCTCTACACTCTATAGCAAGTGCCAATGTCATGACATGATATTGTGTTTGTTACACTGTTTTGCTCTACAGTCTATAGCAAGTGCCATTGTCATGATATGATATTGTGTTTGTTACAGTTTTGCTCTACAGTCTATAGCAAGTGCCAATGTCATGATATGATATTGTGTTTGTTACACAGTTTTGCTCATGCTCTACACTCTATAGCAAGTGCCAATGTCATGACATGATATTGTGTTTGTTACACTGTTTTGCTCTACACTCTATAGCAAGTGCCAGTGTCATGATATGATATTGTGTTTGTTACAGTTTTGCTCTACAGTCTATAGCAAGTGCCAATGTCATGATATGATATTGTGTTTGTTACACAGTTTTGCTCATGCCCTACACTCTATAGCAAGTGCCAATGTCATGACATGATATTGTGTTTGTTACACTGTTTTGCTCTACACTCTATAGCAAGTGCCAATGTCATGACATGATATTGTGTTTGTTACACTGTTTTGCTCTACAGTCTATAGCAAGTGCCAATGTCATGATATGATATTGTGTTTGTTACACTGTTTTGCTCTACAGTCTATAGCAAGTGCCAATGTCATGACATGATATTGTGTTTGTTACACTGTTTTGCTCTACACTCTATAGCAAGTGCCAATGTCATGACATGATATTGTGTTTGTTACACTGTTTTGCTCTACAGTCTATAGCAAGTGCCAATGTCATGATATGATATTGTGTTTGTTACACTGTTTTGCTCTACACTCTATAGCAAGTGCCAATGTCATGATATGATATTGTGTTTGTTACACTGTTTTGCTCTACAGTCTATAGCAAGTGCCAATGTCATGATATGATATTGTGTTTGTTACACTGTTTTGCTCTACACTCTATAGCAAGTGCCAATGTCATGATATGATATTGTGTTTGTTACACTGTTTTGCTCATGCTCTACACTCTATAGCAAGTGCCAATGTCATGACATGATATTGTGTTTGTTACACTGTTTTGCTCTACACTCTATAGCAAGTGCCAATGTCATGATATGATATTGTGTTTGTTACACTGTTTTGCTCTACACTCTATAGCAAGTGCCAATGTCATGATATTGTGTTTGTTACACTGTTTTGCTCATGCTCTACACTCTATAGCAAGTGCCAATGTCATGGCCTTGTTAGCTTGCAAAAAGCTTGCAAAAGACACCACCTGTGTTTTCAAGTCAAAGCTGCACTGTGCCTGGAAACATACCAGTCTTATGAAGACCTTAATTTCCTCTTGGAGTAGATGAGCAACGGTTCCCACCGTCGTGCAGTGGTCTTGTTCCATCAAGCAGGCCAGCAGCACCGTCAGAACCCACGTTTTAGTATTAATGACACGTAACAAAGAATACAGAATCAACAAAGAAGGGAGTTAATCAGCACTCTAAGTATGTAACACAAGGACAACTACAAAGATCTGAGTCACCTACGGTAACTCTCACCTGGCATGCGTGTAAGTACCATGTACGTCAGCTCCACCAATTTATGCCAGGTGATAGTTACTGTACATGATTCAGGTACATACAAGGTACATAAAAATCCACCAGCGGTACATCCTCATCTGGTGGAGTTTATGTACCTTGTATTTACAGGCATGCCAGGTGGAGTTACTGTAGGTGACTCAGGTCTTTGTTGTTGTACTTGTGTATTTTGAGCGCTAATTAACTCCCTTGTGTGTTGATTCTGCATGAGTGCTCTTGGCCTCCTGTTTCAGATTTGTAACAAAGACTACTGTTACAAGTTATACAGTTATAGTTGTCATACATTCCTGCTCATGGTGTGTAGTCGTCGTTGATGCGGATAGGTGTATGTTTAATTACGTTAATTACATGTGTGAGTGTTGTCATTTGCCTGTGCTTACCACTTTTCAAGATACCTTGCTTGTTAAACTTGGTGAATAATGAATGTCAATTCTGAATGACAGATCACAATACTGTCGCTGTCCACACCTGATCAAAGCGTTAGCGTTGCTGCATAAACGTGATGTAGACACCTTGTATACAATGCAGATCTGGACGAGTTCTCCAACGACAGGCCAGGGTCGCGGATAGCCAAACTGTACCAAGGAGCAGTCATTGACTGCAGTCCACCCAACTTTAACCCGGGTAAGGTACCAGCTCACCCCACTATAACCCAGTAAGGTACCAGCTCACCCCACTATGACCAAGGTATGGTACCAGCGCACCCCACTATAACCACCCAGGCAGGGTATCAGCTCACCCCACAATAATTCAGGTAGTGTACCAGCTCACCCCACTATAACCAGTAAGGTATTAGCTCACGCCACTAAAACCCAGGTAGGGTACCAGGTCACCCTATTATAACCCAGGTAGGATACCAGCTCACCCCACTCTAACCCAGGTATGGTAAGCCATTGTTTATTGCGATTTTTGAGAAGGCTGATTCATTTAGTTGTGCCATTGTTTCTTGTGATTTTTGACAAGGCTGGCTTCTTTAATTGATGGATTGTTCATTGTGGTATGTGCAGCACTGGTGTTTCAGTGGATGAAAGGTGACCGGTTCATCCGCCCAGAGATGAACCAGCACACCTACCTCTCTGAGAACGGGAACTTGTACTTCTCCGAAGTTCAAGCCGCTGATGCTGCAGAGTACACTTGCATCGTCACGCTGACAGCACCCCCTGATGCCGTGCTGGCCACGTCCCAGCCTCTTTATGGCAACAGCCTGGGCATTCAGCTCAACATCGATGGAGAAGGTTGGTGTAGCAATGGGATTGTTGACACGAGCATTGTAGTGCAGAATATTATGGTTGTACTTGGCCGTCTCGAGATGGATTCGAGCTGTGCTCAGCTCGGCTTCTCCATTGCATGCCAGCTGATGTCATCCTGGAAGTTTGAAAACCTGTGAGTGGGAGAGTTGCAGGCATCATGGCAGACGGATACTGTGTTGGGGCTGGGCATGGGATTCACACGTGGCTGTCTTGGGACGGATTCAGGCAACACGTGGCTGTCTTGGGACGGATTCAGGCAACACGTGGCTGTCTTGGGACGGATTCAGGCAACACGTGGCTGTCTTGGGACGGATTCAGGCAACACGTGGCTGTCTTGGGACGGATTCAGGCAACACGTGGCTGTCTTGGGACGGATTCAGGCAACACGTGGCTGTCTTGGGACGGATTCAGGCAACACGTGGCTGTCTTGGGACGGATGCAAGCCACACTTGGTGCTCTGGGGAGCAGGGCTGAGCACAGCTTACTGCCGTCTACTGCATGCCATCCCAGTTGGGAAACTCTGGGAGCTCAAGATTTGTAGGCACTTGGCAGACAGATGATGTGTTTGGAGAAGTGATGATGTCCGACTCCCACTTCACAGATGTAACTAAATGCAACAGCACTCTCGCTCGGTCCCAGCCGAGCCAGGCGCAGGGCTGGCCGTGGTTGTAGTGTAAATGGCACCAGTCGTAACGTCACCTCAACGCTTTGGGACAGAAAACTTCGAGGGCTGCTGCCAGTAGCCACTACTTAGCTCTTTCCCTCACCTTGGGATGCCGTAAGGTGCTGTTGGTTGCCCTGGTCAAGTTCTGATTTCACAGCACAGTGTCTGGGAGCCCTTTTTTTTATAAACTTACGGCACACATGTGCTATGTCATATCAAAGGATCGTTGGATATGATGCAGTGCATGCGTTTAGACCAGAGTGATGTCTCCGAACAGCCCTCTCCCCACTCAGCCTTCTCCCATCCCCACTCCTCACTGTGAAGAAAACTAGTTGTGGCTCTCACCTGCAAAGTGTGGGGGTTGGAAGAATCCAATGCATGCACGGACAGACAGACGGAGAGGAGCAGTAATGGGTATCTATAGTACAGATTGTATGGAAGAGAATGCTGAAGCTATGGAAGAGAATAAAAATGAAAATAATTCTGAAACAGAATGACTGCTAGCATCTAGAACAAGATCTAAACACAGAAAGGTAAAAAAAATACTTATTTATCATGACACGGACACACAATATGCAAATTGTCAGGGAAATCCCCTTCATCCAGCCACAAAATGACACTTAATGGAAGAGAATGCTAGAGCTTACAAGTGAATGGACATTGAGAGGCAGGAGCAAACCATGGTACCCCAAACCTCCCTGCAGGTGTTTGTCCTTGGTTTAAAACATACCAGCTCTGATCAGTGGAGTTACCGGCTGATGCCTTGAATGTGTAACTGTGTAAAAAGAGGTGTGTGTTTTCCGTTTCTGGAAAGGTTAAATGAGCTGGTTTCTTTTTTCAGATGCCAATGAGTTTGGACCTGAAATACATGACGACTTCCCCGCTGTGTTTCCTGGGCAACCGATGAGGGGCAAAGAAATGCGTATTGAGTGTATGGCCTATGGGAGGTGAGTGTGTGTGTATGCTTGGATGTAGTAGAGTGTGTGTGTGTGTGTGTGTGTGTGTGTGTGTGTGTGTGTACACTTGGATGTAGTGGTGTGTGTGTGTGTACGCTTGGGTGTAGTAATGTGTGTGTGTGTGGAACCATCATAATTTTGTTTTTTATATAGATGTATACCTTTGAAAAATAAATACAAGGAAAGTAATTGTACAGTACTGATACAAATCTAAAACAAGGCCCGGAGCACTTGCCAAGGCCCAGTGTAGCACTGCTTTTGCGGCTGCTGCAGCCTTACCCAGGTACGGCAAGCTGAATTTACCACAAGGGATTAATGAAGAATTCTAAAATAAAATATTTAAAAAAGGCCACAGCCAAAAGCAGGATTTGAACCCAAACCTCCATGCCCTCAGTTTAGTGTCTTCACCATTTGTCTGCAGCACCTTATTTGCTGCTTTGTTTCTCAGGCTGCCCCTGTACTACTCTTGGTCACGCGTGGACGGAGGGCACATACCAATGGACCGTACTACATTCAGCAGCCTGAATCGTGTGATACACATTGCTGATGCTCGCCTGGAGGACAGTGGTGTCTACATGTGCACTGTGGTGGGGCCAAAGAACGTGGACACCAAAAACATCTCCATCAGTGTGGCAGGTAGGTCACATCTCTATGGCAGGTAGGTCACATATCCATCAGTGTGGCAGGTAGGTCACATCACCATCAGTGTAGCAGGTAGGTCACATCTTTGTGGCAGGTAGGTCACATCTCTGTGGTGGGTAGGTCACATCTCTGTGGCAGGTAGGTCACATCTCTGTGGCAGGTAGGTCACATCTCCATCAGTGTGGCAGGTGGGTAAGATCTCTGTGGCAGGTAGGTCACATCTCCATCAGTGTGGCAGGTAGGTCACATCTCTGTGGCAGGTAGGTCACATCTCTGTGGCAGGTAGGTCACATCTCTGTGGCAGGTAGGTCACATCTCCATCAGTGTGGCAGGTGGGTAACATTTGTGGCAGGTGGGTAACATCTCTGTGGCAGGTGGGTAACATCTCTGTGGCAGGTGGGTAACATCTCTGTGGCAGGTAGGTAAGATCTCTGTGGCTGGTGGGTAACATCTCTGGCAGGTGGGTAACATTTCTGTGGCAGGTGGGTAACATCTCTGTGGCAGGTGGGTAACATCTCTGTGGCAGGTGGGTAACATCTCTGTGGCAGGTAGGTAAGATCTCTGTGGCTGGTGGGTAACATCTCTGGCAGGTGGGTAACATCTCTGTGGCTGGTGGGTAACATCTCTGTGGCAGGTGGGTAACATCTCTGTGGCAGGTAGGTGGGTAACATCTCTGTGGCTGGTGGGTAACATCTCTGTGGCAGGTGGGTAACATCTCTGTGGCAGGTGGGTAACATCTCTGTGGCTGGTGGGTAACATCTCTGGCAGGTGGGTAACATGTCTTTGGCAGAGACATTCTGTGAATGGCCTGCTGACATTCTGTGTGTTTCTGTCTGTGTCATTCAGCACGCCTTTACTTCCTGTTGCCCCTGCTCGGCCAGCACCTTGATGTGGGCAGTCAGCTGTCACTGGCGGGAGCTGCCACAAGTAACATGTGTTTGTCATGACAAAACATGTCTTTTGTCACGACAAACATATTTTTGTCATAACAAATATTTGTTGCAACAAACGTAATTTCGTCGCGACAAAACTTTTGTCGCGAGAAGCTTACTTTGTCCCAACAAACACGTTTATCGTGACAAAAGTAAGCTTGTCACAACAAACTCATGTTACTTGTGGCAGTCCCTGCCAGTGATACGCCAAATCTTTTGTCACAGCAAGCATACTTTTGTCGCGACAAGATGTGTTTTGTTGCAACAAACATGTGTTTGTTGTGACAGCAAACACATGTTTGTCATGACAAAACTTTTGTCATGACAAAAATGATACTTGTGGCAGCTCCCGCCAATATGGTCAGCTGACATTGTGTTCATTTTTTGTCTGTCATTCAGCACGCCCTTACTTCCTGTTCCCCCTGCTCGACCAGCACCTTGACGTAGGCAGTCAGCTGACATGGGTGTGTGATGCTGTAGCCATCCCCCGTGCCACCTACGCCTGGTACAGAGACAGCCAGTTGCTTACGTCTGACAGTGACATTCAGGTGAGATGGGGTGTGTGTACATGTACGTGTACATCATTTATGTGTGTACATGTGCATTTGTACATTTATGTATGTGTAGAGTTATGTAGGTTAGAGGGAGGGAGAGATGATGTGGTTGTGTGGTTGCATATATGCATGCATTGGGTGTGTGTTTGTGTGTGTGTGTGCACACATGTGCGTGTGTGTTTGAGTGTAACATCCGTAAGCATGTATAGCCATACGTTGTGTGTGTCCATACAAGACAGTGTATGTGTTTTCAGCAACTTGCCTGGTGTGTTCACACAGGTGCTTTTCTTTTCTTTTGTAGCATAACACTGAAAGACACACACACAAATGAAACCCCAACGTTTTGTTGTGAAGGGACGATAACGGACACTGCTTGTGGTTTCCCAGGTGAACAAGAATGTGTTGAGCATCAGCAGTGCTAATGCAGAGAAGCACAATGGAATGTACGAGTGTATGGCTACCAACGATTTTGGGACACAGACCAGCATTGCACAGATAAGAGTTTTGTGTAAGTCTGTGTGACATCTTTCCTTGGCTGATGTTATTTAAGTCTGCTTTTGACATAGTTTTGTCTGGCAGGGTTTAAGCCCACATTTAACATGGGGTTTAAGTCCACATTTAAAACTTTTGTGTGGCAGGGTTCAAGTCACATTTAAAGTGGTTTTGTCTGGTCAGCTTGAAGTCCACATTCAGCATGGTTTTGTCTGGCAGGGTTTAAGTCCACATTTAACATTGTTGTGTCTGGCAGGGTTTAACTTAAGTCCACATTTAACATTGTTTTGTCTGGCAGGGTTTGACTTGAGTCCACATTTAACATTGCTTTGTCTGGCAGGGTTTGACTTGAGTCCACATTTAACATTGCTTTGTCTGGCAGGGTTTGACTTGAGTCCACATTTAACATTGTTTTGTCTGGCAGGGTTTAAGTCCACATTTAAAATGGTTTTGTCTGGCAGGGTTTAAGTCCACATTTAAAATGGTTTTGTCTGGCAGGGTTTAAGTCCACATTCAACATGGTTTTGTCTGGAAAGGTTTAGCTTAAGTCCACATTTAACTTTGTTTTGTCTGGCAGGGTTTAAGCCCACATTTAGCAAGGTTTTCTCTAGCAGCAATTAAGCCACATTTAGCATGGTTTTGTTTGGCAGCATTTAAACCCACATTTAACAAGGTTTTATCTGCCAGAGTTTATGCCCATATTTAAAAAGGTTTTGTCTGGACACGTTTAAACCCACATCTACCATGGTTTTGTCTGGCAGCATTTAAGCCCAACTTTGACAAGTTTCCAGTCCGAGAGAACATGATGGGTACAGTGGGGGGGAACCTGACCCTTCGTTGTCAACCCGAGGCGGCACCACAACCCACCATCACCTGGACACGCAATGGCGCACCTGTGGGCAGCTCTGGGCATGCACAGGTGGGTTGCATGTAGGATGTGCCTGCACTTACCTGGATGTGACATCCACTTGGCCCACAGCTCTTCTTCAGATTGGGCCCTGCTCACCTAGGTGATGTGCTGTCTGATTCACTGGCAGTAGTGACAGGACATTGTCAAATAGCCCAGCCTGATCATTATAAATGTCTGACCACTGTCACCTGAACACACAACCGCTCTCTCTCTGTCATACAACCCATGCCGTGCTCAGGTAGATGGGGTGCTGTCTTCACCTGTAGGCTGAAAACAGTGTCTGGCCACCGTCACCTGAACACACAACCGCTGTCTCATGGTCATACATCTCATGCTGTGCTCACATAGGTAGGGTGCTGTCTTCTCCACCTGTAGACCGAAAACAGTGTCTGGCCACTGTCACAGCTCTCTGTCACAGAACTCATGCTGTGCTCAGGTAGGTGGTGTGCTGTCTTCACCTGTGGGCTGAAAAGGGTGTCTGGCCACTGTCACCTGAACACACAACAGCTCTGTCTCTGTCATACAACTCCTGTCGTGCTCACGTAGATGGGGTACTGTCTTCTCCACCTGTAGGCTAAAAACAGTGTCTGGCCACTGTCACCTGAACACACAACAGCTCTCTCTCGATCATGAAACTCATGCCATGCTCAGGTAGGTGGCGTGCTGTCTTCTTCACCTGTAGTTAGGTGGGTACTGGCGTCTGGCTACTCCCCAACTCACACTCAACTGGACACAACAGCTCCCCTGTAGTAGGCTCTAGACATGCCAAGTAGGCGAAGCATGGTTATTATTTTTCTTCACCTGTCCAATGCAAAACACCGCCTTTCTTCAGGTAAATGACAGCTAAATTCAGGATGTCAGTGGCAGATCTGAGGTGCTGCTGAGCTGATCACTTAGTCTTGTTTCTCAGCTGATGCCCAATAGAAACCTGGTGCTGTCTGGTCTGCCCCCCCCCCCCCCCCCCCCCCGCCCTCCCCCCTCGTTGTCCAGTTAGTTTTGTTTCTGACACCTACTGTTGACTATTTAGTCTTGTTTCTGACACCTGCTGTTGACCAGTTAGTCTTGTTTCTGACACCTGCTGTTGACCAGTTAGTCTTGTCTCTGACACCTGCTGTTGACCAATAAGTCTTGTTTCTGACTCCCGCTGTTGACCAGTTACTAGTTAGTCTTTTTTCTGACACCTGCTGTTGACCAGTAAGTATTGTTTCTGACACCTGCTGTTGACCAGTTAGTCTTGTTTCTGACACCTGCTGTTAACCAGTTAGCCTCCTTTCTCAGGTGATGCCCAACGGAAACCTGGTGCTGTCTGGCCTGACAGGTGCTGATGCTGGTGTGTACACCTGCGTTGCTGAAAACAGCCTGGGGACAGCCGAGTCCCATGGAAGACTGACCATACTTCGTAAGTACCCCTGTTGGTGTGGGTGGGTCAGGGGACACCAATGTTGTTTATGGACAGTTGAATCTTGTGGACTGTGGATTGTACTTTGTGAATACCCCTGTGTGTGGGGGGGGGGGGGGGGGGGGGGCGGGGGGGGGGTGCGGAGTTGAGGGGGGAGGTGAGAATGGGGGGACCTGTGTTTCTGAGAACAACCTGGGACAGTTGAGTCCTGTGGACAGCTGATTATACTTTGTAAGTACCCCTGTGTGGGCTTTGGGGGGGGGGGGGGGGGGGGGGGTGAGAGGGGGGATGAACCTGTGTGCTGAGAACAACCTGGGACAGCCAAGACTTGAGGACAGCTGGCCATATTTCTGACACTACTTACATTTTACCACCTGTGTTGCTTAGAACAACCTGGGACAGATGAGTCTTGTGGACAGCTGATCATACTTTGTAAGTACCCCTCTGTGGGGTTGGGGGGGGGGGGACCTGTGTTGCTGAGAACAACCAGGGACAGCCAAGACTTGAGGACAGCTGACCATTCTTCATAAGTACCCCTGTGGGGTGGGGGGGGGGGGGGGGGGGATTTTCTTGCTGAGAACAACCTGGGACATTTAACATTGTTTTGTCTGGCAGGGTTTGAGTCCACATTTAAAATGGTTTTGTCTGGCAGGGTTTAAGTCCACATTTAAAATGGTTTT
The DNA here is from genome assembly GCA_963584105.1 of Alviniconcha strummeri. Lineage (NCBI taxonomy): Eukaryota > Metazoa > Mollusca > Gastropoda > Provannidae > Alviniconcha > Alviniconcha strummeri. The sequence goes on from OY757553.1 coordinate 16,074,377, forward strand.
GTCTGGCAGGGTTTAAGTCCACATTCAACATGGTTTTGTCTGGAAAGGTTTAGCTTAAGTCCACATTTAACTTTGTTTTGTCTGGCAGGGTTTAAGCCCACATTTAGCAAGGTTTTCTCTAGCAGCAATTAAGCCACATTTAGCATGGTTTTGTTTGGCAGCATTTAAGCCCACATTTAACTAGGTTTTATCTGACAACCTGGGACAGCTGAGTTGTTACCCTTGTGTGTGGTATGGGGGGGGGGGGGGGGGGAGGGGGGGGGGGGCGGGGGCAGCTGTCTTAATTGCCAAGAACAGGCATGGAGTCTTACAGACAGCTGACCATACTTCATGAGTACTCCTGTATTTGTTTGATGGGTTGGAAGGGGTGGGGCCAGGGGTGGGGCTGGGAAGGGGCACTTCCATTATGGAAAACAATGGTGGGGCAGGTGAGTCCCATGACTGTACCTGTTACGTGTGTGTGAGTGGGTTGTGTTTTTAAAGACACTTTTTCTTTCTACAATTTCAGAGGAGACGACGTTGGTATGGAAACCGGTGAACACCAAGGTGCATCAGAACTCCTCTGCTCACATCCCGTGCCAGGCATCCTTCGCTGTCA
>OY757553.1:16075174-16139181 GCA_963584105.1 Alviniconcha strummeri
TGTCATGTAATGCTGTTTTTTGGTCTACTGCCAGGTAATGCTAGTTTTGGGTCTACTGCCATGCAATGCTGGTTTTGGGTCTACTGCTGTGTAGTGCTGGTTTTGGGTCTACTGCCATATAATGCTGGTTTTGGGAATACTGCCATGTGGTGCTGGCTTTGGACCCATCCACAGGCTGTGTGTTATCCGCGTTATAGTGCAGGCCGTGGTACACTACAATGAACTAGGCTCTGCAGTGAATGTTTTACTGTCTGTGGTGCTGCTTTGATCATTTTACTGTCTGTGTCTGTGATGCTGCAGTGGACATTTTACTGTCTGTGTCTGTGGTATTGCAGTGAACATTTTACTGTCTGTGGCACTGCAGTGAATGGTTTACTGCCTGTGTTTGTGGTACTGCAGTGAACGGTTTACTGTGTGTCTGTGGCGCTGCAATGAACCGTTTACTGTGTCTGTGGTGCTGCAGTGAATGTTTTACTGTCTGTGGTGCTGCAACGCATGGTTTACTGTCTGTGTTTGTAGTACTGCAGGGAACATTTTACTGTCTGTGGCGCTGCAGTGAATGGTTTACTGCCTGTGTTTGTGTTCACCCCGGGGAGCGGGGATAGCTCAGTGGTTAGAGTGCTGGACTCGTGATCGAAAGGTCGCAGGTTCGAATCCCTGCTAGAGCGGTGGGAGAATTTTCTTCTCCAGGGTCAACTTTCTGTGCTGACTCTTATTTCGGTATCCGTTTCACCCCAGTGTTACCGCAGGAGCACGTAAAAGATCCCGGTCATTCTGCCAAAAGCGCAGGTGGCACGTTACAGCTAAACACGCATACACCTTACGTATGTGGCTTTGCGTGAAGTGACACAGTGCATGGTTGTATGGTGTACACAGAACACACTGAGATGGCAGCAGTTTCTTGTGGCACCAGCCATGCCAGCGCTGTAAGTACATCACTTCGGCGGATATTCAAAAACACGCTATAAAATGCTATTCACTCATGTAGAATCACATGCGAGCGCAGTGAGTCTGCTCGAGAGTGGAGAATAGCGCTATATAAAAGCGATCAATAATAATAATAATAGTACTGCAGTGAACAGTTTACTGTCTGTGGTGCTGCAGTGAATGTTTTGTGTCTGTGTCTGTGGTGCTGCAGTGAATGGTTTACTGTCTTTGACACTGCAGCGAACGGTTTACTGTCAGTGTGTGCGGTGCTGCAGTGAATGTTTTACTGTCCGTGGTGCTGCAGTGAATGGTTTACTGTCTGTGTATGTGGTGCTGCAGTGAATGTTTTACTGCCTGTGGAGCTGCAGTGAATGGTTTACTGTCTGTGTATGTGGTGCTGCAGTGAATGTTTTACTGTCCGTGGTGCTGCAGTGAATGGTTTACTGTCTGTGTATGTGGTGCTGCAGTGAATGTTTTACTGTCGGTGGTGCTGCAGTGAATGGTTTACTGTCTGTGTATGTGGTGCTGCAGTGAATGTTTTACTGTCCGTGCTGCTGCAGTGAATGGTTTACTGTCTGTGTGTGTGGTGCTGCAGTGAATGTTTTACTGTCTGTGTATGTGGTGCTGCAGTGAATGGTTTACTGTCAGTGTGTGTGGTGCTGCAGTGAATGTTTCACTGTCTGTGTATGTGGTGCTGCAGTGAATGGTTTACTGTCCGTGGTGCTGCAGTGAATGGTTTACTGTCAGTGTGTGTGGTGCTGCAGTGAACGTTTTACTGCCTGTGGAGCTGCAGTGAATGGTTTACTGTCTGTACATTGCAGGATGAGCAGGCGGGGATCCAAGGTCTCTACATCCTGAACGCACAGTTTGAACATCAGGGGTGGTACGAGTGTCGGGCCACAACAGTGTATGACAGCGTCAGGGCTGCAGGCTTCCTCACTGTCTGGGGTAAGTTGTTGCTGTTGACATGGGGGTTGGGGGCTGGTGTGTGTGTGGGGGGGTGTTGTTGTGAGTAATGGTCTTGTGGGTCACTGGGTCTGCTGTTGGGTGGATGGGTCAGTTGAAGGACTGTTTTTTTGTTGTTGTTGATGGATGGGTTGGTTGTGAGATTGTTTTGTTGATGGATGGGTTGGTTGTGAGATTGTTTTGTTGATGGATGGGTTGGTTGTGAGATTGTTTTGTTGATGGGTGGGTCAGTTGAGAGATTGTTTTGTTGATGGATGGGTTGGTCAGTGGATTGGTGTTTCTGCAGACAAAGAGTCCTGGTTGACAGGGTGTAAAAAAACACAGGTTACCTACCTGCAGACATAAAGTGTGTCATGACCAGTCAGTCCAGCTGTGACTTGTGGTTTGAACAGCTCTCTTTTGCCAAGACTGCCCTTCATGGTTAACTTGACATTAAGTATTCAGTAAACCAACTCCCTCTCCCTTTGCCTTCTTGACTGGACATTGAGTATCTAGTCACCCCCCACCCCTTTTGCCTTGTTGACTGGAGATTAAGTGTCGTTGGACATTAAGTGGCCAGTCACCACCCACCCCTTTTGCCTTTTTGACTGGACATTAAGTATCCAGTGCCCCCTCATCCCCTTTGCCTTGTTGACTGGACATTAAGTATCCAGTCACTCCCCCCCCCCCCTTGCCTTGTTGACTGGACATTAAGTATCCAGTCACCCCCCCTTTGCCTTGTTGACTGGACACTAAGTATTCAGTCCCCCCCCCCCCCCCCCCATTGCCCTGTTGACTGGACATTAAGTATCCAGTCACCCCCCCTTTGCCTTGTTGACTGGATATTAAGTATCCAGTCACCCCCCCCCCCCCCTTTCCTTTGTTGACTGGACATTAAGTATCCAGTCCCCCCCCCCTTTGCCTTGTTGACTGGACATTAAGTATCCAGTCCCCCCCCCCCCTTTGCCTTGTTGACTGGACATTAAGCATCCAGTCACCACCACCACCACCCTTTGCCTTGTTGACTGGATATTAAGTATTCAGTCACCCCCCCCCCCCCCCCCCCCTTTGCCTTGTTGACTGGACATTAAGTATCCAGTCACCCCCCATTTGCCTTGTTGACTGGACATTAAGTATCCAGTCACCCCCCCCCCCCCCTTTTGCCTTGTTGGCTGGACATTAAGTATCCAGTCACCCCCCCTTTGCCTTGTTGACTGGATATTAAGTATCCAGTCACCCCCCCTTTGCCATGTTGACTGGACATTAAGTATCCAGTCACCCCCCTTGCCTTGTTGACTGGACATTAAGTATCCAGTCACCCCCCCTTTGCTTTGTTGACTGGATATTAAGTATCCAGTTGACTGGATATTAAGTATCCAGTCGCCCCCCCTTTCCTTGTTGACTGGACATTAAGTATCCAGTCACCCCCCCACCCCCCCTTGCCTTGTTGACTGGACATTAAGTATCCAGTCACCCCCCATTTGCCTTGTTGACTGGATATTAAGTATCCAGTCACCCCCCCCCCCCCTTTGCCTTGTTGACTGGACATTAAGTATCCAGTCACCCCCCCCCCCCCCCCCCCTTTGCCTTGTTGACTGGATATTAAGTATCCAGTCACCCCCCTTTGCCTTGTTGACTGGACATTAAGTATCCAGTCACCCCCCCTTTGCCTTGTTGACTGGACATTAAGTATCCAGTCACCCCCCCTTTGCCTTGTTGACTGGACATTAAGTATCCAGTCACACCCCTCCTTTTGCCTTGTTGACTGGATATTAAGTATCCTGTCACCCCCCTCCTTTGCCTTGTTGACTGGACATTGAGTATCCTGTCACCCCCCTCCTTTGCCTTGTTGACTGGACATTGAGTATCCTGTCACCCCCCTCCTTTGCCTTGTTGACTGGACATTGAGTATCCTGTCACCCCCCTCCTTTGCCTTGTTGACTGGACATTGAGTATCCTGTCACCCCCCTCCTTTGCCTTGTTGACTGGACATTGAGTATCCTGTCGCCCCCTTTTGCCTTGTTGACTGGACATTAAGTATCCACTAAACCCCTCCTCTGTTGTCCAGGTCCCCCTGATGAGCCGGCAGGTGTGCATGTTCACAGCCTGGAGGGATCAAAGGTGACACTGTGGTGGCAGCCAGGGGCCGATCACGGTGAAAGTGCCAGCCAGTACCGCATCGAGATCAGCAACAACTTCAACAGCGCCTGGCAACTGCTGGTGGAGTGTAAGTGGGAGGTCAGGGAACAGCAAGTCTTTGCCTGACTCTGGTTTGCAAAGTCCTTTTCAAGGCCTTGGTGGTCCTTTTCAAGGGATTGGCGGTCCTTGAAAGTCAGTCAGAACTGGGCATAGTACTTCAATAAAATCCTTGAAGTTTGAAAAGCCCCTTTTTAAGGTCTTCGGAAAGTCCTTGAAAGTCAGTCAAAGCTAGGCACAATGCTTGTCGCTGACATTTGAAAAGCCCTTTTGAAGTCCTCTGAAGTCCTTGAAAATAGGTCAGAACTAGTCCGGTCCTTAAAAATCCTTGAAAAATCAGTCGGAACTGTGCACTGCTCTTGAAAGTCCCTGAACGTTGAGGCTGTGATACTCCTTCTGAGTATCTTGATGACAGTGGTGCCTCCTTTCCATCTTTCCATTACAAATGAGCTTTTGCGGACTTTCTCTGTTCAGCAATCAGGGCCCAGGACACTCAGGTTGACGAGTACCCCCAGTGGCGGAAGTATGACATTGACGCCAACGCGCTGTCTCCTGGCACCAGCTATCGCTTCCGTGTGTCTGCCGCCAGTCCCAACTACGGATATGGACGATGCAGCTTGCCGTCTGGTGAGTGTTGTCTTGTCTGGATTGTACAACATAGTGTAGTACAATGTAGTGTAGTACAACATAGTGTAGTACAACATAGTGTAGTACAATGTAGGGTAGTACAACATAGTGTAGTACAAAGTAATATAGTATAATGTAGTGTAGTACAGTGTACTGTTGTACAACATAGCATAGTACAACATGGTGTAGTACAATGTAGTGTAGTACAATGTAATGTAGTACAACATAGTGTAGTACAATGTAGTGTAGTACAACGTAGTGTAGTACAACGTAGTGTAGTACAATGTAGTGTTGATGTGTGCAGTTGTACCTGGTCTGCACTGAAAGTTGACTCTGGGAGAAAAATCCTTGCTGAGTTTCTGCTCCGGGGAAGCTTACCAGTGGCAGCATTGTGCGTGATTTTGAGTGCAATGTTAGTGTATCTTTGTGGATCAAAGCACGGGGAGGAGAAGGCCTTTAAAGATGAGAGATGTTGTGTACAGTGTGTGTGCACACGCAAAGGAAAGTGAGGGCTAGAGGGAGCTATGCAGTGCAAGTTTGGTTGTGTGCTTTGGACATTTTCTGCCTTCTTATGCACTGATTCACCCGGTCGTACATGTGTGAACATGTGTGAACATGGATGACAGGGTGAATCCATGTGTAAAAAGATTCATTGACTGCGATCGTGTGTGTGCAGATTTTGTCAAGCTGGATGACGCTGCTCCCATCCATGCGCCAGCGTATGTCTCCGGAGGCGGGGGGTCTGTGGGCATGCTGCGGGTTATGTGGCCGGTGAGTCCAGTAGTTCTTCAGTCCACCAAAATCCACCAATGGACCTTTTTAGGGTCTGTATGCATGCTGCAGGTCATGTGGCCATGAGTCCAGTAGTTCTTCAGTCCACCAAAATCCACCAAAAGACTGTTTAGGGTCTGTACGCCTGCTGCAGGTCATGTGACCAAGAGTCTAGTAGTTCCACCAGAATCCACCAAAGGACCATTTTAGCCATGCTGCTGCCTCCGGCTTGGAGGTGTGCTTGCATATTTGTGCAAGTCACTGGCTTTTTTGACTTGTGCAGAAAATATGAACTGGCAAAAAATGTTCATGTGCCTGTTGCAGCCTCCTGCCCCAGAACACAAAGTGTTCATGTCCGTGTGCCTGTTGCAGCCCCTTGCCCCAGACCATAAATTGTTCATGAGCCTGTGGCATCCTTCTGCCCCAGAACTCAAATTGTTCATGTGCTTGTCACAGCCCCTTCCCCCACAATGCAAAATGTTCATGTGCCTGTTGCAGCCCCTTGCCCCAGAACACAAAGTGTTCAGGTGCCTGTTGCAGCCCCTTGCCCCAGAACACAGTGTTCAGGTGCCTGTTGCAGCCCCTTGCCCCAGAACACAAAGGTGTTCAGGTGCCTGTTGCAGCCCCTTGCCCCAGAACACAAAGTGTTCATGTGCCTGTTGCTGCCCCAGAACATAGTGTTCATGTGCCTGTTGCTGCCCCAGAACACAAAGTGTTCATGTGCCTGTTGCTGCCCCAGAACACAAAGTGTTCATGTGCCTGTTGCTGCCCCAGAACACAAAGTGTTCATGTGCCTGTGGCAGCCCATGCACGAGACTACAGTGTGTTCATGTTTGTGTGCCTGTTACAGCATCTTCCCCCAGAAGATCATGGCGGCAGTGGCCTGTACTACAAGGTGTACTGGAGGCTGCATCGTAACCCTGACGACATGTGGAGGGCAGTGAGTACTGAGGGGGATGGCAAGAGGGGTGGTGGTAGCATGCAACACACACACACACACACACACACACACACACACACACACACACACACACACACACATGCATGCACGCACGTACACACACACACACACTCTCTCACACACACACACACACATGCATGCATGCACGTACACACACACACTCTCTCTCTCTCACACATGCACGCACACACATACACACACACTCACACGCACACACACACACCCTCACACACACATGCACACACACACACACACACATGCATGTATGCACACACACACACTCACTCACTCACATACTCACATGTCTCGAGGACGGGAAAGAAAGTTTTTGAAAAGAGACAGGCTTTCAAGAAAGATTGAAAGAAATGAAGGACAGGCAGAATGATGGGCAGAAACAAAGAGCTGGTTCCAGATAACTGGAGCCTGATAAGAGAAAGAATGCCATTCTGAACACAGGTGTCTGCAGCAGAGCAGAGTTGCCTGGAAGGAGTGTAAAGGTGAAGATGTTACAGGTTTGTGCTTCAGTTCAGAGTAAAGATGGGTGCGCAGCATTTGGTTGTGTGCACTCCAGCCCCAAGAGAAGATCTGTCAGTCCCAGGGGAAGGTGTACTGATGTGGGCCACAATGTTAAAGTACACCACTCTGCTGTGTGTGATTCAGTCTCAGCTAGGACAAGCTATTCCCAGTGGAATGTGGAAGGATGTGAGCCACAGTGCCACATTGCTGTGTGTGATTCAGTCTGATGACAAGATTACGATTCCCTGAGGAAGGTGTATGGATGTGAGCCACTGCGAGAGTGCAGTACATAACGTATGTGTGTGTTTCAGTCTGAGGACAAGATCTACCTGTCCAGGAGGAAAATCTGTGGACGTGAGTCACTCTGGGAGAGTGCAGTACACAGTACACACAGTACACAGTGTGTGTGTGTGTTTCAGTCTAAGGACAAGATCTACCCGTGAAGTACACAGTGTGTGTGTGTTTCAGTCTAAGGACAGGATCTACCAGTGAAGTACACAGTGTGTCTGTGTTTCAGTCTAAGGACAAGATTACCCATGCAGTACACTGTACACAGTATGTGTGTGTTTCATTTTTAGGACAAGATTACCCACGCAGTACACTGTACACAGTGTGTGTGTGTTTAGTCTAAGGACAAGATCTACCCATGCGGTATGCAGTGCGTGAGTGTGTGTGTGCTTCAGTCTGAGGACAAGGTCTACCTGTCCAGGAGGAAGATGTTTGGGTGTGAGTGACTCTGGGAGAGTGCAGTACACAGTGTGTGTGTGTTTCAGTCCAAGGACAGGATCTACCCGTCCCAGGGGAAGATGTTTGGGTGTGAGCCGTACTGCAAGGACTTTGTGTGGTTCCACCACAAGGTTGGGGAGGAAAACTTCTACAGGCAGTACGACGTCAAAGTGCAGGCCCTTAACAACATGGGGGCGGGGCCAAACACCAGCGTGGAAATTGTCATGTCTGCCGAAGACAGTGAGTGGTAGTCATCTGCACTCTTTGCTTCAGTGCAGCATAGTATGCGTGCACTCCTCAAAACCCATATATGACCCTCTCCCACAAAACCAGTCTCAAGTCGCAGCAGTTGATCAGTCCTAGGGACATAAATTGGTGCTGGGGGCCGATCTGGGTGATTTTTTTGGGGGGGGGCAGAATTATGTTCTTTAGGCCTTATATTACCAAGTGGTTATGATATTTTCATCTAGAGATGGCATCAAGAAGTGAGAAACTAGGTTTAAATGCTCCTACCCAGGAGTAAAAGATACGAATGTTATGCAAAATAACTGACCTTTGACCGAACAAAATGTATTTGTACCCCTACAGAGCCCCAGCATGTTGTACACCTTTGTCCACTTTATTACCATGAGAAAAGTCGGGAACTTTGGATAGGAAAATAGGCAAAATGACACAAAATCTTTCCGGTCCTTTTTCTCAAAATGGTAATTCTTTTTCTGCAGTCTGAATTTAAATACCAAAATAATCAGCAATGGATAGAGTTTTAAAAATTGCATTCATTTGAAACAAAATGCAGCTTAAGACTGATTTTGTGTGAGAGGGTCAGAAATAATCTGCCCCACAACCAGTACTTCCGTTGCCTGAGCAGTCACAGAACAGCCATATGTGAATATTTGCACCTCTTTCTACATTCTCATGCCAGCTTATGCCTTTCTTCAAGTCCCTGTTAATGTTGATGATGACAGTGATGATTTTGATGACAATGATGATGATGATGTTGATGACAGTGATGTTGGTGATGATGACAATGATGATGTTGATGACAGTGATGTTGGTGATGATGACAATGATGATGTTGATGACGATGATGATGATATGCTGCATCAGCCACTTGTACTGATAACAGTGAAGAGGATGGAGATGGTTAGGGCGACTTTTCCAGAAGCACTGTGAAATGTCTTGTTTCACTGCACATTTTCTGGCGTGAAGAAGACCTCGGGATACAGATGCCGTTCACTGCTTCATTCAGTGGGTTTGAGATTTAACTTTCTCTGCTGCAGTTCCTGTGACCACCCCCCAGCAGGTCTATGCTGAGGGTCTAAATGCCACAGCGGGCATCGTGTACTGGGAGCTACCCAACAACACCCGGGAGGGAGTGCGAGGACGCGTGCTTGGTTACCAGGTCAGGAGACAAGTTGTTCCTGTTACTGTACTTATTACTGTTCCTGTCAGTGTATTTGTCACTATTCTGTCAGTGTATTTGCCACTGTTCTTGTCAATGTATTTTTCACTGTTCCTGTCAGTGTGTTTGTCACTGTTCCTTTGTATTTGTCACTGTTCCTGTCAGTGTGTTTGACACTTTCTGTCAGTAGTTGGCACTGTTCCTGTCAGTGTATTTGGCACTGTTTCTTTGTATCTGTCACTGTTCCTGTCAGTGTATTGGTCACCGTTCCTGTCAGTGTATTTGTTACTGTTCCTGTCTGTGTGTTTTGGTTACCATGGAAGGGGTGCAAGGAAGAGTGCTTGGTTACATGGCTAGTGTTGTACACATCACTGTTTTGAAATTTAACTCATTCTTGTTCTACAAGAGCTAACTACATAACTTGTAACTTATTCTTGTCCAGCACCATGTCAGAAGTTTAATGCGTTCCTGTCCTGCATCAGATCAACTGGTGGCACTGGGGTCAGGACGAGGACCGTGAAATCATCAAGTTTAACTTGTTCTTTAACTCGTTCCTGTCCTGCATCAGATCAACTGGTGGCACTGGGGTCAGGACAAGGACCGTGAAATCATCAGGTTTATCCGCCACTACGGCCCGGAGAAGTCTGGCACCGTCATCGGACTCTTTGCCAACGACGACTACTGGGTGGATGTGCAGGTCTTCAATTCCGCAGGGCTGAGTCGCCCCAGTGGTCGCGCCTACCTCAACACCAATTACGAAGGTAGGGGTTGCAGCTTTATGTGTGTGCCAGGTGGTGCTGCCATTGTTTGTTTTCTCGCTTCTGCTTCAGGTCGGAGGGTCATCCACAGCCAGGTGAGATTTTACCTGTGTGACTGTTTTCCTCCATCTGTGTCTTCACTATCATGATTAGGTTGCATTCCTATTCATTCAGATAGCTGTCATCTCCCAAATTGCAGGTGGCAGGTTACAGCTAAACACATGCACTGTATGTATATGCCTTCAAATAGAACTGTAAACTGGTGCACGGTTGTACGGTGTGCACAGAACGTGTGCCGAGATGGCAGCAGCTCCATGTGGCACCAGCCATGTAACGACCAAACAGCACTGAAAGTATACCACTTTGATGGATATTCACGAAGTGCTGTATAACACTACAGTCACACCATTCACAGTTGCATGCCACTAGAACAGCGAGTCTGCCTTGGAGCCGAGAATAGTGCTATATAACAATATTAAAAAACCCATTTTAATCCAGTGACATTTTCCAGTGACAGCTTCCCGTAGGTTTTACAGCTCTCAGTGACAGCTGCCTGTTACAGTTGCCAGTAGCAGCATAATTCCTTTCCCCCATTGTGATTTGTTGTTACATACCTGTTAGTGTTACAGTTGCCAGTAGCAGCATAATTCCTTTCCCCCATTGTGATTTGTTGTTACATACCTGTTAGTGTTACAGTTGGCCAGTAGCAGCATAATTCCTTTCCCCCATTGTGATTTGTTGTTACATACCTGTTAGTGTTACAGTTGGCCAGTAGCAGCATAATTCCTTTCCCCCATTGTGATTTGTTGTTACATACCTGTTAGTGTTACAGTTGCCAGTAACAGGAGAATTCCTTTCTTCCATTAGGATGTGTTGTTACATACCTGTTAGTGTTAAAGTTGCCAGTAACAGCATAACTCCTTTCCCTCATTATGATGTGTTGTTACATACCTGTTAATGTTACAGTTGCCAGTGACACCTGCCAGCAAGTGAAGCAGCGTCCACTGACAGCTGCCTGTTACAGTTACCTGTAACAAGATAACCCCTTTCCCCCTATATGATTTGTTTTTACATACCTGTTAGTGTTACAGTTGCCAGTGACAGCTGCCAGTTACAGTTGCTGGTAACGAGATAACCCCTTTCCCCCGTTACGATTTGTTGTTACATACCTGTTAGTGTTAACATACCTGTTAGTGTTACAGTTGCCTGTTACAGTTGCTGGTAACAAGATAACCCCTTTCCCCCTTTATGATTTGATGTTACCTGTTAGTGTTACAATTGCCTGTTACAGTTGCTGGTAACAAGATAACCCCTTTCCCCCTTTATGATTTGTTGTTACAGCTCCTCTTCACTACCCAGACATGGTGACGGTGCAGTCTTACGGACCTGACAGTGTGCAGGTGTTCTGGCGTGGTGTGTCCACAATTCAGGTGGAAGCGCCAGTGTCTGGCTACAAGGTAGGGCTGTGGCTGGTTCCACTGACTGCCTGCTGTTAGCTCTCTCTCACTGCTTTCACTTTTGGAGCCTGTCTGCAGGCACTGCATCAAATGATCCACACAGTTCAGTTCAATTCATAATGGTATCTATGCGCTTGGAAAATCCCATATGCGCTTCACCCTGTCTCTCAGAAGTTCCCCAACATTGCCTTTGAAATGGTTCCAGTGTTCGTCTGATTGACGATGGCAATCTCTCATCCTTTAAAGGAAGATCGTCTAGCACTTCCTTTTTGAACGCCCCTTTCCTCCAGGTGATTAATGGTGTGATGTCCTTGGCTTTGTGCCTGCAGGTAGTGTCTCAAGCTCCTCAACACTTTATATCTTCCAAGAAGCAAGCCACTTGCGAGGGTTGCTTTGCCCACCAGTCTGTCTGCTCGGTCATTTCCCTTCACTCCGGCATGTCCAGGGCAGTACACCCACAGGAGTTTTTGAAGGTGGATGTCGACCATCGACACATTCCAGTCTGGGCTTCCCATTGCACTTTACACTTTTTGTAGCAAGCTCATTGAGTCCACACATGGGAAAGCTAGTTCTTGGATTTTAACAGCACATCAGCTGCATTGGTTCACCTCAGGACGAATTACATAATTATTCACAAATTCTTTTACACCAGTTCAAAGCATAAGTCAGTAAATCAGAAGTCAAATGCTGCATCAAAACAAATGCATCCATTGGAGACAACTCTGTATTGAAACAAATGCATCCACTGGAGACAACTCTGCATCAAAACAAATGCATCCACTGGAGACAACTCTGCATAGAAACAAATGCATCCACTGGAGACAACTCCACATAGAAACAAATGCATCCACTGGAGACAACTCTGCATCAAAACAAATGCATCCACTGGAGACAACTCTGCATAGAAACATGCATCCACTGGAGACAACTCCACATCGAAACAAATGCATCCACTGGAGACAACTCCACATCGAAACAAATGCATCCATCAGGTCCATTACTTCCTTCATAAAATGCAAATGACAGGCACCAGAGCCATAATTTTTTCTCCCTCCACTTTTCAGATCTGGTACTGGCCTGCCACAGACAACATCCGCACGGCCAAAGTGGCAGAGTTTGGCAAGGTCTTCTCTGGGGTCATCACGGGCCTGGAAAAGGACAAGCTGTACCAGTTGCGCGTCTTTGGCACCAGCAGCGGTGGGGATGGGAAAAAAACACCTCCCACTTTCTTCACCTTGGGTAGGTGTAGCTCACTATCCTTTATGTATAGAGTTCATACAAGGTTCCAGGTGAGATCAAAAGATCAAGAGATCAAGAGGAGGGAGGTGGAGCTGGACCTTCAAGTTAGCCCAGAAGAGTTCATGAGCAGGGAGGTGGAGCTGGGCTGTGAAAGTTGGACTTCTTTTGCTTCGAGTTGTCCCTCAACAGCAGTGCAACGGACATTGTCCTTGTGACCCTGCCCAAGCACAGCAGTTGAAACAGCAATTGCACAGTACACTAGTTGCTGGGCAGTGGCGAGCGGACACCACCTTAACACTTCCATTGTTCTGGCAGCGGTCCACAGTCTCTCCGGTCTTTAGGGGGCAGTATCCATGGTTGAGCCTTCACTCTTTCGTCTTCTTCCCCCCTGTCCCCAATAAGCCAGTTCACTTCTGTGGACGTAAAGCAAATGTACTCATATTGAGTTTGGCAGAGCTCAGGAGCTGTGTGAAAGTTGAGGTGGACGTCCTACATTTTCTGTGGACGTAAGCAACACTTCATCATCATATAGAGTTTGGTGACCCAGGTTCAAATCTACTTCAGCTCACTTTTCTTTTCAAAACTTGAAGATGCATGGACCATGTGATTTGACTTTGCTTCTCACAGTTAATGAGACATTACAATGGGTCGCACTGCTGCCCACCTTGCTACAGAATTGTTCTGGTGGCAACAGTGTAGTGTTTGGTATAGTCTCTAATGTGTAGGAGTTGTATTGGGCGGTTCAGTGAAGCTGGTTGGCACGAGTGAATGCCCTTTGTAATCTTTTGTGCAAGCAGTTCCTAGAGGTCGCAGCGTCACTTCTGGTCCGATTTCTGAGTAGGCATTGCTTCATGCTGTGTATAACAATGAAAGTTGAACCTAGAAATGTGAAGCAGTACAAATGCCACCACTGTTGCAGTTGCAAAAATTACCAGGGGATGGAGGGTGGAAAAAAAGTGTCTTTGCATTGTTTTTTGGCTGACCAGAAGATCGTGAGTTTGTGAAAAAAATGCATTGTGGGGCATCCTATAGCACAGGCAACAAGTTATCGCTTGTGACCAGACACATTCTGACCATGGGCCTCGAAAATGCCTTGAAAGTTGGCAGTGTAAAATTTGCAAAATTGCCGTCACTGCCTTCGTTTTTGTGAAGAAAGTACGCACCGGAAGTAAAAGCAGCCATGGGAGTTAAGTGATGCCAGGCAAACGTCAAGGAAGTTAACGATCCCGCCTGAATCACCCAATAGTCATTGATGCAGATGAGTAACAGTGGCCGTAGCAGATCAACGGTTCTATGCTTGATCAAGGATGCAGCCCATGATACAAATGCTCCAGGGATGGGGGCGATTTTGATGTTTGCCCTGAATACTAGAAGGCAAGGGTCGCATTCTTTGGACAGCAAGCTCCAGATATCGTGTAAGTTTTTGATTTTGTAAACCAAGTCTGCATACCTGTGTAACAATGTTCTTGTGGATTGCAGGTGGCCAGGTGAGATACGACGTTGCTACAACTGAGGTCATGGCATCGGCAGCTCTCCTAAAACCGTCCCTCATTATCGTCTGCCTGGCCACCTTGTCACTCACATTGTAAAATATTTCTTTTCTCTCTGAATTGTATAAAAATCACCCGTCTTTTCAGCTGCAATGCATCTTCACCATTCGTAAACTATTGACCATGAAAGAATGTTCTCATCTCAGCTCTACAGTTACATGTCAAATGTTCACCAGCCCCTCCCTCAGTGCATTGTACAGTTGAGTATTCAGTATGCATGTGTGTACCTGTTTGAACCACTTACGATTGCTTTGATTTGGTGTGCATGTTTGTGCGAGAGTTACACATCTCTGAGAAACAAAAATCAACAAGTAGCAAACTGATTGTCACGAGTCAGCTGTTTATGAAGATACACTTATTAATAATAATGTACATTAAATATGTGCTCATCCGTGCCCTGAGCACTCACATTATACATACTAACCTAAACACAATGTCCTATACACATGTAGAGCATAGTCCTACCAATACAATTTACATAAGGTATTATGTGGAAACACACACACACCCTGACTAGCAGAAACTGGGTATTGATTTACATGTAAGATGTGTTTGAACGATTATGAAACTGTAATCCTTGTTTTACAGCTATGGCTTAGGCACTGTGAACTTCTTTTAAAGTTGTGCCATGTCACTCAGAGTAAGCAATTTTTTTTCTCCCTTTTAACTGGTAGATTTGAATGACCCCATGGTATTAGTCAGGTTCCTGTAGAAACTGTAATGACCTAGAAACCTGGATGCATCAGTGATGTATCTAATCTACATCTAGACCCATTTTCTTCTAAATATTGAACATGCATTATTTGTTTATTGCAAAAGCAACACAGAAATACATTTAACATTGTTAAAGGTGTATTGTATGAACCAGTTAAATGTATCCCCAAGACGGATTCATTTTGGGTACATAATTTTTCTAGGTCAGTACAAGTTTGGTTTACCGTTTACAAAAAAAAAAAGTTCTGTAGTCACCCTTGATCAACTGTTCCTTTTGGAAATGTTATACATCTATGTTTCTTGTGTATTGTTCACGTTGCCTGAAATGAGAGCATTTTGCAAGATTTTTCCCATCTCTGTGGTTGAATCTACTGAGTACACAGCAATGGTTTTCAATATTTAGCTAAAAAATGTTTCAGGGTAGATGTGAAAGTACTGAGGTTAGTTGCATTGCTGATCAAAAGGAGCAATGAATGTGATCAAATTGTTGTCACTAGCTGAACTCTACATTTCAAAATGTTACTGTATGATGTCTCCTCATTGCTGTGTATTTTTTGTATTGCAGTTTATGTATAATGTGCATCTTTTCTGTTATTTTTTTTTTTTAAATGTTTTAGTTCCGTTATTGAACAAAAACAGGCTTCTTGCACACTTTGCATTCATTCCTCTCTTGTGTTGGATGGGAACCATGGGCCACTGAAGTGATCACAAAGACAAGGGGCAGGTTACAGGGTATGTTGTCTCCGTTGGACTGGAACTGTGGACCACTGAAGTGATCACAAAGACAAGGGGCAGGTTAAAGGGTATGTTGTCGCCATTGGACTGGAATCATGGACCAATTAAGTGATCACAAAGACAAGGGGCAGGTTAAAGGGTATGTTGTCTCCGTTGGACTGGAACCATGGACCAGTTAAGTGATCACAAAGACAAGGGGCAGGTTAAAGGGTGTTGTCTCCATTGGACTGGAACCGTGGACCACTGAAGTGATCACAAAGACAAGGGGCAGGTTAAAGGGTATGTTGTCGCCATTGGACTGGAACTATGGACCAGTTAAGTGATCACAAAGACAAGGGGCAGGTTAAAGGGTGTTGTCTCCGTTGGACTGGAACCATGGACCAATTAAGTGATCACAAAGACAAGGGGCAGGTTAAAGGGTGTTGTCTCCGTCGGACTGGAACCGTGGACCACTGAATTGATCACAAAGACAAGGGGCAGGTTAAAGGGTGTTGTCTCCGTCGGACTGGAACCGTGGACCACTGAATTGATCACAAAGACAAGGGGCAGGTTAAAGGGTGTTGTCTCCGTTGGACTGGAACCGTGGACCACTGAATTGATCACAAAGACAAGGGGCAGGTTAAAGGGTGTTGTCTCCGTCGGACTGGAACCGTGGACCACTGAATTGATCACAAAGACAAGGGGCAGGTTAAAGGGTGTTGTCTCCGTCGGACTGGAACCGTGGACCACTGAATTGATCACAAAGACACGGGGCAGATCATTATCCATGGTGGGACCAATTAAGTGATCACAAAGACAAGGGGCAGGTTAAAGGGTATGTTGTCTCCGTTGGACTGGAACCATGGACCAGTTAAGTGATCACAAAGACAAGGGGCAGGTTAAAGGGTGTTGTCTCCATTGGACTGGAACCGTGGACCACTGAAGTGATCACAAAGACAAGGGGCAGGTTAAAGGGTATGTTGTCGCCATTGGACTGGAACTATGGACCAGTTAAGTGATCACAAAGACAAGGGGCAGGTTAAAGGGTGTTGTCTCCGTTGGACTGGAACCATGGACCAATTAAGTGATCACAAAGACAAGGGGCAGGTTAAAGGGTGTTGTCTCCGTCGGACTGGAACCGTGGACCACTGAATTGATCACAAAGACAAGGGGCAGGTTAAAGGGTGTTGTCTCCGTCGGACTGGAACCGTGGACCACTGAATTGATCACAAAGACAAGGGGCAGGTTAAAGGGTGTTGTCTCCGTTGGACTGGAACCGTGGACCACTGAATTGATCACAAAGACAAGGGGCAGGTTAAAGGGTGTTGTCTCCGTCGGACTGGAACCGTGGACCACTGAATTGATCACAAAGACAAGGGGCAGGTTAAAGGGTGTTGTCTCCGTCGGACTGGAACCGTGGACCACTGAATTGATCACAAAGACAAGGGGCAGGTTAAAGGGTGTTGTCTCCGTCGGACTGGAACCGTGGACCACTGAATTGATCACAAAGACACGGGGCAGATCATTATCCATGGTGGGAGCAGCGACAAACATAATTTTGTCATGACAAAAGTTTTGTTGCGACAAGCATACTTTTGTCCCAACAAACACGTCTTTCATTGCGACAAAATGTACTTGTCATGACAAAACTTGTTGCAACGAAAGTATGCTTGTCATGACAAAACTTTCATTGCAACAAGCACACTTTTGTTGCAACAAAAGACATGTTTGTCATGACAAAAGTGTGCTTGTCGCAACAGTGCTTTTGCTGTGACAAAATTATGTTGTGACAAATATTTGTTGCTGTGACAAATATTTGTTGCAACAAACCTTTTGTCACAACAAATGATACTTGTGGCAGCTCCCGCCAATATTTTACAGGGTATGTTGTTTCTGTTGGACTGGAACCACAGACCACTGAAGTGGTCACAAAGACAAGCGTATTCCCTTTGTCTCCATTACACTGGAACCATAGACCACTGAAGTGGTCACAAAGACAAGCGTATTCCCTTTGTCTCCATTACACTGGAACCATAGACCACTGAAGTGGTCACAAAGACAAGCGTATTCCCTTTGTCTCCATTACACTGGAACCATAGACCACTGAAGTGGTCACAAAGACAAGCGTATTCCCTTTGTCTCCATTACACTGGAACCATAGACCACTGAAGTGGTCACAAAGACAAGCGTATTCCCTTTGTCTCCATTACACTGGAACCATAGACCACTGAAGTGATCACGCAGTTGAGGGGGCAGGTCTGTGGGTACATGGGTTAGAGGCGACCAAATTAACAGCTGGTCATTTGTATCAACAACCTGAACTCTGTGCTGTGCTGTGCTGTGCATGTGTGTGAACTGCAGGTGTGTGAACAAGCTGTCTCCAGATGCTTCTTGGCAGCATTCTCACAAAAAGGGTGATGAACCCGGGGCAAAATGTGCCGCTTTATCTGATGTGCTGGCTAGCCAGAAGTAAAAATAGCATACTCACCAATAAAAATACAATCTGCACCCTGAAACTCATTTATCCCAGTGATGCCAATTTGGAGTAAAAGAAATGTGCACTTGTAAACATTTCCCTTTTTTTTTCTTTTCTTTTTTATAAATTGTAATGTTTGATGATTTGTTGGTTTAAAAAAAAATCTGAAACAAGAATGACTGCTAGGTCAAAAGAATGCTATTTATTTCAACAAAACACACTTTTGTGTATTCATTTGTTTAAATTGTGTTCTGTCCATGATAAGAAGCCATCACATTATATAAATCAACATCAGTAAACACCCTGGACAAGTTTGATTTCTTTGTGCTAACAAGTCATCAAACAGTACATAAATCAACATTAGTAAGTTTTAGGATGTACTTGCATTTTTCTGCAGATGACATGGTGTATGAAAGATTTATCACAGAAAGCGACAATAATCTTTGTAAGTAACACCCCAAAACTGACTCTTTTGTTATAATGGAAGACTTTGTTCAGGCAACTATTAACAGCCTTTGCACAAAAATACAGGAGACATAATGCGTAGCAAAAAAACATTTATTTTGTACATCAATATAAATCATTCAGACATAGCGCAAGACAAAATATCAACACATTCACTTTAATATTTACAAACAGAACTCTCCACGTGCTACAAGTTCTGATGGAGCACAATTTAACTGCTATCCAGGGTTTGTGTGGATTCTAAATTGAACTACTGTGGAGCTCATAGTCTGGTGTCCCGTGGTTTGGGGCTCAACCACCTGATGGGACCTTTCACTTCCAAATGACCACTGACCCGTCAGTGCCTGCCGTGCCTTCAGGTGCACACTACACGTCAAGATCGCTGCTCAGTCACAATCTCACATCCCTCTCCTTGCAAGAGACGGCAGACAGCCGGCAGCACGGAAAGCAGACAGGTACCATACAACGGCAGTGAAAGAGTCGGAATGCCCATTGCCACATAGCTGCTCTAAATGGAAAATCGAAATCATCCACAAAACAATATGGATTCCACAACACAAAATATGCAAGTCGGGGTTGGGGGTTGGAGTATGGCAGTGATGCACACATACACGAGACGACAAAATGCTCCCGCAGATTAACCTGCCAATGCTGCTGCAGGGGCTGGATGCCATTCACCAAACGCTGAACTGTTCAACAACTTACAAGGTCCTAACTACGGGAGACTACCAGGTCAGATCTATGAACGAGACAAATGCACAGAAACCAACATTTCAATGCCTTGAATACAGCACTAAGAATGATACACTCAGAAGTGCCCCTTCAATGCCTTGAATACACAGCACTACCAATGATTCACAAATGCCCCTTCCCTTCAAGACAAACCATCACATGAAACACAGCCTCTGCAACTATGCCGAGTAACAAATCCTGATGATCCCAAAGGTGTTGAATGCGTGAATATGAAAAGCATCAATGATGATCATGACTGATCCACAATGAACTGTCTTGACAGACATGTACAGAAAGTATGATACATACAATGAATTGTCTACAACTTTTTTCAAACAATTGTTTTGTTCAGTGATTTTTTTTCTTCTTCTTTGCAAATCCCTTTCTTTTTTTTATTTGCTTTGAGCACATTCTGTGAAAAAGCAGCATGACCTTTTGAAGCAAATTACCATAAAGCAATCTCTGAAAGATTTCAACACAGTCTCTGAAAAATGCCAACATTATGATATATTTAAAAAATAACCACTTTTCCACAGAATCAACAAACAGGGGAGTTAATTAGCACTCAAAATACGTAACACGTGTATAACAAAGACCTGAGCCACCTACAGTAACTCTCTCCTGGCATGCGTGTAAATACAAGGGACATAAACTCCACCTGAGTAGGTGACTCGGGTCTTTGTTGTACTAGTGATACAGATTTTGAGTGTTAATTAACTCCCCTGTTTGTTGATTCTGCATGAGCACCCTGGGTCTTGTTCTGTTTCACACTTTTCAACAGTTTCAGATTGCAGGTTTATTTTATTTATGTGTGAATGCAACCGGTAAGTCCTGAAAATGACAGTCATAACTCCTAACAAAACAAAAAAATTGTTTCCACAACAATAAAATAAAAATCTAAATGCCTGATAATTGGTAATTGCACAACAGCACTGACGGGTAAAAAGGACAGAACGACAGTGACGGGACGAACACACGCTGATCATTTGGGGGGAGGGGAGGATTGTGCCGATGTACCCTCTGTTCCTTCGCTGGGTGCTGCAGACCCTGCAACACACAAAAATAACATGCTAATCCTGCGACACACAAAAATGACATGTTGATCCTAGCATGCTGATCCTACAACACAAAAAGTTTTCAAGCAAGGTGGGCAAATTTGCACAGAAATACTTTTTGTCAAGACAGATGAACACGACGAGGAATTTTCTTCCTGCTCAGTTAAGTGTGGTCAGAAGGTATGTTTTTATAGAGAATTCTTTTCAGTCTGTCCAGGCAGTCCAAACGTAAAAGCACAGAGCTTTTGTCTGTCCAGACAGTCCAAACGTAAAGGTATACAGAGCATCTTCTGTCTGTCCAGACAGTCCAAAGGCAGAAGTATACAGATCAGTCTGTCCAGACAGTCCAAATGTAAAGGTATACAGATCAGATTGTCCAAATGTAAAAGTATACAGATCAGTCTGTCCACACTGTCCAAACGTAAAAGTATACAGATCAGTCTGTCCACACTGTCCAAACGTAAAAGTATACAGATCAGTCTGTCCACACTGTCCAAACGTAAAAGTATACAGATCAGTCTGTCCACACTGTCCAAACGTAAAAGTATACAGATCAGTCTGTCCAGACAGTCCAAACGTAAAAGTATACAGATCAGTCTGTCCAGACTGTCCAAACGTAAAAGTATACAGATCAGTCTGTCCAGACAGTCCGAACGTAAAAGTATACACAGCATCTTGTTTGTCCAGACAGTGAAAGTCTACAAAGAATCTTGTGTCTGTCCTGGCAGTCCTACTGTAAACGTCTACAGAGAACCGGTTGCTAATTTCTCAACATTGACGAAAACAAAAAAGCTGTCTGCAATATTTCCCTTGGTTAATGCTCAATTTCCAAGCTACAAAGTGTCTGAAGTGGTTCAGATAAAAACTGAACTGTTTGTGTCAGTACTTCAAGTCTGAAGATTTTGTTCGGCTTTTTGGTAGGACAGGCCTGCAATATAAATATATATTTGTGACACAGTGAACGGCACAGAACGAAAGTGCTGTTACATTCTGCCTGCCTACAGTTCAGGATGTTTCCAATGAACATTCATGAAAAAAAGAAACTTTTTAGGATGTTTCTAACAAAACAAGAGTACAAAAATCGGCAATGTCAAGAACCAAGTGCCAAACTTAGTTACACCAACACAAACCATAGTGCTACCTACATTCTGAACATTTCAGAACAAAAGCACTCTGTGTTCTTTTAATGAATTGAGTCCCATGCATTTACTGTGGAGTAAGAACAGGACTCGCGCTACCAGTAACACTGCTGTCAAGCAAGTGTTTGCTAAAGGACCAAATCCTGTGACTGATAACCTTCATGCAAGCAACAGGTTGACAGCTGCCTTGTTGAGGTTTACTTTGCAAGCAGACAAGCGGGTTCAAAGGGT
Organism: Alviniconcha strummeri; assembly: GCA_963584105.1. NCBI lineage: Eukaryota > Metazoa > Mollusca > Gastropoda > Provannidae > Alviniconcha > Alviniconcha strummeri. The sequence continues at coordinate 16,096,776 of OY757553.1, forward strand.
TGCTTTCCACCTCTTGGCCTGTACAGTGGAAGTCAGTTCCCAAGAGGGTCTGAAGCTGAAAGACTCGCAGACTATTACCCAAAGTTCTAAGACAAGGATACATTGTCACCATTCCCATGCTAAAAGCACAAAACAGAGACTGTAGTGGGGGAGGGAGAGAGGGAGGGGGCAGCAACAAACGGGTGGAGTCTTGGTAGCTAGAGTCCACAACCCTTTCCTAATCACGTCCCAATCTGCCGCATGCAAATACAAGGAATTAGAGACTAATCCGTTAGTGTTAGCTCACATGCATCCAGTCAGAAGACCGCAAAGTGAACATGCGTCAGTATCAGAACTCACCTCTTTTAACTGTAACATGTGAATAGGAAAATCATGTGAACTGCACTCAAAAAACTCTTTGACCCAGTTTCAGGCAACTGGAGTGGACATGCATAACAACTAACCACTCAGACACCGGTGAACTCACACAACAGATTAAAGTGGTCATGTTTGCCTGTGTTAAAAGTATGGAATTTGACCCTTGCAAACAAAGAGGTCAGTTACAAGTAATGAAGTCATCAACACCTCTTAAAGGAGCCCTCCTCCACCATCTAATTTTTAAAAAAAATGCAAAATCCATAAGATCTTGTGTGTTTTGAAGCAAAAGTCACTGTGAGTTGTGTTTGGCTCAGTTTCCATGAACTATGAACCCACTGAAACCAGCATTCCCATCACTGGTCCATTTCATTCAAAGCAGTGTACAGCTCAGACAGAGAGTGAGTCCAGCCCGGCCTCACAAACCCCCCCCCCCCCGTCTACTTGCTCACGCCAACATGCTGGCATGCATGTAGACACATGTATGCACACAGACACACACTGATACACAGCATCTCTTGAGTCAAGTGTTAGAAGTTGCACCTACAAACCACAAGCATGGACAGGAGTTAACAATCAGAAGTACAAAGTACACAAGCGACCCCTGCACCATGCTACAGAGTTACCACCATACACTCCAAAACCTTGCTCATACAGACGCTGTTGGAACTGCCTGGCAACAACACCCCACCACAAGCAACGTCCCACCTGGTAATGACACCCCACCACAAGCGACGTCCCACCCGGTAATGACACCCTGCCACAAGTGACGTCCCACCCGGCAACGACACCCCACCACAAGCGACGTCCCAACTGGCAACGACACCCCGCCACAAGCGACGTCCCACCCGGCAACGACACCCCACCACAAGCGACGTCCCAACCGGCAACGACACCCCGCCACAAGCGACGTCCCACCTGGCAACGACACCCCACCACAAGCGATGTCCCACCTGGCAACAACACCCCGCCACAAGCGACGTCCCACCTGGCAACGACACGCCGCCACAAGTGACGTCCCACCTGGCAACGACACCCCGCCACAAGTGACGTCCCACCTGGCAACGACACCCCGCCACAAGCGACGTCCCACCTGGCAACGACACCCCACCACAAGCGATGTCCCACCTGGCAACGACACTCCACAACAAGCGACGTCCCACCTGGCAACGACACCCCACCACAAGCGACGTCCCACCTGGCAACGACACCCCACCACAAGCGACGTCCCACCTGGCAACGACACCCCACCGCAAGTGACATCCCACCTGGTAATGACCTTCCACAAGCAACGTCCCACCTGGTAATGACACCCCACCACAAGTGTCGTCCCACCTAGTGACGACACCCCACCCCAAGCAATGTCCCACCTGTTAAAGAACACCCCACCACAAGCAACGTCCCACCTGTTATTGACACCCCACCACAAGCAACGTCCCACCTGGTAATGACCTCCCACCACAAGTAACATCCTGCTAATGACACCCCACTACAAGCAACGTCCCACCTGGTAATGACGCCCCACTACAAGCAACATCCTACCTGGTAACGACACCCTGTCCCACCTGGTAATGACAGCACACCACAGGAAATGTCCTATCTGGTAACACCTCACCACAAGCAACGTCCCACCTAGTAATGACACCCCACCACAAGCAACGTCTGACCTGGTAACAACACCCCACAACAAGCAGTGTCCAACATGGTAACGACACCCCGTCCCACCTGGTAATGACATCCTACTACAAGCAACAGCCCACATGGTCATGAAACCCCACCACAAGCAACATCATACCTGGTAACAACACCCTGTCCCACCTGGTAATGACACCCCGTAACGACACCCCACCACAAGCGACATCCTACCTGCTAACCACACCCTGTCCCACATGGTAACAACAACCTACCACAATGTCCTACCTGGTAACAACACCCCACCACAAGCAACATCCCACCTGGTAATGACACCCCACCACAAGCAACATCCTACCTGGTAATGACACCCCATCACAAGCAACATCCCACCTGGTAAATGACACCCCACCACAAGCAACGTCCTACCTGGTAACAACACCCCATCACAAGCAACGTCCCACCTGGTAATGACACCCCACCACAAGCAACGTCCCACCTGGTAATGACACCCCACCACAAGCAACATCCTACCTGGTAATGACACCCCATCACAAGCAACATCCCACCTGGTAAATGACACCCCACCACAAGCAACGTCCCACCTGGTAATGACACCCCATCACAAGCAACGTCCCACCTGGTAATGACACCCCACCACAAGCAACGTCCCACCTGGTAATGACACCCTGTTCCACCTGGTAACAACACCCCACCACAAGCGATGTCCTACCTGGTAACAACACCCCACCACAAGCGATGTCCTACCTGGTAACAACACCCCACCACAAGCGACGTCCTACCTGGTAACAACACCCCACCACAAGCGACGTCCTACCTGGTAACAACACCCCACCACAAGCGACGTCCTACCTGGTAACAACACCCCACCACAAGCGACGTCCTACCTGGTAACAACACCCCACCACAAGCGACGTCCTACCTGGTAACAACACCCCACCACAAGCAACGTCCCACCTGGTAATGACACCCTGTTCCACCTGGTAACAACACCCCACCACAAGCGATGTCCTACCTGGTAACAACACCCCACCACAAGCGACGTCCTACCTGGTAACAACACCCCACCACAAGCGACGTCCTACCTGGTAACAACACCCCACCACAAGCAACGTCCCACCTGGTAATGACACCCTGTTCCACCTGGTAACAACACCCCACCACAAGCGACGTCCTACCTGGTAACAACACCCCACCACAAGCAACGTCCCACCTGGTAATGACACCCTGTTCCACCTGGTAATGACACCCTGCCACAAACAATGTCCTACCTGGTAACAACACCCCACTATAAATGACGTCCTACCTGGTAACAACACCCCCCCACAAGCGACGTCCTACCTGGTAACAACACCCCACCACAAGCGACGTCCTACCTGGTAACGACACCCAACCACAAGCGACGTCCTACCTGGTAACAACACCCCACCACAAGCGACGTCCTACCTGGTAACAACACCCCACCACAAGCGACGTCCTACCTGGTAACAACACCCCACCACAAGCGATGTCCTACCTAGTAACAACACCCCACCACAAGCGACGTCCTACCTGGTAACAACACCCCACCACAAGCAATGTCCCACCTGGTAATGACACCCTGTTCCACCTGGTAACAACACCCCACCACAAGCGATGTCCTACCTGGTAACAACACCCCACCACAAGCGACGTCCTACCTGGTAACAACACCCCACCACAAGCGACGTCCCACCTGGTAACAACACCCCACCACAAGCAACGTCCCACCTGGTAATGACACCCTGTTCCACCTGGTAACAACACCCCACCACAAGCGATGTCCTACCTGGTAACAACACCCCACCACAAGCAACGTCCCACCTGGTAATGACACCCTGTTCCACCTGGTAATGACACCCTGCCACAAACAATGTCCTACCTGGTAACAACACCCCGCTACAAGTGACGTCCTACCTGGTAACAACACCCCACCACAAGCGACGTCCTACTATTCACAGTGGTCGGGGGGGTGGGGGGTGGGGTGGGGTGACAGCAGCATTCCACCACAACGCAAAAAGTAGCAACTTTCCTCTTTCCAGGCTACTTCTATCCCAACTATCAGAACACCAGCTGCCAGTTTCCTCAGCACTGTGAATAAGTGAATGAATGACTGAGTGAGAGAGAGTATGTGTGTGTGTGTATGTTTGTGTGAGTATGTGTGTGTGTGTGTTTGTGTGAGTATGTATGTTTGTGTGCATAAATGTCTCTTTGGGTGCATGCATGTTTGTGTGTGTGTGTGTGTATATTTGTGTCTGTGAGAGCATGCATATTTGTGTGTGTGTGCGTGTATGTCTGTGCAAATGTGCATGCATACATGTGGCTGTGCCTGGATTAGTGAAATGCATGAGCTGTGGTCTGAACTACATGCTTTCCCTCTCTGCGCATCTAATGCATACAAGTACAGAGTAGTAGGCCAGGGAGTCGGGTGAGGGACAACTGACAGCGAGTACAGAGGACACTTGCTCCCAGAGCTGCACAGCAGGGGGAACTGGTTAGAGCGCCATGCCAGGAGCAGCCACCATGCCACAAGCACTCTGACCTTGACCTTCAACCCCTGCAGGCTGCGACCCCCCTGGCGGGGCCGGCGACGACTCGGGGAGCCGCTCTGACCCCACGGGACCCTCGGGCTCAAGGTGCGGAGGCTGCAGGGCCGCGCCGGGGTCTTCCACCGTCTGCGAGCCCGACGACTCCACGCTCTTGCTGCCCGCCGTGGCGCCGTCTGTCAGAACAGGGGCCTGGGAGGGGGTGGGGGGTTTGGGGGAAGCGCTCTCACACGCTTTGCCGCTCTTGTCCCCTTCCTCTTGCAAGGACGGGGGCGGGCTACCTTTGGCGGCAGCGGCGGCCGAGGAGAAGTTACCCTGCAGCGAGGAGCTACCTTTGGCGGGGGGGTAAGTACCTGGAGGATCGTCCCCACCTGTCGAACCGGCCGGCGTGGGCGGCTGCTGCGGCGTCTGGGAGGACGGGGTGGAGGAGGTGGGCGTGACGGACGCGGGAGGCGGGGCCGGGGAACCTTGACTGATGGGCGTGGCCTGCACCTGCGGGCCCTGCGGAGGCAGCGGGGAGCCATGCATGGCATAGGTCCCCTGGCTGACGGCCGCTGCCAGTGCCGGGTTTTGGGAGGCCGCGCTGCCCGTGGGGGTGGAGGAGGCCGACTGACCGCCTGCTGAACACACAAAGAAAACATGGGTGAGTGGTGTGCACACACACACAGTCACTGACACACTATGGGGTGTCACCTCAAATCACTTCTCTCATCTCGTTACAGTCTGGGTCATGACTGGCCAACACTAGAAAACCCAGTCGCAAAACAAGCTGGCATCACATTTGTAATATAATAATTTGTGAAAACAATCAATCATGTTCTTCAGTAACACTGCCTGCACCCATCCACACAACCACACCATCAGTTAATCAATCAGTCAATATTTTATGTTTGTTCACAGAAAGGTGATCTTAGACAACAAAAATGGACAAGAAAGAAATCTAAATATTAGTAAGTTACACTAACTTACCCACAGAACTATGACCAGTCAACTTAACAATTGATCAGTTTAACACCCACACCACCCACAAACCCAAACACCCATACTCTCCCTCTCAGCCCTACCTTGGTCAGGTGAGGCAGTGGGCGGGTGCTGGCGCTGCTCAGCAGCCAGCTGCGTCATGGCGATCTGCCGAGCACGGTACTCCGCGGCCCGAATCTGCTCCAGGTGGAACTGCTGCCGCTCTTGCAGCAGCTGCTGGCGCTGGTACTCCAGCTGCACACAGACACAGGGTGAAGCCTGCAGCATCTCTAAGCAGGGACTTATGCACACTCCAAGCACTGGTTTACAACATTCTTCCTTCAACCACTGTCGTATTTAGTTATGCCATAGGTTCCAGAGAAAACTGTCAGCTAACAAGCATTTTTTTTTTTTTGGTTGGGGCTCAAACAGTAGTAAGTTGGTTACAAACAACTCAAATTATATCACACGTTTGTTTTATAACTGACCATGTTGATTACACCAGCTCAAATAAAACTAAAATTGTTTGAATCGAGACAGAACTTTTTTTTTTTTATCCCAGGGTCTCAAGTTTGTGTGCGTACTTGGGCGCTAGGTTGCTTCTACAGTCATATTAGTACCTGAACCTTTCGGAGGGTGCTGACCATGTCGGTGACCAGCTGCGCAGAAATAAAGAGTGCCCCTTCAGTGGCGTAACTAAATCTGGCAGAGTTTGGAGAAAGGTGCCGGAAAGTGATGCTTGGAGTGTTGGACTTAGGCGCACAGCACTACTCTGGTAAGTGGGTGCACTCCGGTCCAAGGCTGACTACTAATACAAGTCTCACACTCCAGTACACTCAGGCATTTTTGACACTGATGTGACATCGATAAGGCAATGAAAGGGGTTCAGAGAAGCCAGTCAGACAATTACTGTAACAGGTCAAGTTAAACAGATGTCTGTAAGTACTGCTACTAGAGCTGTACTAGCAAACACCCTGCTCCCTTCCCCGTCTTCAATGCACACACACACACACACACACACACACACACACACACACACACACACACACACACACACACACACACACACACATATAACATGCCACATGCACGCTCTCTCTCTGTGCTGCACATTTGTTGTTGCTGAGAACTGGTCAAACAAAATAACAGCTGGTACATCTGACTGAATGCTTATTTTTCTTCTTCTTCTTCCACAAAGCGGCCAACATAATTTTGTTGATGATTCTCTTGCTACTACTTTACCCCGGTATAAGCCGATCTTAACAGGGAAAGTACTGGACACTACCAGTTAATGCAAATCCTGCCACCCACACCAGAATTACCAAGTCCCAGACTCAGCAGCGTTTAATTTTAAACCCACTAACATTCAGAGATGCAGACAGAGTGACAGCCGCCAGAGTGCACAGTACTCACAGCCTCCCTCTCCCTGTCCATGATGGTCTCCAACTCCTCAAAGTGGCGCAGTTTGATCTCCAGCTTCTTCATCTGTGTCTCCACCAGCAGGGCCACCAACGACTTGATCTTGCGCTCCTCCACCGCCGCCAGGTGCTGCAACACGCACAGCAAAGCTGGTCATACAGCACGCTGCAGCTTACAGTGCACAGATGCTACATCTCACGCACAGCAAAGCTGGTCATACAGCACGCTGCAGCTTACAGTGCACAGATGCTACATCTCACGCACAGCAAAGCTGGTCATACAGCACGCTGCAGCTTACAGTGCACAGATGCTACATCTCACGCACAGCAAAGCTGGTCATACAGCACGCTGCAGCTTACAGTGCACAGATGCTACATCTCACGCACAGCAAAGCTGGTCATACAGCACGCTGCAGGTCCGCTGCAGTTCTCCGGGGGTTACAGTGCAGCAACCCCCCCCCCCTTCCCTCCCCATCAAAGCTGGTCATACAATACAATGTTGGCCATCATAGCTCTCTAGGATCACCCCCCCCCCCATGCGACATCTTGCATAGCATACATTACACTGCAGCGTCATCATAGTTCTCTGGGGGGTGCATCTACCCCCCCCCCCCCCCCCCCATGCGACATCTTGCATAGCATACATTACACTGCAGCGTCATCATAGTTCTCTGGGGGGTGCATCTACCCCCCCCCCCCCCCCCCACCATGCGACATCTTGCATAGCATACATTACACTGCAGCGTCATCATAGTTCTCTGGGGGGTGCATCTACCCCCCCCCCCCCCCATTATATGCTACACTTCACACACAGCCCAGCTGGTTATGCATTACATCATGGGGCAGCCATAACTCTCTACTAAGTTATGTGGTAAACTTATCAATTATGCCATAAACTTATCACTTCAGTCATGTCAAAGACTTGCAGGCATAGTTATGCCATAAACTCACCAGTTCAGTCATGTCAAAGACTTGCCAGCATGATTAAGTAACAAATTATTAGTTTAGTTACGTATCATAACACAGACTTGCAATATCAGTTCCGTTACGTCGCAAACCTCATAAGAGGCACTTATATCAGTTCCATTATGTCAGACCTATCATAACACAGACCTAAGACATCAGTTCAGTCACATCACAGACTCGTCAAATTGGCTTGGAAAAACACACAGCTATGACTGACCTTGGCCTTGACAGCGGCTGCTGAAAGAGCAGCAGCGGCAGCGGTGGAGATGCTGGCAACCGCGTCGCTCTTGGCCACGCTGTCTTCAGTGGCTGCCTTGGCCTCTCCTTCCTTCTTCTCCTCCACAGCCTCCCCCTTCTTCTCCTCCTCCCCGCCTTTGGCCGTCGTTTCTGTCCCTTCCGCTTTATCCTCCGTCTTGGCTTCTGCAGGTGCTGCCTCTTCCTTGTCCTGGAACGCCACCAGAGAACTCATCAGGGGTGGGGTAAGAAACCACAAAAACTGGGGGAAGGTCTTGGACATTCCAAGAACTGGACACACCACGCAAACCAGCACAGAACATTGTACAGGTAAGTAAGGAAACCACAAAAACGGAGGAAAAGACTTGGATATTCCATGCACTGGCCACACCACGCAAGCCAGCACAGAACATTGGACAGGTAAGTAAAGAAACCACAAAAACGGAGGAAAAGACTTGGACATTTCAGAAACTGGACCCAGCATGCAAGCCAGTACAGAACATTGTACAGGTAAGTAAAGAAACCACAAAAACTGAGGAAAAGACTTGGACATTTCAAGAACTGGACACACCATACAAACCATCACAGAACATTGTACAGGTAAGTAAAGAAGCCACAAAAATTGAGGGAAAGACTTAATGTTTCATCTAGGCTATCCTGCATATTTACATCATAATCACCGACACTTCTCACAGCCAGTGGTAAAATACAGCTGTCAAACACACACTGACACAGCAGACCTGAAAAAACAGTGCACTTTCCTTACTGACAATGATACTGCTTATGTACCAACATTCAGATAATCACTCACTTTCTTCTCCTCTTCTGCTTTCTCTTCTTTCTTCTCCTCCTTGTCTTTCTCTGCGTCTTCCGTCTTCTCTTTCACCTCCTCCTTCTTCTCTCCTTCCTTCGACCCTTCCTCTTTCTTGGCCTCCGTTGTCACATCCGTCTCCATCGCCTCTTCTTTGGACTGCACCACGAAAAAGTGAAACATTAAAGGAAACCACAAACACTTGAGCAACGAAACTGCAAAATGCACAAGCAATAAACACCTTGCGCGCTGGGAAAAATGCCAACAAAAGGTGGCCTGATCCTTCACGCTGAAAGCCAATCAACCAAGGAGGTTGTATCAGGGCCAAACACCGATCAAATCACAAGTCAAAGTCTGATTCGCCATTTATGTCACTTGTCATTCACCATTTCATGCCAGACAACTGGGAACTTAGACAGCTGAATATACAGGGAAGACAGAAATGTGAAGGTAGAATTCTTGGCTGTGGGCTGAGCATGTAAAGCTATGTTCTGACCTACCCAAGGCTAGAAAAAGAGAAGCTTTGAAATCAGTGGGTTTCCAGCAAAGAGACCTGCAACCCCCTTACTCCTCCCAAAACACTTCAAAACAAAGACCATGGAAAGACTTTCACAGACCCTACTTTGTGTCCAGCAACAGGCAGTGACACTCAGTTCGTTCATACCTTTTCCTCCTTATTTTCTGGGCCTTCTTCTTTCTTTTCCTCCCTGGACTCTTCTGTTTTGACGCCTTCTGCTGGAACAGATACAGAAACACATGGAGAACTGCATCTCTTGAACACTGGCAACATCGCACACTACCTTTATCCTCCCTCCAGCATGTTCATTAAAACTGTTTTCTCTCTGAAAAATCTTCAATAAAGTAAACATTGACAATCAAAACATAGTAAGGCAGTTCATCAGTTCCAAAACAGCAAAGCAGTCTAGCAGCAACAAAAATAAAAAGCACCCCCCCCACACACACACACAACACACAGAGAGAGGGGGAGAGAGGGGGAGAGCTAGAGTGATGAGAAACATGAGACAAAAACAAACAGAGAGAAACAGCTAGTAACTGGATTCTACACCTTGTCATCAACACAAGCCATCCCAGGAACAGCAAGACAGAAAGCGAAGAAACTACAAAGAGAAATACTGCATATAGTGCAACGTGACCCCCCCCCCCCCCCAACACACACACATATACACAAATGTTTTTAAGAGACAAGGCCAAAGCTGACTGACCGGCTGGTTCCACTGTGGTGCCAGCGATGCCGGTCTCGCTCAGACCAAACTCAGGCGTGACCTGTTTGCCCTCCTTGGCTGCTTCGGCCACCATCTTGGTGTGAAAGTCCACCAGGGTGGGCGGCACCTCATCCCTCATGCGAGAAAATTCGTCCAGTGCCGCCTTGGCAGCGGCGCTAGCCACGCGGGGGTCGACAACGGAGGCGAGGAAAGCGACGGTGGACATGATGGGGTTGCCAGACTGAGAGAAGGGCACCGGCTGGTACGCCAGTGGACCTGTGGGTCATAAACAGACCAACATCAGCAACATGGACAGGGTGAGCGTGTGTGTGAGAGAGAGTGAGTGAGTGAGTGTGCGTGCATGTGTGGATGTGTGTGTGTGAGAAGGGCACTGGCTGGTACACCAGTGGACCTGTCAGTCATAATACAAACAGACCAGCATCAGCAACACGGGCATGATAAATGGGGGTGAGTGTGTGTGTGTGTGTGAGTGAGTGAGTGAGCAAGTGAGTGTGCAAGTGAGTGTGCATGTGGCATGGGTGTGTGTGTGAGAAGGGCACCGGCTGGTACGCCAGTGGACCTGTGGGTCACAATACACCCAGCATCAGCAACACGGACAGGATGAATAGGGGTGTGGGTGGGGGGGTGGATGGCCAGTATGCCAGTGGACCTGTTTGTACACGAACAGACCAGCATCAACAATGGGGACAGGATGAATGGGTGTGGATGTGGGTGCAGACTGTGTGTGTGTGTGCATGTACACAAGCATGTGGATGTATGTGGGTGTACTGATGTGCGAAGGAGTATGGGTGGGTGGCTGGGTGGTGGAACAGGGTGGGGCACAGGCTGACTGGGAGATGCAAAACCACCTAGGGAACCAATGCGCAAGATGCAGCAGCACACCCATGTAACCCCCATGAGAATACGCAAATAAGCCAACACCACAACCTGCCCCATCTTCCACAGAGATAGTCTTCCATCAGGATTCGGCAGTTTCCAGACATTCCCAACAGGCAAAAACAACAACAAACCACCCAATCCACTGCCCCAGTCTCCAGGAAGCTGTACTCAATGGGCAGGCACAGAAAGTGGAGGATACACAAACTTGGGTATGTGGACGAATAGCAAAATGCACTGTTGCTCCCCACACCCAGGTCATCCTCTATGAAGCTGCCCTCGATGGGCAGGCGGAGGAAGAGGAGGACACACCTGTCCTCCGTGCAACTGCCAATGTGCTCCCAGGAAGTGGAGGGTGCACTACCCCTCACTGTGGGTAAGTGGAGGAAGTGAAATGCACTACCCCCCTAAAAAACACACATCAACAACACTGCCATGGTCTCCCAGGTCATCCTATCCTCCAGGAAGCAGGCAGAGAAAGTGGAGGAAGTGCAAAATGCACCCTGCCCCCCACCCCACAAAACTCACCCAATCCACCGCCGTGGTCCCCCAGGTCGTCCTCCAGGAAGCTGTCCTCGATGGGCAGGCGCAGGAAGTGGAGGATGCACTCATCCTGCGTTCGACTGCCGACGTGCTCACAGACCTTGTTCCAGTCATCCTTGTGCATCTCCAGCCCCTCCAGCAGCAGCAACGTCTCCTGGTCTGTCCACTCCCGCGACTTGGCCGCCGCGCCCTTGTCCTGGGGGTCACAAATTACCGCTGAACTTTGCTTTGTCTGACAAAGTCAAAACACACCACTGCTTCATCACTCACTTTCATCATTCTGCTTTGTCTGACAAAGTCAAAAGACAACACTGCTTCATCACTTTGCTTTGTCTGACAAAGTCAAAAGACAACCTTGTTGCGTCACTTTGCTTTGTCTGACAAAGTCAAAAGACAACACTGCTTCATCACTTTGCTTTGTCTGACAAAGTCAAAAGACAACCCTGTTGCGTCACTTTGCTTTGTCTGACAAAGTCAAAAGACAATGCTGGCGTCATCACTTTGCTTTGTCTGACAAAGTCAAAAGACAACGCTGGCTTCATCACTCTGCTTTGTCTGACAAAGTCAAAAGACAACACTGCTTCATCACCCTGCTTTGTCTGATAAAGTCAAAAGACAACACTGGCTTCATCACTTCATCTCACACCACATGCTGTCTGGGGCTCAACACGCACACCAAGATATCAGAACAAACACACCACACATAATCCACACAAAGGAGTTAACTAATGCTCTAAATATGTAACACAAGTACAACAACAAAGACCCGAGTCGCCTACAGTAACTCTCACCTGGCATGCATGTAAGTACAAGGTACATAAGGTCCACCGGAGGTACATCCTCACACAGATGTACACTCATTAAAAACACAGATGAAATACTACTACGTTTGTTTTAGCTTTTATTAACTAGTTAACTCTGCTTTCACCCCACTCCCTACTCTTATTTCTCCTGTCCTTCCTTCATAATACCTACACTGAGCATCTTGTCTCAGAACAAAGCACCGACAAACTAAAAAAGAGACCTCTTGGATTTTTTAAACTCTCTTCAGAGAGGTCATTCTAAAGTATGTAAGCATCCATTACAACTACATAAATCATCCTGTACAAACACTTTAGGTCACTCAATGGCAAATGCATGCACGACATAAAACAACTTGAGGGGGGGAGGGGGGAGGAATTATACATTCACAATCTGAATCACTCTCTCCCCCATGCACATTTATACAAACACACTGATGGACTGGGAACTGGACAGAACTGGACCCCAGGTTGCTTGGTAAGAGCTGTGTGTCATTGTGGCCTGTCTGCACTGGCTGTCCCTGCAGTATTCACTCCGTCAGCTCTGTGTCTGTCAGAGGCACAATACAGAATCTGACCCCAGGTTGCTTGCCAAGACCTGTGCGTCAGGACTCTTGAGGCCTGTCTTGCCTACAGCACCCCATCACCGTATGCCCTGCCTCTGTTAGAGTCACTTCTTCACCAACACCCATGTCTTCCCCATCTTCCTACCTTCAACATTTTCTTGGCGTAGGCATCCATCTTGGTGCCAAAGGAGCCAATAGTGGTTTTCTCCTCTCCATCCTTCTCCTTCTTGTCGCTCAGGTCTGCCACCTGCTGTGCTGCTGACGGCTGAAACATCAAGTCATTGTCACTGACACCTGACACTAACCAGGTCTGCCACCTGCTGTGCTGCTGACAGCTGAAACATCAAGTCATTGTCACTGACACCTGACACTAACCAGGTCTGCCACCTGCTGTGCTGCTGACAGCTGAAACACCAAGTCATTGTCACTGACACCAACCAGGTCTGCCACCTGCTGTGCTGCTGACAGCTGAAACACCAAGTCATTGTCACTGACACCTGACACTAACCAGGTCTGCCACCTGCTGTGCTGCTGACGGCTGAAACACCAAGTCATTGTCACTGACACCAACTAGGTCTGCCACCTGCTGAAACACCTGACACCAACCAGGTCTGCCACCTGCTGAAACACCATGCCATTGTCACTGACACCAACCAGGCCTGCCACCTGCTGAAAGACCTGACACCAACCAGGTCTGCCACCTGCTGAAACACCAAGTCACTGTCACTGCCACCTGACACCAACCATGTCTGCCACCTGCTAGCATGCTGACGGCTGCACCACCAACTCATCATTACTGACACCTGACATCAGCATGTCTGTCACCTGCTGACAGCTGTCACTGACACCTGTTATTAGCTGTCTTCAGCCAGGTTTGTCACCTGCTGACAGTAGTAGTAGTGATTGGATTTTAATGTCCTGTCAACCACACTGGATCACCTCAGGACAGTCAAACTCAGGTCATAAGCAAACACACATTTCTAAACTCTTCTCACATACAGATATCAACCCTCCGTCAAGTCAATCTACAAAACCTCACTTCGCAAACATAAAACATACATACGCAAATGTTCAAAGAGTTAGTCCCTTCAATATTACCCCTGTTGAAAGAGCACATAAGGTAAGGACATGCTGGTATCGTCAACCATTCCGTCTATCAATACCAGGTTAAAGAAAACTACGTGCAGTCCATCTCTCATTTCCATTCATGGAGGTGGGGTGCACTCTTATCTGCTTAATGCGGGGTAGGCTGATAGCATCATTCCAGATGGAGTGTCAGCTAGGATGTGGATGTGGGAGGTTGGGAGAAAGGGGGTAGGGGTGGGGCACTCTCTCTCTTACCTGGTTAATGCGGGGCGGGTTGACAGGTACGATGCCCGATGGAGTGTCAGCCAGGATGTGGAAGTGGGAGGTGGGTGGGGGACCCATAGGGGTGGGGCGACTGTCGGCATCCACCTGGTAGTTGACCAAGCCCCACTGCTCCAGGAATGCGTGCACCCTGAACACAAAGCCATCAAACTCACTTCACGCCAGAGGGTTCCCCAAACGTTGCCCTTGAAACACTTCCACTCTAGGTGGCCGACGGCTGCCCTACAAATGACGCTTTTCACGATCTCTTACAACACATGAAACCTTTGTCAGAAACCTTTCACTGAAAATGTACATGACATCAACAGCTGAATGAGACCAAATACGAGACCTAAGTGAATTCAGAACAAACAAAAATTGATTACATTTTTCCTTCCTCATAATGTTTGACCAGACTCCCCAATTCAGAAAATATGTCACTCACTAAAACCAATTAGAACAGAAGATGACAATGCATGCTGTCATAACAAAGAAAAAATTCTGAATACTTCTGGTTTGAAAGAGAAGTTACACAACAGTAAATCTGCTGCACACGGAACACACAAAACCACCCACTGAACACCCAGACAAAACCACCTACTGATAACCCAGGCAAAACCACCCACTGATCACCCAGACAAAACCACACAATGCAGACACAGAACAAAACCACACAATGCAGACACAGAACAAAACCACACACTGAACACCCAGACAAAATCACACAATGCAGACAGAACAAAACCACTCACTGAACACCCTGACAAAACCACACAATGCAGACACAGAACAAAGCCACACATAGATCATTAAGAACAAAACCACTTGCCTCATGATGGCGCACACATCCCCAGCCAAGTTGCGTCGACAGGCTGTGCTGGTCAGGTACTCTGTTGGGTTCAGACGATATGTGTCCACCATGAAGTTACGATATGCCATGTAGCTGAAACATCAGTAAAATACCGTATGTCACATAGCTGAAACATCAGTCACAATATGATACGCCATGCAGCTGAAACATCAGTCACAATATGATACACCACATAGCTGAAACATCAGGTGACAGCTACCCTATCATGTTACGAGACACCATGTAGCTCAAATATCAGGCCACAACCACCCTATCATGTTTACAGGTAGACAGATACACCACGCAGATCTCACATTTAAGCTGCAACAATCATGTCAAATGTAAAAGGAGAAAATAAGCAGACATGAGACAAAATTCAAAAGAAGTGTCACAGGATCCACCTTTATTTCTGTTTTTAAACAGCCTGTTAACAAAATGTTCCTGTATTGTTCCTTTCTGTTTTTTGCTGAGCCAGAAAGTGCACAGGCAATGAATAAATACATAGGGTATACACCAAGGACTGAAATGAAATAAATCCCTTCCCTGTGCACCATAATAAGACATGCCCAACAAGACAGAAGCACAAGGAACGGTGCACAGGCGACTTACATTTCTGGCGTCTTGGACTTGTTCTTTCCATTGAAGAATTCCGGGAGGGCACGTCGCTCGATGGCGTGGATGGCACTGTAGTCGAACCAGGCAGCGTAGCTGGGGATGATGATGTGGTGGGTCTGCTCCGTCAAGGTGTCATCAGCGTCATTCTCTTCACGCTTCTTCTCTGTCTCATCAACCCCGTTCTCTGCCACTGCCCCCTCCATCTGGCAGACGCAAAGAAAGGCACAGGACCTCTTCACTGTGGTACATGTAACCAATACAGATATCTACTCTACCCTCCTGCTTTTTTCGCTGATGAGCCAATTATCTTAATAATTGTATTTAGTTTATTAGACATTAAACTGATAACACATATGCCTTTTTGTGTGTGTGCAGGAATGCCTAATCACTGGCAGTGGAGGGGTGTGTGAGTGTGGGGGGCGGCGGGGTACAGGGACATGGACAACCAGAGAGTTCTTTGTCATGGTCTGGGAAGGAGAGGGCAGGCAAAGAGAGAAAGGGGAGGCAAGAGAGGGGAATAGAGGGAGAGTTCTGAAAGGGCAGCCATACCTTTTCCGCCTCCTCATCCAGGTCCATGACGGTGCCACCCTTGATGGGCTGAGTCTCCGAGTCCCGCTGGCTGCGAGATCCAGACGCTGCACACAGCACTTCCTCGTCAAATCAGTCACACAAGCTCCACACACAACAGGTACATGCAGCATGGATCTACCCCTCCACCTCCAGTGGTGACATGCAGCATGGATCTACCCCTCCACCTCCAGTGGTGACATGCAGCATGGATCTACCCCTCCACCTCCAGTGGTGACATGCAGCATGGATCTACCCCTCCACCTACAGTGGTGACATGCAGCATGGATCTACCCCTCCACCTACAGTGGGGCTGAAAGTATACAAGACTCTTCTCCTCCGACTGACCAGACAAGTGAAAACCTGTTTCCATTCCACACAGTGTCCAGGTTCCAACAATTTGACCCCTGCCCAAAATATACTTCAAATCCCCCAACTGTGCCTAATTCCCAAGAAACTGATGCCTGCCCAAACTGTGCCTGAATTCCCCGAAAACAGACTACTGCACAAACTGTGCCGAATTTCAAAACAACTGAACAGTGTCCCAAGTGTGCCCTCTATAACACCACTCTAATCATTGGAACCTCCCCTCCCCCACTTGTATTTAGGCAGTCTCCTGTCTCCATAGCTCCCCCTCCCCGATGCCCTGAGATCACCGTAATGGCTGACTTGGCGTAAAACACCAAATTACTTACTTACTTCCCCCCTCCCCCCGCCACTTGTATACAGGTCGTCTCCTGTCTCCGTAGCTACCCCCTCCCACTGCACTCTGCGGGTGTCTACCTTGTTTGGAGATCTGCACCTCCTGTATACCAGGTTCCGACGGCGGGTCGTCCATGTCCTTGGTCAGGTCTTCCTCCTCCTCCTCCCACCGTCGTTTCTTGGCGGCGCTGCTGAGGGCCGGAGTTCTGGAGCTGCAACAGTCCATACTGCGGGTGCACTCATCAGTTGTTTGCACAACACACTTAACGAGACACTGCCAATACCATCTGCCTGTAGGATGCCCTTGCAAGGATTCTGACTGTCCATGCAGTATGCCTTGGCTTGGGTGGTGTCACAATACACTTGCATCAGCAAGAACACAAAGGAGACATTAAAATGTAGTGTGTATGTTGTGTGTATATATATGTGGTTTTTGTCACGAGTTGTTTGTACAGTGCAGGGAGTTTAACTCTGGTTACAGAATAGCACTTTCATTTTTTTATTATTATTATTATGCACCAGATTTGTTGCGCAAGGATTTGTTGTGCCTGATTTGTTGTTCAGCCATAATAAACTGCTTGCATGACAGCATCCAATCACTAAAAAAGGAGATACACCTTTCCAAGTCAGTGTGCGGCTGCCCATGTGGTGGGGTAACAAAAAACAACCGCACACGTAATCCCCGTATCTGACCCCTACAAATGGAGATAAACCTTTCCAAGTCGGTGTGCGGCTGTCCACGTGGCGGGGTACTAAAAAAACAATGACTAATCCTCCAACCTTACGGATTCCACCTGTCAGTGTACAACTACATACACTGGGTGACCACAGTGAGCTGACATGCATTATTAGGTCCAACAAAGTTCTCAAGAACAGTATTTCCCATGCATTATTAAAGAGGGTTAGTCCATGGGTAGTAGTGGTAATGGTGGTGGTAGTGGCACAACCTGACTGTCTACCTATGCATGTGTGCCTGCCTCAAGCATAATGTAGCTGAAGTTGCACAGATTGCTACCTACACGCCTGCCCCTTCACACTGAAGTCACTTGGCAAAGTTCATCTGGTGACAATCTTTACAACTTAGTCTTTTGCGGCATCACTGATCACGTAGCTGTTATGCTTGTAAAACTGACAACAAAGATGCACTCGGCGGCAGCTAGTGACCATCAGTTGCACCACTATGGTCTGGCTACCATTTTTATTTCGGATGAAATCAACAGGGTTGCATCGTAAAGCTAAAACAGCATTAAAATCAACAAAAGCAACCCAAATTACAATCTCATACGATGCTAATCTACAAAGAAAAGTAGAAGTTTAATGTTTACACAGCCAAAAAATCCACTGTGGTAAGCACAGTAGATGAAAAACTTGAGCCATGTGGTAAACAATCTTTGTAACCTCTGATCCACACAAATCGCAGACGACCCAAGAGAAAATAGTTCCCTAACCACTACTACCCATGTACTAACCCTATTATGACCAACAAAAAGTTCTCAAGAACAATATCCCTCAGCCTAACCCCTCTTTCTAACAACTGCTGGAGGCAAAGTGCTGCAGTGTTACACTGGCTTCAGCTGGGGCTGTGTCAAAGAATAGTGTGAGAAGAAAGAGTACTGTTTCAAACATGTTTTCCCCACTCCTACTTCACACCCACAACAGCAGTATTGCAAAATAGTGTAAGCTTCTTCCCTTGGGTAGACAATTTTGCATACTGAAATCTAATATAGTGAGAACTACAGTCAGTAGCAGTTCTGAACAGATAAATCTGTTCAAACATCAGAGCAGTGTGTGTGTGTATATGAATGTATAGAGCACGTAAATTATGTAAATTTCAAGTTTGTTTAATATACACATTTTCACATTACCTGCCTTTTTAAAAAACTTTTCTTTGAGTTTTAAAATATGCCATGAGTTATTGTGTACTGTGATGTGGTAATCAGCCATGTATTTAATTTCTCTGATGAGATAATAGCTTTGAATAAGTGATGATCAGGTGTTTTTGTTCTTGTATTACCAGCCATATCTCCAAGATATTACCTTTTACGTTTGACTTTCTCTGGCTGTGGTGAGGGTGACCGCTTGCGCTTGGTATTCTTCTTCTGGCGCTTGCCGTGCCTGTCCGACTCCAGACTCTCATGGATCTGCCAAAAAAGTACATCACAATAATTACCACGCACACAAGTTTCATTACAAATTCCAGAGACGAGGTGCTTCCAAATATAAAAATACCACAAATATGGCACTTCCAAATACGAAAATTCCACAGATACAGCTCTTCCAAATAAAAAATCCTCAGATAAGGTACATCCATAAATACAAATTCCACAGATAAGGCGCTTCCATTTCCAAACATACAGCACAACCTGGCAGTGCCAGGCTGATGAGCAGCACCTGATGGACACATGTGACAAACACGAAAGAATGTTGGGGTAATATGGGAAAGGGCAAAAGCTCAGTCAACCTGCGGTTCACAAAACCTAAAAATCAGAATCAAACAAATCATACATGGCATCATTTTCCAGAAACAAACACCGCACCCAACAATAATCTGCTTGCCAAATTTTTGCCAGCTGCAGGACCTGGAAAACGAGATGAAATAGAAATCAAGCCTGATCTTCTCAGTTATATTCAGTGTCAACATGCATTTTGTTTTTAGTTTCACAATCTTCCACTTTTGGGTAAGTGCTGCTTTACTGTAGGATGGCAGTATGACTTGGCCTATAGTGTCATTCCAACTGAAACCCATTTCTGGGATATGCTGACTGCCCACAAAAAAACACTGATCAGTGTGCAAAGGTATGCGATTTCCGTTTTACTATCAGTATAATATGGAGACCAATTTGCGTTCAAAATAATCATTCTTCTGAAAAGCAGGTGTGCTGAATTTCATTTACAGACAAGGCGCTACCTCATATGGCGCAGGGGTCAGATTTGAGGAAAGAAGTGTTGCTATAGTCCAAAAATTATGGTAATTCTTAACCTCCAGGAAGATTTTTCTTTCTGACTGCCAACACATTCCTCAACATTCTTAAGCCTGTCAGCCTGGACATTTGTTGTTCCAGACCATAGCCCTAACCACTCACCCACAGCCTTTCCACCTGCCACAAACCGTTCTGTGTGTCTGCACCAAACTCCAAGCATCAGATCACAACACCCTTCCTCCAACCACTGTCCCATGCCTGTCAGCTGACAGTCTTTTGTTGGTGATTCAACGGCAGTTATTTTTGTAACCACACAGACAACTCAAATTATATTGGGTCGGGTTTCTCTTATAACTGCTCACAAGGCTACGCAAACACAACCAAAACCAAAACTGACACGCCAAATGTTCATGCATGTACTTTGACACCAAGTTGCTTCCATAGTCACAGTACTCAAATTTTCCAGATGGCACTGACAGCATGCCTTACAAAGTGATTTTGGTAGACAGATTCGCGGAGCTAAAAAGTGCCCCTTCAGTGATGTAACCAAATAACAGCAGAGTTTGGAGGATGTGTGAGGAAACCAAGGCTTGGAGCGTGACCGTACAGTCAGCATGCCTGTGCTGGCTTAATTAACTGGCCTATGCCTCCGCAAGTAGTCGCACCAGTGCTTGTATGAAAGCGTGTGTTTGTGTGTGTGTGACACCACGGACCACAAGGTGTAGCACAAGCCTTAGTTGCCTGCAGGCAACCTTCGCTGGCATGTGTCTCTTACGCTGGACGGAGCACAGTGCTGACCTCCCCCTTTGACCTTGCTGTGCGTGTGCGCCACTGCAGTACTCACGTCATCCACCGTCAGCCTCAGCAGCCCCGACAGCTTGTAGCGTTTGCTTTCCGGCTGTCACACATGAAGCAAGATGACAGTAAGAACAATGCCGTGTTCAGCAGACAACAAAGCAAGATGACAATAAGAACAATGCCGTGTTCAGCAGACAACAAAGCAAGATGACAGTAAGAACAATGCCGTGTTCAGCAGACAACAAAGCAAGATGACAATAAGAACAATGCCGTGTTCAGCAGACAACAAAGCAAGATGACAGTAAGAACAATGCCGTGTTCAGCAGACAACAAAGCAGGATGACAATAAGAACAATGCAGGGATGAGCAGATAACAAACGAAGCAAGATGACAATAAGAACAATGAAGGATGAACAGACAACAAACAAAGCAAGATGACAATAAGAACAATGCAGGGATGAGCAGATAACAAACGAAGCAAGATGACAATAAGAACAATGAAGGATGAACAGACAACAAACAAAGCAAGACGACAAGAACAACGCCATGATGAACACAAGGTGCCTTTAGCTGTCCCACCATGACACACTCCACCGTGACACACTCTGCCTTCAGCAGTCTCACCATGACACACTCCACCGTGACACACTCTGTCTTCAGCAGTCTCTCATGACACAGTCATTCTGCCTTTAGCTGTCCCACCATGACACAGTCATTCTGCCATCAGCAGTCCCACCATGACACAGTGACACACTCCACCGTGACACACTCTGCCTTCAGCAGTCTCACCATGACACAGTCATTCTGCCATCAGCAGTCCCACCATGACACAGTCATTCTGCTGTCAGCAGTGCCACAATCATTCTGCCGTCAGCAGTGCCACAATGGTACAGTCATTCTAACGTCAGCAGTGCCACAATGATAGTCATTCTGCCATCAGAAGTACCACAATGTCATTCTGCCATCAGCAGTGCCACAATGATACAGTCATTCTGCCATCAGCAGTGCCACAATGATACAGTCATTCTGTTGCCAGCAGTGCCACAATGATACAGTCATTCGTCTGTCCTCAGTGCCACAATGATACAGTCATTCTGTCGTCAGCAATGCCACAGTCATTCTGCCACCCGAGCAGGTGACTTGACACTCACATCAAACTCATCATCTACCATGTAGTCTTCTTCTGCCATCCACTCGTTGAACTGTTCCAGATCCAGCAGCCACTTGGCCGTTACCTGGAACAACAGGTCAGTGCAGGTGACGCTTCCAGTGACAAAACCTGGGTGTGGCGCAACAGACAGATTACATGGTGTGAAAATCTCCCCCCCCCCCCTCCCCCTCACTGTTTTCTAAGACAGACCTTAAGAGTAGGAGAAGTCTTCACACCCAGACAGCATAATTACCCCCCCCCCCCCCCCCCCCAGGTTTTTAAAGACAGACCTTCAGAGCTGAACAGGTCTGACTACATGATCTGAGACAAGCACGTGAAGAACCTCATGCCTGTTCACAGTCCAGGGTACACAGGTAATTCACTGTACTGCCCAGCTGGTAAGTTGAACAGCTCGGTTTGCTGCCCTGCACTTCATCAGCTCTGTATACACTTGTGCTATTTTACTAATGCAGGTGAGAGTTATAAAACCCACTGTCACAGAGTGAACTAATTCAGTTCTGCTCTTGCCTCTCAGTCATTTAAAATAAAACGAACACCACAGAAAACAAACTACCAGAGTGCACAGATTTTTTTTTTTTTTTTTTGTACTTCACAACCAAACTAAACAGCACGTTTTGACAAAGGGGTACACTAATCCCCTTCTGAAAAGCCATCCTAAAAATAAAGATGGTCTTAAATGTGAACCTGCCCTGGTGATGGACTCTTTTACACTGAAAAATAAAGGGAAGAACACAGAAAAAATGGTCTTAAAAGTGAACCTGCCCTAGTGAGGGACTCTTTTACACTAAAAAATAATGGGAAGGACTCAGAAAAAGCGGTCTTAAAAGAGAGGCAATCTCTCTATATGGCTCTGGGTCTGACTGCATGGACTGGTTTCTCTAAAGAGTAAAAAATCTGACACAGCCCAGAACGCTCATACAGAATCAACACACAGGGAGTTAATTAGCACTCAAACTATGTAGCACAAGTACAACACAAAGCCCTTAGTCCAACAACAAAAACAAAGGTGAGAGTTACAACAACAAGAAAGACCTAAGTCGCCTACGACTTAGGTCTTTCTTGTTGTGTTTGTGTTATGTAGTTTGAGTGCTAATTAACTCCCTTGAGTGTTAATTCTCTGAAGAGTGTGAGACAGACTGCAGGAGACAAGCAGGGATGCCACAATTTCACACCTGGACCTAAAAGAGTTCTGAACCTGAGGAAAAAAAACACACCAGTCTCTACAGAAATTACACTGCTACTACTTACATGAAGTGCCTCCTCACGGTTTATGTTGGAGGTTTCTGCTTCATAGTCGATTGAAACGTCAGTAACCCAAGTGTCATAGCTGTCAGGAGAAACAGAACAGATCAAAAATTATTGATGAAGTTAATTATTCACTAAGATTGCCTTCAAAAGTTATTAATTATTCACCTTACCAATATTCTTTCTCTGTCTTTTAAATATTTTTTATCACCAATTCATAAGGGGAAATCTCAAAACAAAAACAAAACAGATCAAAGAATATTGCTGAAGTTAATTATTCATTAAGACTGCATTGAAAAGTTAGTTATTTAACTTTATCAATATTCTTTCTATATTTTCTTATCACAGCTCCATAAGGGAAAATCTGTTAAAGGCCAAAACTAACTAAAAAAGACTGAAATACCTCTAACTGATCTATGGAGTTGAGGGTCAAAGAAAAGGTTTTACAGTTAATGATTAGTATTGAGAATGCTTTTACAGTTTATGCCACCCATCTCAGCAAGTTATGTAAACAAAGCAGTGGCTGAGTCAGTGAGTGCATGAATTATGTGTGTGTATGCGTGCATGTGTACAGCCCAAGGCATTATTATACAGTATGCCAATACACACAACATACCTCTGGCTGTAACTACCCATCTCAGCAAACTATTTATCAACAGTAACTGATGGCAGAGTGTGTGTGTGTATGTGTGTGTGTACATACATTTGTGTGTGTGTACACTGTATGCTGATGCATACCTCTCTGGTTTGAACCACCATGCACTTCTCTGGAGAGAACCACCAATGCACCATACAGTTGTGTGTGTGTGTGTGTGTGTGTGTGTGCATATGCTGTATGCTGATATATTGCATATGCTGTACACTGATGTACCACATACCTCTCTGGATAGAACCACCAATACACCATACAGTTTTGTGTGTGTGTGTGTGTGTGTGTGTGTGTGTGTGTGTGTGTGTGTGTGTGTGTGTGTGTGTGTGTGTGTGCATGCACATGTGTGCATATGCTGTACGCTGATGTACCACATACCTCTCTGGACAGAACCACCAACGTACCATAGAGTTTGTGTGTGTGTATTGTGTGTGTGCATGTGTGTACACTGTACGCTGATGTACCACATACCTCTCTGGACAGAACCACCAACATACCATAGAGTTTGTGTGTGTGTGTTGTGTGTGTGCATGTGTATACACTGTACGCTGATGTACCACATACCTCTCTGGATAGAACCACCTACGTACCATAGAGTTTGTGTGTGTGTGTTGTGTGCGTGCATGTGTGTACACTGTACACTGATGTACCACATACCTCTCTGGATAGAGCCACCAACGTACCATAGAGTTTGTGTGTGTGTGTTGTGTGTGTACACTGTACGCTGATGTACCACATACCTCTCTGGATAGAACCACCAATGCACCATGCAGTTGCGGTCACGCTTCATAACAGGTCGGAAGTAATCCTCTCCTGTAAAAAGAAACTTTCATTACCAAAATAGGTCTCCCGAAACACATTCACCAGCATTACAGAGAGGTAGGGATTGGCAGTGGGGGATGGGGGAGATAATTTGGTTTTAGGGGGTTGTTTTTTCCATTGACAATCAACTAGTTTGGTTAAATCAGGACAAGAAGGGATGAGGCAAGAGGGACACATTGACACAGACAGACACAAAATGAAGCAACCAGACATAATACTCTAATGTAACAAAAGAGAGAAATACAAAAACAAAGAGACAGTGAAACAGACACAGAAACAGTGGTTCAAACACAGAAACAGTAAAAGAGACAGACGGTGAAACAAAAACAGATGCAGAGACAGACAATGAAACAAACAAAAGACAAACAGTGGCTAACTGTGACAGTATATACTATAATCTTTACATCTGTGATTTCACCAGTAAAAACATTGTCCAATGCTGGCGATGGCACAATATAGGGAGACATTATATTTGGCGATATAACTGATACCGAGAAAGAAAATCCCCCCACACAACCAAAACTGACCCTCAGGCGGCTGGTTGGTAGGCAAAGCATAGATGATGTGTGAGGCATCATCCTCACTGTCAACAATGGTCCCCTGGTGCCTCTTAATGATGTCCTTGAGCTTGGAGGTCAAGGTCTTGTCCACATCTGGCTGGATGAAGATGGCCGGCATCTGCATCAGCTTCTGGTTCATCAAGGACTTCTCCATCTGCATGAACATCTCCACGTTGCGGTCCATGCGTGACGGAGACTGGAAGTCGAAGCGCCGCCTGCAGTGACATTATCGATAGTGGATTAAAATGTGGGAAGTGCCAAACACTCGTGAAAATAATAATAAATGAAGGTGAATGGACCATGCAGACAAGGAAGAAATTCCTGGCAGTGGGCAAAGTATGTTTGGCTATATTCTGATCTACCCCAGGCTTTAAAAGGAGAATGTTTGTCAGCTCTGGGTTCTCAACAGAGAGGACCTTAATTTCTGCATTAACAGTACCCCATCATGGGTAACTAAAACAAGAAACCCTAATCATAAATGGAAGACATGCGTACTAAAAAAACAGAAACATACTTGACAATCCTTGTGACACATGCCAGGGTATGACAATAAGGACTGCCCGGGGCAGGTAACTTACTAGGTCAGGCAGGTGAAGATCTCAGTGGCCTGCCCGATCGGGCAAGGCGTTATCATTTTTTATTTTATTGACAGTATCATATTTCAATTCAAGCACTAGAGTTTGTGTCCCTATGACAGTTTTTGTTTTGCGGTTCCGCAATCGCAACATCAGTTTCCTTTTACATCATCAAACCAACCGACTTCAGGTGACTGGCTTGCCAGTGCAGTTAAGCCAATCAGAAGCTAGCTCTCTTTACTTGTGGCGAAACATGGTTTGCACTCATCTTTGGCCGGTGTAAGCTTTTTAAAAGGAACATCGGGGGGGGGGGGGGGGGGGGGAGGAAAACAAAAATAACTTTGAAAAGCTAAAAGCTAACAGATCCCAGTCAAAAGAGGAAGTTTGTTCCCAAGTGCAGATGAAAGAATTTGCTTGGGTTTTTGCAATGACAACATGGGCCAGTACAACTTACTACAAGTACAAGTGGGAATTTTAAAGCAATTTCTTCATCTTCTCTTTCTTTAGACAAATTAGAGGGAGGGATTGGGGTCAAGGGGAGAAGGGGGGTGTCAGATCCAAAGTGTAATCAATAAGCATTTTAAAAGACCAAATTGTGGCCGCTAAAATGTTCAATTCATAATCATGTTCTGATCGGGAAAAAAAAAGTTATTGTCATACCCTGCATGCACAGTGACATACAGTATATATAAGTGCACACACACACATACTCACAAATGACATACCTCAGTAGGAGTATATACTACTTTCAAAGGCAGGAAATAAAATAACACACAGTGTAATTTGTAGAATATTCATTCATTCAAATGATAAGCATACAAGTTGAAAAATGCAGTTTTAACTGTGCATTTTCAATTTGAAGTGATGCATCCACCCGGAATCCAGTGTCCCAGGCTACGCACAGAGGCGGTTGCATAGCTAGTAGGGCTGATTATAGATTTGCTCACTTGACTTCTCCATCCAGACCTTCACTTCTCTAAAACTACATTTCTGTATTTAAATGTTTTATCTCTCTCAACATAGCTTATTAATGTTAAACAAAAGAGCAAAAACTTACCATCCTTGTTCACTCTTGAACTTGTAGACAGCAGCAAAGATCTGACAGAGGGCACCACCAGGCTTGAAGTCCAGGAATAGACGATTCTGTTCACAACAATCCAATCATTTCACTGAGCACTTGATCAACACCTTTTCACTCAATAACAACAAAAATTCTCCTTCCATAAGTTCCATTAACTGTTTTGTGTATTTAACTTATATAGTTAATGTTTAATGCACTGCATACAAAATTTCCAAGTATAATAATTTATATTTTGTTATCTGTGTGCATCAGTCTGTTGTTGTTACACAGTGTGGTTGGAATTTTAGATCTGCAGTTGTAATTATACTAATCAACAGTCACAAGGCAATCAAATCAAGGAAGAAAATGATGGTAACTCTGCTGACAACTCACTGGCAGTTTGGTTAGAGCAGGGTTGCTGTTCTGTTTACCAAAAGTCTCTTCTTGGAAGTGAAGCAGCTGAATGGTGAGGTTAGCCAGACTCTTGTTTGTTGGAGGATCCGCCTGGGTGAACTGCAAATAGAGGTAATAATAGTAAAATACAAGATCACAAAGATACTTGTTACTGGTTGTAATTAAACTGAAAGAGGGAGAATAATCCCTTGTGCAATGTTCTTTTCAGGTTTCTGCTTGCTTTCAATCACTCAACCATTATGTTTTGTGGTTAACGCATAATTTAAAAACGTTGTTGTTGTTTTATCAAAGTTATTAAATAAATCGGTCCACCACTTCGGACGACAAGAGTGGAGACTCAAGTGCAAAGGGAAATAACTCGCGAGAACCTGTCGCAACCAGGACCTTGTCATAAATTTGCACTTGGAAGTTGCATAGTACCAGTACACAAGTGATTGGAAAAATAGTTTTCTAGCAGATAGATATAATCCTGTACAAACTTAACATGCCATATACCATTCGCCTTTCATGAACTATTCCGATTTCCACACTGTTCACGCTAATTTGCCGGTGGCGTTCCCCGCACGAAATCGTGAAAACAAAGAGTTTCAAAAGCAAACCCGATATAAATACAAAATATACACCTCCGACATCTGGTTTAAAAGTCAAAAATTAAAACTTACCTTCTTGCAATTTTTGTAAAGCCACGTTCGCACAGTATCAAACTGTGCGATAGTCTCCACCGACTCGTAAAACTTCACATTAGGACCACCGTCTTTCTTTCTGTGGAACGCCATCTTTGATTTAGCGGCGTGGGAGGACTCGCAGCAAATGCATTTCCTGTCTCATACCTTCACTGACACTGGCTGCTATATATTAAACAAATACATTGCTTCTGCATTTTCTAAAATCTTAGCTAGTATTCGAGTATTTGGCATACCTTCTGATACGATATTTTTAAAAAGTAATATTTTACCGGTAGACACAAACTCTGCGGATCTACAACCACGTCAAGATAACCAACATGGACGGAGGAATCTTGGTAAGCCCAATGAAAACTATAAAATCTTCAAAATTATGAGCAGCTGAGAAATATATACTCACAATAGCTCACTTTTCTTGTATTTGGTACTGTGATGCCATGTTTTGTATGCTTCGTAGTACTGTACATATTTTTGCGGTGAGCTGTTTGCTGTGGAGTTTCACTCGGCTGGTACTTGAAATTACTAAAAATGCCGTCTGCTTTGAATTTGATGAACAGTTGGGTGTTGACACTGATTCAGTCACAGATCGTTGAATGTAGCCACTGATTTAGTTAGTTCTTGGATTTTAACGTCCCATCAACCGCATTGGCTCACCTCGCTGGTAAAACAGTGTTTTCAATTATAATTCAAAGAGGTAATATTGAAGATGGTGTCTCAAACGTCGACTGTACAGCTGGTCCCGTCGCATCGCCTAAAGGTCAGCTCTGATGCATTTTTGATCGATTTCAGTCAATTTTGACTGAGTTTTTGGGCACTAGCATCTGCATGCATTTCCAGACTCAATTTGCGACTGTTAATGTGTTCTTCTTCAGTGCTGGTCCTAATTGGTAGTCACTCACTTTGCAACAGTTTTGTTGTAAACTAGTTCCTTTTTTTTCACACCAAATGGAGAAAATTCCCTTTGTTATACACCCAAGAAGCAATGAGAGCAATATGGTGGAAAAAATGTTTTGTTTATTTTTTATTAGCAAAATATACTCCCATGTCACGCAAAAATGGCGGCCAAAAACAGAATGGCGATACCCTACTGCTTCGTGCTTGTGTTGGAAGCTACTTCATACCAGACGAAAATATTCAGAAATATCTAATTTGTTTGCAGAGTTGCAACATGCAAAAGCACCAGAAAGCTAATTTCAGGACTGCTGAGTATGTCTGTGTACAACAATGATGGTTGAAACAATGAAAGTGAGCATTATGCATGTTTCATGACCCGTCACGTCATGAAACACGTGTTCACACATTTTTTACATGCTTTTAACAGTTTCCAACATGAGTGATTATTGAATGTCATGTGAAACATGCGTTACATGTCACGCGAAACATGCGTTACAATTCAAAGAACATCCGAAGTTGAGGAAGTGTTCCAGTATTACTTTGGAATATGTTCACAGCATCAGAAGCTAACAAGAATAAATACTTGTTCATGATCCATGGTGTTTGTTTGATCTTAAAGGAAAAAACTTTTCTTTCCATGTCACACATGTTTCAGTGTCACAATTTTGCTGGTAGGCTGTTCTACTCTTAAGTGGATGAACCCTCTTAAAAATTGCACTTAGTTACTCCTATTCCTAATGATTGTTATTCAAAACCTTTTTATGAAATAATAAGTTCTTGTTCTAAATATTACATAATGATACTTTTATGTCACACCGAAACATGCGTTATGCTCTCCACTTCGACATGTTCAAAGCCACCCTAACTTGCAGTCAGGGTCCTAACTGCTTTTCTTTTAATTATGCCTTAAAATAGGATGTATGTGGAACACAACAAGCCTAATTGGGATAAGCTGCAAGCTATTTCAGTTTTGACCTCTGATTCCCTCTAACTAGGACCAGCACTGAAGAAGAACCCTTATACAAGTCTCCACGACTTTACACACAAGAAAACCATGACAGTTACCCAGACTGTTCATGATCACAGAAGAAGCTCCAAGTTTGCCTAGATCTACATGTGGCCACTCATATAATATACTGTGGTGTGAAGCCTTGACACCCATCATAAGCTCAATGATTGCTGACATGGAAGAAGGTTCAGAAGAGAAAGACTGTTTGATGGTGTGTCACATTGGAGTGCCATACCTGAGGTTTGGGACATTGTTTTTCAACATTTTCTGCCAGCACCAAAAATGATGTGCTGGTGTTTATGTGTCAGACTGTGATCCAGAATGTTTATAGTTGTTCCCAGCAGGAGTTGGTAAAACTGAATGGCACAAGTGGAAAAAAAGAAAGAAATATGTTATAGAAACTAGAATCACTTAGTTATTAGTATATTTAATATTACTATATTAGGCTAAAAATTTTTTGTTCTTGTGAGGCTCGTGTGTGTGTGTTTCTTTGAATTGCAGATGATACTGCTACATGCTCATTTACTTTTTTCCTTTGTTTCAGGAGCCTTCCCTGTATTCAATCAAGGCCTTGGCCATCCTAGATAATGATGGAAACAGGTTACTGGCAAAGGTACATGACTTTTGAGCTGTAGTTTTAAATTAGTTGATCCTGATATTGAGCAGTACTAACTTACTCAAGTTACTGGGATCTTAATCAGTTTTAGGGTCTGTTACAGATCTGTTGATGCCCTGGCACACACAAACATTCCTGATAGTCTCTACTTCTTACTGCTTTTGGACTGCAAAGTGACCAGAGATGTGACTGAAAAAGAAAATCAGTGAAAAACAATTTATACATAATTCAAGGGAGGAAACCACCACAGTTTAAAACATTATTCATTTCTGTGTCCAAAAGGTATTTTCACATGGTTTAGCAGCCTTCATTTGGTTTGTTTCCCATGGTGCATGCTTGCACACCCAAGCCCTAGAATTAGTGTTTGGTTCTGATGGGAATCAAAATGTAGATCAGTTTTAGGGATATAAAGAGAGTGACTATGAGTATGAGTATGGCTATCCAAGCTCAGGAGCTGTGTGAAACTGAAAGTCAAGGTGGCTGTCCTGAGCTCCTGTCCCTAATAAGCCTATGGTTTCTGTGGACATAAAGCAACACTTCAACAACTATGACTATGAGTATGATAATGGAGTATTAGACATGACATTCTGGAAGCGGAAATTTTGCTTGAAAATGAGGACCACATGTTGAGAGTGTAGGTTTAATTGCCATGGTCACCATCACTTTTGGGGTTGGAAGGCCTAGTTCACTGATCCTGATGAAGGCTAAATGGGGCAGTTGCCTTCTTTATAATAATTATACAACACCTAACCATTGGCATTGCTTTCAAATACCAGGCAGGAAAATTCATTCAAGAACATGAAAACTGTTTTGTCAGAGGGGAACACATGCAGGCTGCAGCTGCTGGGGGGGGGGGGGGGGGGGGGGGGATGATGTGCTAGTGCTTAGTACAATAGAAAAGCACTGTTTGTGAGCACTGACTGGTGCCACTCAGCTGTTGTCAAGAGCCTTGGAGATCTAGTTAAGTTACAACAGGGGATAGTATTAAAATACTCTTCTCTGGACACACGATTGTTGATTTTTATTGCATGTGGGCATAAGTATTGTGATAGTCTTGATTTGTAATTGCTAAATGTATTGGTGTTTTATTTGTTCATCAAAATCAAAAGACATGGATATGGAATTAGTGGCCCTGTCAACAAAAGTGTTGAATGAGCCCTATTCTTGAACCCGTTTACATAATAAATATTGTCCCTGAATTTGTAATTGATGAAGATTTTGTTTTGAAATATGGAATGTCTTTGATGTATGGTGTATTGGTGTACATAGATATATATGTCAGGTATACAGTTAAAAAATTTTTTAATAAAGAAGTTGCCTTCAGAGTTGAGGATGTACCCCTGGTTGAGTTTATGTACCTCGTTATTACACGTGTGCCAGGTGAGAGTTCATAGGCAGCTCAGATCTCGGGTTGTTGTGCTTGTGTTATGTATTTCAAGCTCTAACTAACTCCTTGTGTGTTGATTTTTTTTTTTTTTAGAGTAGTCTTTTGGTGAGGGGTTTCAGACTTAGTTCTGCTTCTGCAGTAGAACTTATGTGTTAACATATATATTATTATATACTCTTGTCTTTTTCAGTACTATGATGACACCTTTCCAACTGCCAAGGAGCAGAAGGCTTTTGAAAAGAATCTTTTCAACAAAACTCACAGAGCTAATGGTAAGTGATTTTTTTTTTTTAGATGTTGCTATGAAAGTATGATGTTATAATTATAAATCATTAAATGTGTAACTCTAGGAATACCTGTCTCTTGTCAGCTGTGTGTCAATGTGTTGAGAGTCTCTGTCATTGTGTCTGTGCACAGTATGTCTTTGTTGGCTGTGTGCCTGTG
The DNA here is from genome assembly GCA_963584105.1 of Alviniconcha strummeri. NCBI lineage: Eukaryota > Metazoa > Mollusca > Gastropoda > Provannidae > Alviniconcha > Alviniconcha strummeri. Next base: position 16,129,094 of record OY757553.1, read on the forward strand.
CACTGAGTGTCTCTGTCAGCGGTGTCTGTGCACAGCATGTCCTTGTTTGTGTACGACTGCACAAGTTCAGGACCTTTGACCCTTTCATTCCTGCAGCTGTGGAGCTTCTGATGGCTCACTTTGTGGCCTGGCAAGTTCCAGCAGGACTGTTTTGGCGTGGGGGTTGTTCCATTCATGGGCTAATAGTAGTAACGTGTTTTAATGTATGGCATACGCAGCCTACAACAACTAAATCTGACAAATTAGCATATATATATGGTTGGCATATGCCTTGTAGTTGGAACCCTATGATGAGATATATGCCCTTATTCACTATTAATACCGTCACTGCCATGATGTCATTTGAGAACGACCAATAAAAGTGCAAAATTCAAAACCCTTAAGCTTTTTTGTCTTCTTTTTTGCACTGGCATTTGAAAAGATTTTCATGAAAATGCATAGCATTGAAAGTAGATGTGTTATAGGACCGGAAAATACATGTTTGCTGGCACATCTGTGCATCATTCAGCGTGGAAATTTTACAGGCTGGGGCAGTGAAGGGGTTAAACATCCAGAAGTGTAAGACAAAAAGGTAAATGTGTGGACATGCCTAAACTGCTGTGTGTGAGCCAAGCTGTGGACTCAGTATTCAGTATCAAGCAAGTAATATTACTGATAAGGCTTGCAACTGCTGATCTGAATAACGTTTGATATTTTCAGCGGAGATCATCATGTTCGAAGGACTGACTTGCGTTTACAAGAGCAACGTTGACCTGTTCTTCTACGTCATTGGATCTTCACATGAGAATGAGGTAAGACACTGCATGGCCAGTTTTGTGTTAGGTCTGTACTTGTTGGCATCTGGGTCTTTTGCTTCTTTATTTTTTATTTGATAAAATATTACTATTACAAGAGTACAATGATAACAAGTGTGCACATCTGTTCAGATTTTGGCTGATGATGATGATGAGTTGATGCTTAATGTCTTCAGATGTCAGCTGACATATTAGGGACAAGTTGTGACCAATGCCGAAGCACAGTGCACTAAATCTTTACATCCATGGAAACCAGAAGGCTCGTTAGGATGGACAGCCCAGGACGTCCACCTTGACTCTCACACAGCTCCTGAACTATGATTTTGGCTGTGGGTGGTTATTAAAGCAGACTGAACACTCATCATGAAAACTGATGGGTGTGTGTGTAAATTTTATACAGTGGTATGTGTTCTGTTTGAACAGCTGATCCTCGCGAGTGTGCTGAATGCTTTCTACGACTCCATCAGCCACATTCTGAGGAAAAATGTGGAAAAGAGGGCACTGCTTGACAACATGGATGCCATCTTTCTTGCCGCTGATGAGATCTGTGATGGAGGGTGAGTCTGCTTGTTTATTTCTTAGTCTGTCAGCAGGACTATTCTTGGTGAGAATCTGCATTAACAGTGTGCATATTTTGATGGGGAAGGAGCGATGATAGGTAAAAATGAGGGCTGGTTGGCTATTTCAACAAATGTTGAAGTCAGAGTCACTGAAATGTGCTGTAATTAAACACAGTTTTGATGGTAATTAAAATGCACAGCAGCATACTATTATGAATGGAGTTAGCCAGGACTGTAACCAGTAGCCCACATTAGTTTACACCTGGGGTGGGGGGGGTGTTAAACCTTTTTAGGTGACTGACACCTTGTAGTGAAAGTTGAGTTAGGGGACAGTGTGATGGTTTATGCTGTATTGCCTAGCACAATTGTTTTTTTTAGCAACAACATCTGTTAGTGTGATGGTTTACGCTGTATTGCCTAGCACAATTGTCTTTTAGCAGAAACACCTGTTAGTGTGGTGGTTTATGCTGTATTGCCTAGCACAGTTGTCTTTTAACAGTAACACCTGTTTTCAGAATCATCTTAGAAGCAGACCCCAATGCAGTGGTTCAGAAAGTGGCAATCAGAAATGATGACATTCCTCTTGGTGAACAGACAGTGGCACAGGTAAGTTGTCAGTTTGATTGCAAGGTGTGGCTTCTTTTTTCTCTGATCATTCAGCTGCAGCTGTTGCTCTTTTCCTATTTATGTTTTGTGTTGATTGGTCATTTTATACTTCACACACATCACTTACACCCAGTGTTAACCCCTTCGCTGCCAGGCTTTGTGTGCCATATGCTGGGGAAATTCTGAACAGATGATGTGCCTACGCTCTTTTTCATGTAGTACTCTCAGTTTAAGAAATATAGTCATAAAATTATAATTGCATACTGCAACCCTGGTTGATTTAAAAAAAAAAAAAATGTTTTTTATATCGACACTGTCAAAAAGAAATCACTTCTTTCATTGTCTGAGGGAGCATGACAGTCATTCTTCATTGACCACATTATTTTGGAAAAATATCACCATCATCTTCCTCCCCACTCCTCAGGACCCCCTGACTTTCTTGCTGTTTTTGTACAAATGTTTGATAACCACTACTGGCATCATTCAAAATCTCATTCAGAATTCCAAATTCAATAAGATGTAGATGATACCTTCTTTGATCAGTAGCCATTATGCAGAAATGACAACAGAGTAAAACATTAACCCCCCCACCTCCAAAATAAAAAAAAAGTCGCTCTTACTCTTAGGCCAACATAAAGGAAAATAAAAGGGAGGTAAGTCCAGCTGCTGGGGGTATGCCTGTAAGAGTTGTTTCCCTTCAACTACAAAACCGAAAGTACACTTGCCAACAGCCCAGAAATATTCCAGGCCTGGGCATATGGCATACACCGTTTGGTCTAGAACTCTTCCGGGCCAAGCAGTGAAGGGGTTAAAAGGGGGTGTGAAGAATATGAGGAATAAGCTTTCTCTCTGATGCTGTTCAGGCAAGATCTTTTTAACTGTGAGAGGTGACCACCTCTGTTTAGCTTTCCTCAGCCACACCAGTCTGTGGCCTTCACCTTGCTTCAGCATCACAGTGGTTTCAAGACTGTGTTGCCCACAGAGAGAGGACTTGATGACATTGGATCTTGCCCAGTTACATCATTTTTCTTCTGATGCTTTTTTTGTCCTGTACTGGCTTGAGTTTCTTGAATGCCTAGTTTTCAGAAACATTTGGAATCACATCTGATGTTGTCAGAAGAGCTCAGCTGCATATGTGTTTGTATAAATACATGAATAATGGAGACAACAGCCACTCAAAGTTTTTTTTGAATGTGGTTCACTTGAGCATTTACTCCAGTTCTCACCTCTGTCCATTTCAAGTTCATGTTAACCTGAATATGACACTGATTCAAGTTCTGTCTAGGGTGTATTTGTCCTTTTATGTGTGACTGTTAATTGTATCACCCTGATATAACTGTCCTGATTGACTGGGCGTAAAAAAACCTAGTTGCTGTTATTAATCATGTGGTAGGTAGAGGGGCATCATTATAAATATAAAAAAATCATGATGGGTTTAGTAATCAGCTTACTCCCACTGATTAGCCCTGATATGACCCTTTGTGGTTGGCTGGGCTCAAAGCACCAACTAACTAACAAAACTACTCCCACAGAGACAGTGCTATGGAACTGCTAAGCAATTACTGGTCCATGTGCGTGTGTGTGTGTGTGATGGAAAGTGACTCATGAGCCATTATACTTTGGGGAGCAGACCTTTCCTTGCTAGTCTTGTGCATGGCTGGATTGAGTGTTACCTGTATTACCTTTAATGTCAAGGATAAGATTACAGTATATATTTCACCTGAATTGATTACACACTGTGAGGTGCATTGCTGCACTAGATGACAAGCCTTTAAAACAGTGGTGGAATGGGCCTTTGCATCTTTTGTCTGTTGATTAACATATGTTTTTTAAGTATGCAAAATGTGAAATAGATGAGGGAGATGTTATCCAGCGAACAGTTGTTATTTATCATATAAGTGACCAGTTTTCCTCTCCTTTTAAGCAACTTACTAAAAAGCTAGAGGTAAGTCACGCTGTTGTCTCCTACTTCCAAATCAGGTCTTTTGGGGTGCCATTGATTTGTTCATTTTCCTTGAGCCAAGGTCAAGGTGATGGCACATCTTTGGTGGTGTCAGGGGTTTGGTCTTCAGGACAACTGACTTTTTTCTCACACCTCTCTAATATAACGCATCTGAATTTGATCAGCGTTTCAGCCTCCTGCCTTCTGTTGTCTTCCTTTCTGCCCCTGTGTGTGTGTGCATCCCACATGTATGTCCTTGTTACGTATCTGAACTGTTCCTGTCCTCCCATCCCATCTGAACTGTTGTTGTCTTTGTTTCTGCTCCTGTGTGGGGGAGCTTCCCACATGTCCTTGCTATGTATCTGAACTGTTCCTGTCTCCCCATCCTGTCTGAACTGTTGTTTGTGACGGTGCTTGCAGATGTATATTACCTCTTCGATCTGTTTCACCTGTTTGTTGTTGTTGTTCGTTTGTGACTGTTTTGTTTGTTTCTTTGTGTTGCCCCATGGCTGTTGGACTTCAGAAAGCAGAAAAGGCAAGTGATGTGGGGGGAAAAGATTAACTGTCAGAACGGAGGAAGGATGATGTCATGTTCTGTTTGCTGGTACTGTCTCTGTACATTGATGGGCTCACGGGTGCTGGCTCATTAAGTAACTGCCTCACACCATGTATCAACTACTGCACTGCCTTCTGGTGAAAGACCACCGGCATGGGAGACTGCCCTTCTGTGGAACTCTTGTACAACACGGGGCCGCTGGGGCGGCAGCAAATGTAGTCCTGGTGCCGACACACAGGTGCAGCAACTGTTGATGTTTTTAACGCAGCATTTTGACTTGGAAAAGCAACGTTTCGTGCACGAAGGTTCACGTTCTGTTTCTCTGACTTAGCCAAAGCGCACGCAAATGTGTACTTCATGCTGCTGAGGCTTTCCGTATTACCTTGCACTAGTTGCAGTTCTGCTTGAAAGAATGGTGCTGAGTGGTCGTATGGCTGGAGGCTGTGACAAAGTGTACTGCGACGGGATCCTGACAGAAGGGTGGTCTCTCATCGTTGGGTGGTCAGGGATTCAGCTCTTTGAATATTCTTGCCATCAGTTACTGTGTAACTGTCCAGATTTTGTGTCGGACAGATGGCGCTGCTTCGAATCACACTGCACTCGCAGAATTTTCTTTTTGCTTCAGCTTTGAATGCAGCACACATTCTGTCAAAAGTAATCTCAGCTGGCATCAGTTTTGTGGTCAGGTTTTGTTCAGAATGCAAACAAGGCAGTTTGGATCTGCAACCATTTATTATTTTCCACTCATACTTCCTCTGTATAATTCATTTTTATTTTAGTGGGGGGTGGGGGGGGTGTTATAAGGCATAACAATTAACATACATTATTATTTTAAGATTATAAACTTTTCAACAATTATTTTCACTCTGTGTGTGGAGGGGGGGGGGGGGGGGGGGTAGGTGTTAGGCATTGTACATATTTCCCAACTGTTCACCTTCAATATTAAAAGATTAAATAAAAAATCTTTCATACATTTTTCTTTTTTTAACACGTGGGTCTGTGTAATGGTTTCCTTGACAAGAACATTTAGCACTGGCCTTTTCTCAACAATTGTTGTTACAAGATCTGTTGAACTTTGCATTATGATTGCCTTCATCAAGCATTACTGGCACTGTGAACACGCAAGGTTTTGTGTGGAAGTTTTTTATGCACTATGTATAAATCTTCATTCATTCACTCAGTCACACTGTCCTGTCAGCTGTTGTGACCTTGACCTTAGGTCAGGGTCATCAGAAAAACAAAACTTCAATGTCTGATCATGCATGACCTGTGTTGGGTTGTGACTTATGTGAACATGATCATTTACATATCAGAATGCTTTGTTGACTTTGTCATATATATAAGGGAAATAACTGACATGTTTCCAGGCTTAAAAACTGAAACAAAAACGTTTTTCTTTTTTTCACTGACTGTTTAAGGACTGTTTTGAAGTGAGAAAGGGATGTCATCAGTGAGGCAACATAAGACAGCACTGGAGAAATGTCTCAGAGATGGGATGAAGCGCATGTGATTATGGGTTCACCCAAGGGTGGAGACACCATCTTGAACTGAAGCGAACTGTTATTAGCTTCTTCTTCCATTAATGACCATAGGCCACAAAGCTGAAGTGAACTGTTTCCTACCATCTTGAACTGAAGTGAACTGTTTCATTGTCATCTTTCAAACTTTGCACGATGATAAATATGATGATAAATACACTCCTGTGAACTCAGGCTGAATTTCAAGATCATGATGGTGGCAAACAGATGGAACTAAAACCTGCATTTTCGTAACAAATTCTAGTTGAATAGATTTCCATTTGTGTATTATGGTTTCATACAATCATAAGGATAATGCTTTAAGCAGCTTTAGCATACTTAAAGAAAAAATAACTGGTGAATTCCAAACCCGAGTAAAAACTTTTGACATTTTGTTTTGTTAGGTGCTGTCTAAGGAAGAAACTGCGTGATCATAAATAAGCTGGGTCAATATTTACACTTCATACCAAGTGCAGTGACCCTATTTTGGACGCATAAAGAACCCCCAGGAGTTTGACATAATAACGTTATAACAGAAGTTGTGTTTACCCATGTTCATTGTGGGTCAGCGGAGCACTTGTGATCTGTTTTCATTGTATCTGGCCCAACTGGCTTCTTTTTGTCAGCTTTTTGGAAGCCTGGGAACCTCTCAGGAGCCCTCCATCATAGCTTGAGTCAAAGCCATACAAATGTTTGAAACTGTAAGGAAGTTATTGCATGTTTTTGGTTTGGTTGGTTGTTGTTGTGTTTGGGGGGGTAGGGGAGCGCTGTGATTTATTTCTGATTAACAGTTGTCAGATGGGGAATAGTTTTGTGGGAGATATCAAGTTCCTTCTCTGGTTTGACTTCATGCAATAGCATACATGGTCATTCTGACAGATGTACACTGCACAAAAGCGTGCAATAGCATACATGGTCATTCTGACAGATGTACACTGCACAAAAGCGTGCAATAGCATACATACATGGTCATTCTGACAGATGTACACTGCACAAAAGCGTGCAATAGCATACATACATGGTCATTCTGACATATGTACACTGCACAAAAGCATAATGTACAGTACACACACATATGCACACATGCAAACAAACACACACATACACACTATCACCCATAAGCAAACACACACACACACACACACACATTGGGTTTTGCATATTTTTCTTCATGTCTGAGGTGTTTATCACTTCTGCACTGTGTAGAATGAAGAGAGAAGTTATGGAACAAGAAGCTGACAGTTCTTTTGAAACATTACTTGACCTCAATTTTATAATTCCTTCATTTTTAACAAGGGCTGTATTGAAGGGGCTTACTCTTCAACAACAAAACTTGATGTTTGTCTACATGTTTTGCATAGGGACTGTTTTTGTGGACTTGTCTCAAAATGTACATTTGCTTATGACAGAGTTTGGTCCTCCTGAGGTGACCCTGTGTCGTTGACTGGACATTAGAATCCACTTACTAACTCTCTCAGCGCCTTCAAGCGCTGACTGGGAGGCTGGGCGGAGTCTGTGAACTGTTTAGACCGCAAGTACATCAGCTTGAGCCCATTTTTGTTCTTTTAGCCGCTTCAGCAGATAACTTTGGTTAGTTCTGACTGCACACGACCAGCCACTGGGATGTGAACCAGCAGTCAGGTCTGCCAGAGAGCAGTGCAGAATAGCCTGTAGAAATATTTGTGTGAAGTACTGGTAGAGTGAAAAAACAAACAACAACAAAATCAGATTACTTATCCTGAAAAAATTAATCTGTACAGTGCCGTGTGTGTCAAAGTTAGTGAAAGGTTTGACAGACCACAACTGTAGACTGAAGGTCTGGCAATGCTGAAGGTCTGGCAGTGCTCACCTCTCCCCCCACCCCCAAGCCCAGTACGCCCCCCCCCCCCCCCCCCCCAAGCCCAGCCCCAGGATAGTTTGCAGTAGCCATTGCTGACCTCATGATCATAATACTGACAGGAAGAAGAAGCATCCCTCTGGGTCTTGATCAAGTCACCACAACTTACCACATCTTCAGACTGAAAAGACGGACATGCCATACCTCATCTATTATAGCCTGAAAGTCATAGCTCGGTACACATAGGTATTTGTGTTCCTCATCACTGACCTCTTCTTTTGGGGTTTGCTTGGTTGGTTTCTTTTCCTGACTCACAGTCACATGACAAGTGATGCGAGTTATGCAATGATGAGTCGTTGTCTGGCTGTGTGTCAGTGTTGCCTGTGGTCCATCCTGAGGTGACCCCGTGTGGTGGTGGTGGCATCGGAGTCCAGGGACTAATTAACTGTTGCCTGTGGTCCATCCTGAAGTGACCCCTTGTGGTGGTGGTGGCATCAGAGTCCAAGGACTAATTAACTGTTGCCTGTGGTCCATCCTGAAGTGACCCCTTGTGGTGGTGGTGGCATCGGAGTCCAAGGACTAATTAACTGTTGCCTGTGGTCCATCCTGAAGTGACCCCTTGTGGTGGTGGTGGCATCGGAGTCCAAGGACTAATTAACTGTTGCCTGTGGTCCATCCTGAAGTGACCCCTTGTGGTGGTGGTGGCATCGGAGTCCAAGGACTAATTAACTGTTGCCTGTGGTCCATCCTGAAGTGACCCCTTGTGGTGGTGGTGGCATCGGAGTCCAAGGACTAATTAACTGTTGCCTGTGGCCGAAAGCTTTATGAGCTCTGCACTTAACCAAGCTGCCAGGGCAACAGCATGGCTTGTAGGCTTTGAAATCCGTAGCAGCAGGCCTTGTGGGAAAGGGGAGTGGGTGTGGAAGGGGGAGGGGGTTTCACCAAAATTTCCCAGAATAGCCTTGCATCCCCCCCCCCAGGTATCCTGCAATATTGCTGCTTTCAGCCAGTCAGGAGTGAGCCAGCATTTCCAAAATGGCTGTGTCCTTGTCAGGTAAAGACAAAATGCCTTTATCAAAATGAAACAGTCCCATCCCTGATTTGGGTGCTCTTCTTACTCTACCACTGCTGGAACAGAGCTCATGGGAGCTGCACCTCTGTTGCCTGCGAAAGGGTAATGGTGCGAGGTCTGTGACAGGTGAGATTGTTTTTAAGCTTTCTGCCTAGTATTTTTTTGGCACAGGGAAATCAGATAATGAGGTCAGCTTCCCTTCGACTGTCTGTGTGTGCAGGGATCATGTTGCAAAGCAAGGACTGCAGAAGGGATGTGTTGAAACCAAACATTGTGATTTGAAACATTTTTTAATGTTGGACACAGGTCACACTGACTGCTTTCAAACTTTGCTGGCTGATATAGTGATAACCAAACTGACTGCTTTCAAACTTTGCTGGCTGATAACCTCCCTTGAACATTACTAGTTCATTCCTCTTGACAACCTTGACCTCATTGCAGATTCGTATGGATGTTGGATGAGGTATGGAATTAGGTCAGTGGGCAGAGCTTTCTGCTTCATGAGGAATGGGAAGGTGCTGAGTTTTTATGCCAGTGCCCAGGTGTATCTTTGCAAAAACAGAGCATCCTTACTGAACTGCAAATTGACTCAGTGTAACATGGCAGCATGAATAACAATCGCTTCCATATAATCCTGATCTTCACTCAGGGATGTGACAGATCAGGTGGGTCTGGCTTTAAACAGTGGTGCATTTTCAGGTGCTGTTTAAGTACAGTTTTGAAACTCAGCATGGTAAGAACTCCAATTTAGCTTCACATTTTTGGTACTAGTTTCAGTGAACATTTCCAAAGTGGGGGGGGGGGGGGGGGGGGGGAGTTATGTTTTCCAGGTTTGAATGTGAGATGGCATGAGCTTGTCCATGACCATGCAACACCTAGTATTTGCATACCCTGCAGAAGCCTTGTCCAATACAGGGTGTTTCACGGATATGGACGATTTGCTTTTTTTTTTGTTCGGCTTGCTTTTGTTTTCTTTGTTCTCATTTTTGTGTGGATGGTTGGAGGTATGTGGACTGAATGTTGATTACATTTGGCATTTGCATTCTGCCTGGGACTTGTCAGCATGGTGCCTGCAATTCTGCACAAAGTTTGAAAGTGCAGCGGGTGTAAGTGGCTGAGATCGTCCCACGTCACTCCTCACACAGTCTGGACTAGAACCATTTCAAGTCTAACACTTTGCATTGTGCATTTCACATGACTGCTG
>OY757553.1:16139381-16153633 GCA_963584105.1 Alviniconcha strummeri
AACCAAACTGACTGCTTTCAAACTTTGCTGGCTGATAACCTCCCTTGAACATTACTAGTTCATTCCTCTTGACAACCTTGACCTCATTGCAGATTCGTATGGATGTTGGATGAGGTATGGAATTAGGTCAGTGGGCAGAGCTTTCTGCTTCATGAGGAATGGGAAGGTGCTGAGTTTTTATGCCAGTGCCAGGTGTATCTTTGCAAAAACAGAGCATCCTTACTGAACTGCAAATTGACTCAGTGTAACATGGCAGCATGAATAACAATCGCTTCCATATAATCCTGATCTTCACTCAGGGATGTGACAGATCAGGTTGGGTCTGGCTTTAAACAGTGGTGCATTTTCAGGTGCTGTTTAAGTACAGTTTTGAAACTCAGCATGGTAAGAACTCCAATTTAGCTTCACATTTTTGGTACTAGTTTCAGTGAACATTTCCAAAGTGGGGGGGGGGGGGGGGGGAGTTATGTTTTCCAGGTTTGAATGTGAGATGGCATGAGCTTGTCCATGACCATGCAACACCTAGTATTTGCATACCCTGCAGAAGCCTTGTCCAATACAGGGTGTTTCACGGATATGGACGATTTGCTTTTTTTTTTGTTCGGCTTGCTTTTGTTTTCTTTGTTCTCATTTTTGTGTGGATGGTTGGAGGTATGTGGACTGAATGTTGATTACATTTGGCATTTGCATTCTGCCTGGGGACTTGTCAGCATGGTGCCTGCAATTCTGCACAAAGTTTGAAAGTGCAGCGGGTGTAAGTGGCTGAGATCGTCCCACGTCACTCCTCACACAGTCTGGACTAGAACCATTTCAAGTCTAACACTTTGCATTGTGCATTTCACATGACTGCTGAAAGCAAGCTAGTTACACTAGCACCTGAACACAAAATCAAGATTTCTTTTCTTTCTCTTCAAGTTTCAAGCCTTGTTTTGTGTTATTATTAGGTAAACACTATATAATATAAAAAAAATTTTTTTTTAAAGTGCGCATTGGGCAAATGTACCAAGAAGCAGGCAAGCAGAACCTGAACATACCCTGCCATAGCATTCTAATCTGGAGACTGATGAGGCTAGTTTCTGTATCAAAGAGGAAGCAGGAAGACAGAGATTGTCCATGTTGTGTAGTGTTGTTGGACTGAAATGACGCCATCAACAACAGTTACGGTACAGTAGTTTTAAAGGTAGCGGGTCTTGCACTCTTTCACCACAGAGTTGACTTTGCTGCTGTCAACGAGGGTTGCTGCAGACTGTCCGTTTAACTGACACAGCTTCTTGCAAGCACCATTGGTGCACAGCTTCTGCTCAGCATGTTTCAACATAGCAGTTTGTATAGTTATGTTTTAGTGACCCAATCTTCAGTTTCCCTGTGGGCAACTTGGGCAGAGGAAAGCCAGCCTGACAGGGTTGCACTACAGTACTTAGTGAAGTGGACAGTGGGTTCGCACCCTTAGACTCGGCGGCTAGCATTTCACTGTGGAGGTCCCTGGTTCGATCCTGACTAGACCAGGGTTCAGTACTGTACTTTGTCTTGAGGTCTGGCAGGGATACCAGACTGAATGTCTCATCGCTAAGTTGAGGACAAAACGCATGCCAGATCTGTGAGCTTCCAGCCATGCATGTAGAACATCCCAAGGCAGTTGGAAATCAAAGAGTAGTTATATAAGATTTATTTTCTGTAGGCCCCATCTACCTTTCTGATCTATGCAAAATCTACATGCCTTTTAGGCAAATCTGATTTTATGCAGACAGCCATATGCTGATCATTTCATCTGTCAACACTTTAGTCATATGGCAAACATAACGTTCTTTCTCTTACCTTGCTGGGTATAAAGGAATGCCCAGCCAAACTGACCGACCACCTGACATTGCGGAACTTTTCTGGAACACACTTCCAAAAGAAATCAGACTTGAAACTCACCTTTTTCTGACATGACACTTGGTGTGTGTGTGTGTGTGTGTGTGTGTGTGTGTGGTGTGTGTGTGTGTTGTGTGTGTGTGTGTGTGTGTGTGTGTGATGAGCAGGTTGTATATACTTGATGTGTCATTAGCACTTTTGTATTGTGTATTAGTTGTAAGTGTTGTTAAGTGTAAAGCTCTGTGACCTCTTGTGAGAAAGGGCACTTTATAATTTTATTAGATTGGAGGTTTCCCTAGGTGCCGTGGCGAAATTAACAGCCATGTTCCAGTGCATCACAATTATTATAGGTTATAATTGAAACATCGCATACAGTACACACTGGTAGGACTGGATTGCGCTGTACCTGTGACTGCCTTAGCCGTACCCAGGTATTTTGACAGGTTATTGTTACAATATCACGTACAGGACACACTGGTAAGACTGGGTAGTGCTGTACCTCTGACTGCCTTAGCCGTATCTAGGTACGGTGACAGGTTATTGTTACAATATCACGTACAGTACACACTGGTAGGACTGGGTAGCGTTGTACCTGTGACTGCCTTAGCCTTACCCAGGTAGGGTGACAGGTTATCATTAAAACATCATGTACAGTACATACTGGTAGGACTGGGTAGCACTGTACCTGTGACTGCCTTAGCCTTACCCAGCTACAGTGGTCTGAATTGCCGCAAAGGAACTAATGCAGTGTTGAATAAATGATAAAGGAATACCCAGCCTAACTGACCAACGACCCGACATTGTGGAACTTCTCCAGATTGTGTCCCTTTTTTTTCTTCCTTTTTTTGGACTGCCTTGGAATCCTTAACATGCACAGCCCTGTTGCAGCACAGGGGTATGCATTTTGTGATGTCAGAGAAAGCCGAAGCTCACTGATCAGTTGGGCCATTTGCATTTCATCTGGTGACCTAGCAACGTGCCACAGCCTGTACAGGGTGAAGGAAACAGAATAGTTTTGGGCATGGAAAGCCCGTGGCCTTGCTTTCTCCACCTGTGTTTTTGAGACTCGTAACGTTGGCAGCTGAATCAGCAAGGGCTGTCTGAAGCTGAGTGTGTGCTGAGCAGTGCCAGTGTGAGTCGGTGGAACTGTTCACTTGTAGAGCCCTGTGAGACACACTCACACAGACACTGATGATCACACATTGACAGCTTTCAGGTTGACTGTTGGTGGTAGTGGAGACACTGACAACACACATGTTGACTGTTGGTGATAGTGGAGACACTGACAACACACAGGTTGACTGTTGGTGATAGTGGAGACACTGACAGCATTCAGGTTGACTGTTGGTGATAGTGCAGACACTGACAACACACAGGTTGACTAAGTGATAATGCAGACACTGACAGCACACACACACTGACTCTCCATGATAACGCATGCAGTGATAATACATGCATTGATAATGTACACACTTTGATGACCGTTTGTCTATCTGCTCCCCCCCCCCCCCCCCCCCCCCCAGAAAAAAGCCCAGATAATAACATGATGGTGTTTGTTCTTCTTTTGCAGGTGCTTCAGTCAGCCAAAGAACAGATCAAGTGGTCTTTGCTTAAATGATACCTGTGACAGCTCTCTGCAAACTGAATCGTCGTTGTCATCATCATCAAAATGATCATCATCAAAATGATTATCATCAGGGCCACATCATCGTCGTCATCACTGGCCTCAGCCGCTTCATTGTCAAAGTTTCCAACCATTAGCATCATCCAAACTGTGTGTAAGGTGTCATTTGTACATGAAGTATGGATGGTTTCTGCCTCTTTGAGTGTCGGTGTGTTTGATGTACGCGTGACTTCTGTGTCACTGCATTTGGTGAATGAGTATGTTCCTCTTACTCTGGCTTTGTTGTCACATTGGGATTTGTGAAGTGCTTAGCCCCATTTGAAGGACATGCACTCTAAACAATTTCCTATATTATTATTAGTTCACACGTACTATTATTTATGTGAATGGTTTCTTCCCCCCCAATCTCCCTTGAGGTATGACTGACCTGTGTAAATTGTGCATGATGCTGCAAGTTAAGTATATTGAAATTAATGAAGTGAGTTTGTAAGGCACGGTTTCGGTAGACATAAGTGGTCTCATGTGTAAAGTATGCATGGTACTGCAAGTTAAGTATACCAACATTTATGAAGCGGGTTTGTAAGGCACAGTTTCTGTAGACAAAAAGTGGTCTCATGTGTAAAGTGTGCATGGGACTGCAATTTAAGTATACTGAAATTGATGCCGTGAGTTTGTAAGGCACAGTTCCTGTAGACATAAACTGACTTTCCTGTCTTTAGTCCAGCATCAGCTTTGAGCCGATTGGAAACAAAGTTGTAGTGACAGAAGAAGAGAGGATCTCAAAGTTTGCATGAAACAGATGACATCAAAGTGAAAAGGTGCAGGTGCTTGTTTTTGTTTGGTTTTGTTTTGGGGGGGGGGGGGGGGGGGAGGGGAGGGGGGGCAAGGGACACAACCCTCACTGCTCATTTACTTCCTGCTCTTTACCTGTCTTATGGCAACAGTAGAGTAAATGTTAACAATGAATATGTCTGAAATTTGAGTGACAGACTGCAACTGGCTGTATGCAGACAATATACCCCACTCTTTCCGACTGCCAGTTTATTATAACAATAATAGTAGGGAATTTATAGAGCACTTTCAGATACTCAAATGAGTCAAAGCAATTTACAACTGAATTAAAGACACTTGCAATGTGCGAATATTTACACACAAATCACTGGCATAAAAAGACATTAAAAAACATATAAGGTGTAGTGTATAATGCACACATGATCATGCACGCACACAGGCACTCATGGGATTGTGCACACACGCACACACAATGCCAGTTTAAAAAAAAAAAAAAAAACGAGAAGGATGTTAGAAAAGAGACTATACTGATTTGAAAAGGCAAACTTTAAAGACTAGTTTGAAGGCAGTTTATCCTACAGTTCAGAATTATTTCCTTTCGGCAGTTTCAGTCATCAAAGGGGCCATGTTAGGCGTATAGGAGTGAGAGAGTAGTTACAATGTGAAACAGACTGAGGCCTAACGTTCCAGTAAATCTTTCAAACACACGGACACCACCCCATTTTTGTTGGACTTTAACACTAGTAGGTACAGCTTCCTTTGTTCTCACATCAGAGCTCAGGAGCTGTGTGAAAGTCAAGGTGGACATCCTGGGCTTCCGTCCTTAATAAACCTATGGTTTCTGTGGATGTAAAGCAACACTTCAGCAATGAAAGTTGAGGTGGACGCCCTGGGCTCCCGTCCTTAATAAACCTATGGTTTTTGTGTATGTAAAGCAACACTTCAGATGTTCTCACAACACATTAATACTGTGGCAAAAATGCATTTGTATTTCAGGCTTTAGTCTTTTAGCTATGACTTGATGGAGTGTCGGATTTTAAAAATAAAAATGTATTTCAGCTGGAAATGGTTACTGAAAACAGTACACGTTATTATATGTTTATTGTTACAGTTTCATGTGTTGGGAGTTTTCAGTGTATGTTTTTGTGGGATAGAAAAAATGAAGGTGTGATATTTATGGTTATTAATTATTAAAGTATAACACAAAGATCCTACAGTTATTTGGACTTAATTGCGAATGTTTTGTGAACTGCTGCCTTCTGTCCGTCTCTTTCTTTCATATGTGTGTGTGTATACATTTGTCTGTATTGCTGTGTATGTATAGTGCACATCTATTAGGGTGATCAAAAACAACAACACACACACATTAGACCAAAAAAAACCCAGCAACTAGCCAAATGTCTGAAGCACATGTACAGTAACAACATTGTGTGCAATAATGCACCCTTATTTATTTACACGCACACTCTCTCTCTCTGTGCTGTGTTGTTTTGTTTTTGAGAACTGTTAAACAAAATAACAGCCAGTATGTCTGACTGGGTTGCTGACTTCTTGTTTGGTGTACGCTGATCTTAAGCAGTAAACTACTGGAAATAACCAGTCAACGCAAACCCTGACTGATGCAGTCTGGCAGTGCTGAGCACACAATGGCACTCACAGGGTGCTTTTGTGACTTTCAAGCACTGACTTAAAGAAATTTGAACAAACAGGAGGAGAAGTCAAGTGAGCAACTGCTATGTGTATGTTTGTTACTCCGTTCCTGTCAGTGGCGTCTTGTGCTCCTTCGGTTCAATTCCCCTTTAATAATTTTGCTTCCATACTTTTTAGGATATATGTCTGTGTCTTAACCAGCTTTTAAGTGTCTTTTTCAAATCTCCCTCCCTCTCTCTCTCTCTCTCTATATATATATATACTCTCTCTCTCTCTCTCTCTCTCTCTCTCTCTCTCTCTCTCTCTCTCTCTCTCTCTCATCATCCGTTGAACAACAGGGTATGCATGGTATTCAGCTACTGCCAGGGTTAGTGGAAATATTTCTTCTGCTTTTTGCTGATGATATTGTTCTCATATCTGATACACCAAGGGGTCTCCAAAACCAGCTCGATGTACTCAGTTCAGCTTGCAAAGATCTTTTTCTCCACATAAATACTGACAAAACAAAAGTCATGGTGTTCAGAAAAGGGGGCTTTTGGGGCAAACACGAAAAGTGGCATCTCGATGGAAATAATATCGAAGTTGTCAATGAATATACTTATTTGGGGTACACATTTACCACAAAAATGAGTGTAACGAAGGGTGTTGATGTTTTGGCAGCAAAAGGAAAACGTGCTTGTGTAGAGTGTGTCAGATATATTGGTAAATTGAGTGAGATATCAAAAAAATGCTTTTTTAAAATATTTGACACCCAAGTACAACCTGTCATTCTGTACTCAGCAGAAATTTGGGGACTGCATCGTCTGAGTAACGTAGAAAGAGTTCACACTTTTGCTTGCAAGCGTTATTTGAATGTCCCGCTCAAAGTACCCAACAAGTTTGTGTACGGAGAAACGGGCCGCTACCCGTTGTATGTTAACAGTGCGGTCAGATGTATCCGATACTGGCTGAGAATCCTCAAATTGGATCCTGCTCGTCTTCCAAAGCAAGCATACACTATGCTATTCAACATGGATGAAAGAGGAAAGAACTGCTGGGCTACTAGTGTCAGAAACATTCTGTTTAGCCTTGGTTTCGGATACGTTTGGCTGCAACAAGGCGTTGGGTGCGACAGAGCTTTCATCTCAGTATTTAAGCAAAGACTTACAGATATATATCAGCAGGAATGGAGTGCATCTATACTGCAAAAGGATATGTATGCAAAATATCGAGATTTCAAAAACGTTTTTGAGTCTGAGAGGTACTTTGAGTTTGTTGATATAAAATGTTTTAGAGATTACCTGGTGAAGTTACGCCTAGGTTTGTTGCCACTAAATAATTCCGCCTGTTTTCTCGTGACACTCCAGATGGCTGTGACTACTGCGGCGAATTTGAAGATGAAAAACACTTGATCTGCTTCTGCCCATTGTATGAAAACATTAGAGTTAAGTATCTCAGTGGCCTACTGACGGGACCGCAGTGTTACAACAGCTTGTTGCGATGTGATACCATTCATACCGCAAGGAATCTTGGTGCGTTTGTATTTTATGCAATGCGCATTCGTAAACATTACGCTGAAAACATGACATCAGAAAATGAGTAGTTCAGTTACCGCTTGATTTACTGTATTAGATTGTTTGTTTTGACCATGCTGGAAATGATAATGTACAATGTTCTCCTCTTTCCAGGGGCCGGAGGCCTAAGGAAATAAACTGTTGTCTTGTCTTGTCTTCTCTCTCTCTCTCTCTCTCTCTCTCTCTCTCTCTCTCTATTTTCTATCTATATATATATATCAGTTTTAGCATGTACACATTTTTAACATTTACTGTATAACAAAATACGTTTTGCCCTGATATAACCACGATGGTTGACTGGGTGTAAAACACCAAGTTACTTACTTACAGGCTTCCATGCTATGTACCCCACTGCCAATTCTTCAGACCAGAAAGAAACATTTTGGTGTGTATTATTTTAATGATGGCAACATCAAAATAAGAACATTATTAGAAAAATAGCATTACAGTCCTAATATAAACATGCCAATACTAATAATCATGACAGGAATCTACTGATAAATTCTGAATATTTGTTACAAGAAAAATACCAAGTGAGGGTGTCAAATAACAAATGTTAATCAGCCTCCATGGCTTATCTTGAAATTCTGACACGTTCCAGGTTAGTTTGTTAGTGACATGAAATTTAACATACTGTCAGCTGCACAGGATCACCTCAGAATGTTACAGGTGAGAATACTTACATATTTACTGATTTTGCACCTGAGTTCAGAATCACTGCATCAGTCCTTTTGACCTCTCACCCTTCTCATATATATATACTTGCCACTCTGACCAAGGGTTTCTGTGTACCACTCTGACCAAGGGTGTCTGTGTACCACCCATTAATTAAAAATTTTTTTATTAAAAAGGAAACAAAAAAGGTTGCACACTTAACAACTGTAAGGTCCTAATCAAAACACACAGGCACACATGCAGAAAGTAAATGGTTACAAAAACTTAAAGCTGAAAGAGAAACAAAAAATAGCCAGCTGCAATGTATGATTTGCGCATGATTTGTATAAATGTATGAATTTCTGTCAGGAAAAGCACTTCCATCAAAACCAAGCTTGGTACATAATTTGTATGGACCCATCACTTGCATTCCTTGTGCTTCATAATATTGTGATCATGATACAGACATACTTATGAGGCCTTATTTGGGGCCATGGATAGCTCTGATCAAGCACACCTTTAAGCAACTTGTCTTCAGAATGAGTCTAAAATGCTGTTGGCAGGAAGCTCTGAAGATAACCACGTTGGATGCTATTTAATGTGCAAAGTACCGTTACATTTAGGGTAAGCTAGCCTGAATGAACTGATGTTCTTAGGTCATTTTGGAACAATCCTGCTCCAGGCAGCTGTTTTATTTGTCAGCATTTTGAAGCATCTGCTTGATGTCACACATGAATTCCAGGTGCTCTGTCAAAGATGTTAAACGGATCGCTTGCTGCAGCCAGTACTATTTAGTGAGACTGGGGGGGGGGGGGGGGGGACTGAAAACAATGGTCTAACAGCGCTGTAAGTACACCACTTCGGTGGATATTCAAAAACATGCTATAAAAAGCTAGTCACTCATGTAGAATCACATGCAAGTGCAGTGAGTCTGCTCGAGAGCGGAGAATAGTGCTATATAAAATCAATCAACAACAAGATTTTCAGCTTAAGATGTTCTCTGCCAGCAAGAGAGTCTTTACTTCATGAGGCTTCGTAAACTGTGCAGGACCACTACACAAGTGTGTGTGAGATTCCATCACGAGGCTGAGCCTTCAGTACTGGTACAACAGGGGTTGGGAATGGCTCAGTGGTAGAGTGACAGACTCACAAATAAAAGGTCTTAGGTTCGAGTCCCAGCAGGAGTGTCTGGAAAATTGTCATCTCCATGACCCCCCCACCCCCCAATTACCACAGTGGTATGTAACAGATCCCAGTCATTCTGCCAAAAGAGCAGGTGGCAGGTTACAGCTAAACACACATGTATACAACATATGTGGCTTCAGATAAAGTGACACTGTAAACTGGCATATGGTTGTATGGTGTACACAGAACTTTCGCCGAGATGGCAGCAGTTTCACGTGGCACCAGTCGTGGCAACCAGACAGCACTAACCACTGCGGTGGATATTTAAAATACTCTACATAAAGTTACAGTCACTTATTCAGTCGCATATGACTTGTCTGTGTTCAACCAGACAGCACTAACCGCTTCGGTGGATATTTAAAATACTCTACATAAAGTTACAGTCACTTATTCAGTCGCATATGACTTGTCTGTGTTCTGTCCCATACCAGACATGTCTGTTTTTCCTTTCAAACTGAATAATAAATGCTAAGTTCCAACAAAGATCAGTCATCTGATTTTGTGAAGATGGAAGTGTAGAAAAAAAGCAAAGAAAAAAAAGAAGCAAGTAATTGATTGCTGAGGTACTGTATTCAGGTCAGGAAGACCTTTAAACAGAGTAAATCTGAAGGGAAAAAAACAAAACAAAAAACACCTCATTTTGTGAAGAACACATGTATACGACATCCTGCAAACATACAAAAATATAACAACAAGCGGTCATCAGGTCTATGGCAAGCAGAGGCTTTATATATACAGCTTATGTTCAAAAGTATCACAAGGTGAACCAACATTTCTTTATTATGATTATGATCTACTTTGCAGTTAAGCACATCAACACTAAAATATATATATACAGAGGAGTACACTCAAATTCACAAACAAGCCAGATCAACATCTGTGTTTAGAAACAAATCCATACTACAACAGCTAATGACTTCACACTTTAAAAATGAATGTTCAAGCATTAAAAAAATGTGTTTTTTTTGCCTCCAGTGTACACTTGATGTGTACTGCAACATCATAAACATCTTATCACAATGTAAAATATCAAGCAAAATCATCATGCAGGTTGCAATGCGGCAGACCTTCACACATTGTGTGTGTGTGTGTGTGTGTGTGTGTGTGTGTGTGTGTGTGTGTGTGTGTGTGTGTGTGTCCACAAACATTTACATGTATATGAAAAGATTCAGAGTTTCAATATTCATTGCAACATATGCAACATCTAAAACTGTAACACTCATTTCTACAAGCTCCAAAGACATAAAAGGTTCAAAAGAACGCTGTTTATTTGGACAAAACACAACATGCAAATTTCCGGGGGTAATCCCCTTGATGAAGCTACAAAATGATACGAAAGCAACAGTTAAACAGTGAAAAACAATGCAAAATGAAATGGAGAACTAATTAAGTCATTGGTTTTTGTCCTGTCCAGCACATTCTTCCAAACACTGGACGAGACAAAACCAATAAATGACTTTTGGTCACACTACAATTGTTTTCACCACTTAACTGTAATTTTGTAGCTTAATAAAGGGGATTACCCTGAAAATTGGCGTGTTGTGTTTTGTCCTAATAAATTAATACTATTCTTCAACATTTTATGTGTTTGGTTTGTTGTTTTACAATACTAGCAGTCATTATTGTTTCAGATTTATTTTTAGCTCATTTCTACAGATATTTATTTACACAGTACTATTAAGATACAAAGATGGAAAGTTGCAAAGTTGATTGCAACAGGAGATGGGAAAGATATCCGAAGCTGCAATGCTCTTTACAACATTTACACATACATATTTTCAAAAAATCTGTTTAAGTTGTCACTCTCACTACAACTGACATTTACCTATGAAATGGTGGTCCAGACTTGTAACATTCATTGCAACATTTACACATTAAATGAGCAAATGTCCAAACTTGTAACATTCAATGCAATATTTACACATGTGAGCAGATAGCCAAAGTTGTAACGTTCAGTGTATGAACACATTGTATGAACAAGCATTCCAAAGTTGTAACATTCATTGCAACATTTACACATTATGTGAACAAAGTCCAAAGCTGTCACGTTCACTGCAACATTTCCACATTAAATGAACAAGTGTCCAAAGCTGTAACATTCAGTGCAACATTTACACATTAAATGAACAAATGTCCAAAGCTGACACTCTCACATTGCAGTTGACATTTACACCTTACAGGTAACCCCCTTGAATCTGCAGTGTGACACTGTATACAATATTTAGGCATTGTATGCAAAGTTCACCGCAGATGACACTGACATATTCTGGGCAAGACATCTGAAAGCTGCAACAGCCTCTGCAACATGCACAACTGACATACAGCAAAAGATTCAAGGTTGACAATAACCACTGAGGCAGGAGATTTTAAAGGAACATTTGTTTTATATATTATTATATGCTCATAAAATTCTTGTTTGCTTGTGGGGGAAAAGTGAAATTCTTCTGTTTGCCTGTTGGGAAAAAGTGAAATTATTCACCTGTAGGGAAAAATGAAATTCTTCTGTTTACCTGTGGGGAAAAAAAGGTTGTTGTTTTTTCTTCCCCTGTTTGCCTGTGGGGAAAAAGTGATTTTTTTTCTGTTTGCCTGTAGGAAAAAAGTGAACTTCTTTACCTGTGGGGGAAAATGGAATTCTTCTGTTTACCTGTGGGGATTTTTTTCTTCTTCTTTTTTTCCCCCTGTTTGCCTGTGGGGAAAAAGTGATTTTTTTCTGCTTGCCTGTGGGGAAAAAGTGAAATTCTTCACCTGTGGGAAAAAAGTAAAACTTCTCTCTGTTTGCCTGTGGGGGAGGGGGTGAGGTGAAATATTTGTTTGCTTGTGGGGAGAAAGTGAAATTCTTCACCTGTGGGAGGAAAAAGTGAAATCTTTCTGTGGGGTGAAAAAGTGAAATTTTCTTGTTTGCTTGTGGGGAAAAAGTGCAATTTTCTGTTTGTGGGAAAAAAGTGGCTAGTGGGAGCTGTGCTACCCCTGGATATACCAACAGTGTATCATCGTTAACTCTCCACCCAAAACCTGGTAGTCATTCACTGCAAAGTTCTGTTATAATGTTATTTCTCCACCCAAACCCCAGAGAGTCAGCCACCTCAGGGTGAGATTTTATGTGTGCAGCCATTAACCTGTAGATAGGTGAATATGTGCAGTACATTTGCCTCCATTCAGGCAGCTCAGGCTTCAGGGGTTTGATGCTGCCACATTACAAAAGTTCTTCTTTTTCTCTGTAGGTGACCAGCTTCTTTACCTAGAAGCATAAGTTTCCTGAGGACGTAAATTTACTGTGGCTGTCCGTAGACTGGACATGGCAATATGGTTACAACTCTAATCATAATAATAATTAAAGTATGTGTAAAGCGCAAAATCTTGTCCATAGAGACCGTTCAAATGCATACACATGCACACACACACACACACACACACACACACACACACACACACACACACACACACACACACACACACACAATGCACGCACACACGCACGCACACACACACACACACACACACACACAAACGAGCATTCTGACTACACAAAGCTTAATTCACACAGCTTAAAATGGGCAGCAAACAGAGACTTGAGATGGATGAAGACAGCAGCACAGAACAGAAAACATGGCAGATCTACAGTTTTGGGAAACGAAACGTTTTTAGGTTACATCTGAATGAGTCAACTTCTCTGCAGCTGGGGAGTTGTGGCTAGAAGTCTGGCCACCAACAATGGCCTGACCTGGGGTGGGTGCACCCAAGCAACAATGAAAAGAACCAGCCAAACAAAAGCCCTTCAAACTGACTGACAATTGAATAAAACACAATGTTCAACAATAAAAAGAACCAGCCAAACAAAAGCCCTTCAAACTGACTGACAATTGAATAAAACACAATGTTCTGCATGTACCTCTTAACAAGCAATAAAAATATAAGATTTAATGCATTGAAGCTCATATATATGTAAGCAGACAATTTTAAAAGAAGAGAGCTTTTTTTTTTTTTTTTTAACAGTATGTGAGGAAAAACATAAACATTTGTGGGGAAAGGTTATTTCTGGTACTCAGAAAACTATTTGTGCAACAGCACCAACAGACGAGTAAAGCCTCAGTACGGTGGTAGAATAAAAATGACGATGCGAAAAATTCAGAAAAACAGTACACAACAACAAAATTGTGTGTAAAACAAAATAGGATCACAGAAACATAAAACAGGCTGGCTTACAGGAAGACTCTCCATTAAAAACATTATATCACTGATCACAGCAAAAGCACGGCACAGGAAAAATGAACTGAGATGTGAGAAAGACCGTAGCAAGAAATGTTTGCCTGGTAGCTGAAGACCTTTTGGATTGAAGAAAAAATGCTCTTCTCCTCTTCTGTCCACCTTCAAGTGCATTTTAAAGGGACCTCCCAGCCACAGACATTACATTTTAAAGGGACCCCCCCCCCCAGCCTCAGACATTACATTTTAAAGGGACACCCCCCTCCCCCACCCAGCCACAGACATTACAGAACCCCCCCCCCCCCCACATTAGATTTTAAAGGGACCCCCCCCCCCATGCCACAGACATTACATTTTAAAGGGACTCCTCCAGCCACAGATATTACATTTTAAAAGGACTCCCCCAGCCACAGACATTACATTTTAAAGGGACCCCCCCCCCCCCCCCCAGCCATAGACATTACATTTTAAACGGACTCCCCAGCCCCCATCCCCAGACATTACATTTTAAAGGGACCCCCCCCCCCTCCCAGCCATAGACATTACATTTTAAATGGACTCCCCAGCCCCCATCCCCAGCCACAGACATTACATTTTAAAGGGACCCCCCCCCCAGCCATAGACATTACATTTTAAAGGGACCCCCCCCCAGCCACAGACATTACATTTTAAAGGGACCCCCCCCCCAGCCATAGACATTACATTTTAAAGGGACCCCCCCCCCCCCCCAGCCACAG
>OY757553.1:16153833-16163833 GCA_963584105.1 Alviniconcha strummeri
CACCTGTGGGAGGGAAAAAGTGAAATCTTTCTTTGGGGTGAAAAAGTGAAATTTTCTTGTTTGCTTGTGGGGAAAAAGTGAAATTTTCTGTTTGTGGGAAAAAAGTGGCTAGTGGGAGCTGTGCTACCCCTGGATATACCAACAGTGTATCATCGTTAACTCTCCACCCAAAAACCTGGTAGTCATTCACTGCAAAGTTCTGTTATAATGTTATTTCTCCACCCAAACCCCAGAGAGTCAGCCACCTCAGGGTGAGATTTTATGTGTGCAGCCATTAACCTGTAGATAGGTGAATATGTGCAGTACATTTGCCTCCATTCAGGCAGCTCAGGCTTCAGGGGTTTGATGCTGCCACATTACAAAAGTTCTTCTTTTTCTCTGTAGGTGACCAGCTTCTTTACTAGAAGCATAAGTTTCCTGAGGACGTAATTTACTGTGGCTGTCCGTAGACTGGACATGGCAATATGGTTACAACTCTAATCATAATAATAATTAAAGTATTTGTAAAGCGCAAAATCTTGTCCATAGAGACCATTCAAATGCATACACATGCACACACACACACACACACACACACACACACACACACACACACACACACACACAATGCACGCACACACGCACGCACACACAACACACACACACACACACACACACACACACACACACACACACACACACACACACACACACACACAGACGAGCATTCTGACTACACAAAGCTTAATTCACACAGCTTAAAATGGGCAGCAAACAGAGACTTGAGATGGATGAAGACAGCAGCACAGAACAGAAAACATGGCAGATCTACAGTTTTGGGAAACGAAACGTTTTTATGTTACATCTGAATGAGTCAACTTCTCTGCAGCTGGGGAGTTGTGGCTAGAAGTCTGGCCACCAACAATGGCCTGACCTGGGGTGGGTGCGCCCAAGCAACAATGAAAAGAACCAGCCAAACAAAAGCCCTTCAAACTGAATGACAATTGAATAAAACACAATGTTCAACAATAAAAAGAACCAGCCAAACAAAAGCCCTTCAAACTGACTGACAATTGAATAAAACACAATGTTCTGCATGTACCTCTTAACAAGCAATAAAAATATAAGATTTAATGCATTGAAGCTCATATATATGTAAGCAGACAATTCTAAAAGAAGAGAGCTTTTTTTTTTTTTTAACAGTATGTGAGGAAAAACATAAAAATTTGTGGGGAAAGGTTATTTCTGGTACTCAGAAAACTATTTGTGCAACAGCACCAA
This sequence comes from Alviniconcha strummeri, assembly GCA_963584105.1. Taxonomy (NCBI): domain Eukaryota; kingdom Metazoa; phylum Mollusca; class Gastropoda; family Provannidae; genus Alviniconcha; species Alviniconcha strummeri. Next base: position 16,155,094 of record OY757553.1, read on the forward strand.
CAGACGAGTAAAGCCTCAGTACGGTGAGGTAGAATAAAAATGACGATGCGAAAAATTCAGAAAAACAGTACACAACAACAAAATTGTGTGTAAAACAAAATAGGATCACAGAAACATAAAACAGGCTGGCTTACAGGAAGACTCTCCATTAAAAACATTATATCACTGATCACAGCAAAAGCACGGCACAGGAAAAATGAACTGAGATGTGAGAAAGACCGTAGCAAGAAATGTTTGCCTGGTAGCTGAAGACCTTTTGGATTGAAGAAAAATGCTCTTCTCCTCTTCTGTCCACCTTCAAGTGCATTTTAAAGGGACCTCCCAGCCACAGACATTACATTTTAAAGGGACCCCCCCCCCCCCCCAGCCTCAGACATTACATTTTAAAGGGACACCCCCCTCCCCCACCCAGCCACAGACATTACAGAACCCCCCCCCCCCCCCCCCACAATTAGATTTTAAAGGGACCCCCCCCCCCCCATGCCACAGACATTACATTTTAAAGGGACTCCTCCAGCCACAGATATTACATTTTAAAAGGACTCCCCCAGCCACAGACATTACATTTTAAAGGGACCCCCCCCCCCCCCAGCCATAGGACATTACATTTTAAACGGACTCCCCAGCCCCCATCCCCAGACATTACATTTTAAAGGACCCCCCCCCCCCCTCCCAGCCATAGACATTACATTTTAAACGGACTCCCCACCCCCCATCCCCAGCCACAGACATTACATTTTAAAGGGACCCCCCCCCCCAGCCATAGACATTACATTTTAAACGGACCTCCCAGCCACAGACATTACATTTTAAAGGGACCCCCCCCCCCCCCCCCAGCCATAGACATTACATTTTAAACGGACCCCCTGTGTTAGTGGATCACCACAAGTCTCTTTTCAAGGGACCCTCACAGACACAAGTCTCTTTTCAAGCAGTTCTTTAATGTGCAGTTTCAGCTGTGTTTCAAACCTAAGTAGAAGCTGATCTCCATAAACAGATATTTCCAAAGTGATATGATTTGCAAATTAAAGCTTCTCTTTTTAAACTCATATTAAGTAAACTTTGGATTAAATCAGATTCAGTCTATTCACATGTGTGCTAAACACACACAAAAAACATATATCAACACCAACCTAAGTACACATAAACAAGCAGATTTAAACAAATGCACATGTTTCTTTGTCCAATGTAAACTAATAAACAATATTAAATACATCATTTATATATCATGTGGGTGATGAGGAACTTTATATAAAGCTATCAGAAAAAAGCGCATGTGGAGTTGTTTGATGTGCACACTCACACACACGCACGCACGCATGCACACAAGCATGCGTGCACACACACACACACACACACACACACACACACACACACACACACACACACACACACACACACACACACAGATGTATAATATGTGTACTTAACAAGGCTGTTGGCATTGATGTGGTCTACAATGGCACAGATTCATTGCTGCAAGCAAGTGAATTCCAGTAACTGACTGACAGCCTACTGTCCACAGAAAATCATTCCCTTGACCCCAGTTTAACTCACAACCCGTGACCTCTCTTAATTCTGATGACGTCAGGACATGCCTGCCTCCCACCCAGACAACATCTCTCCTGTCTCCCCACTGGCCACTGACCACTCTCCTGTTTTCACTGGCCACTGAACACTCTCCTGTTTTCACTGACCAGTGACCATGACTTTCTGGTGTTTCCACTGACCAGTGACCACTCTCCTGTCTCTGCACCTTTTTGTAGTTTCACCTTCTCTCCACCCCCAACCCCCACACCCCCCCCATATCCCCAGAAGCCCAGCCTCCTCTCCTCAGCCCCGGGACTGGAATACTCAGACATAATCTAAAAAAGAGAACGGCAGTTAGCCTTACGCAGTTATCTTCTCACAAGCTTTTGATCTGACCTCCATATGGTGCTGTTTTGACTGACTGAATGCATGAGGGTTTAAGTTTGATTGCAGCATCCAACTACATGTAATTCGCTCATTTGATTGCAGCTGATCTCTCTTTTTACAAGCGAATGTGAGCCAGTACTTCTTGGGATGGTTTCATTATGATCCCACAAGTCTTTTGCCCTGTTGCTATGCTGTGTTGCAATGCCTTTGTGCTATGCCTTGTTGCTATGCTCTGCCTTGTTGCAATGCCCTGTTGCTATACACTGTCACTAGGACGGAGGTCACTAGGGTGTAACTGATAGGCCAGAAATGTCAGCTTCCCTTTGGGCTTTTCCCCACAAAATAGGATTCGCGTCATTGTGATTGGTTGAAGCTGGCCAGGTGACTGACAGCCCAGGTCCCTGCCCCGCCCCCTTGCCCTTTCCTGAAGACATAACCTCGCACAACAAAGCCCAGCAAAGCATGCCCCGTGAACCAACACTACTTTCCTCAGCATTCACACAGCCGCACTACTTACTACTCATTGATCCTAAATCAGCTACTCCTCCCTCCTAAATCACTACGCCACAGGGTCCACTGCTTTGCCGGTGTCCCCGTTGGCTCCGCGCAGCATCTTCTCGGCAATCTTGTCTTCCTCTCCCTCGTCCTCGTCCTCCTCGTGCACCGTCTCGTGGATCTCGTGCAGCCCGAAGCCCAGGCCAGCCTCCTCCTCGTCGCCATCCACGGTTTCCTCTGGCACATACTCAGCCCACGGCTGGATCTCACCCTGGCCGAAGACCACATAGAACGCGGCGCCAAAGAAGTAGATGGCAGCCGCCACGTAGAATGCCAATTGCCACTCCTCCCGCGTCCCCTGCACACGAAGAACAGAAAGTCTGCACGGTCAGTCAGTCATTCAATCGATCAGTCTATTACCCTGCACACAAAGAACTGAAGTGGTTATGATTTGAAAGTCTGCAGTCCATCAGTCACCCAGTCAGTCTATTACCCTGTACACATGGAACTGAAATGGTTATGACTTGAAAGTATGCAGTCAGTGAACCAATCAGTCTATTACCCTGCACAGACAGAACTGAAATGGTTGTGACTTGAAAGTATGCAGTCTGTCAGTCAGTGAACCAATCAGTCTATTACCCTGCCCACAAAGAACTGAAATGGTTGTGACTTGAAAGTATGCAGTCTGTCAGTCAGTGAACCAATCAGTCTATTACCCTGCCCACAAAGAACTGAAATGGTTGTGACTTGAAAGTATGCAGTCTGTCAGTCAGAGAACCAATCAGTCTATTACCCTGCCCACAAAGAATTGAAATGGTTGTGACTCAAAAGTCTGCAGTCAGTCATTCATTCATTCATTCAGTCAGTCAGTCAGTCAGTCTATTACTCACCCTGCACACAAAAAACTGAAAAACGTATGACTTGAAAGTCTGCAGTCAGTCAACCAATCAGTCTATTGCTCACCTTGATCACAAAGAATGAAAAGAAAAATAGTTATGGTTTGTAACACTGGTCAGTCAGTCAACCAGTCAGTCATTGCACCTAAACCATCTGTCCATTGCCATGTTTTGGCCTATTACAAAGATACATTCTATTTAACCCTTTTCTGCCAAGGAACAAGTACTGACTGTGCAATTTTCTGTGAAGATCGACGAGTCCACAGGGAATATAAACCTACCCAAAACCTTTCATTTTCATAAATAATTCGCCCCACATATAAGCAAGCATGAAAAGTTTGAGTCCAAGCTAGACTCCACACGGTGTGTTTCACCAAAATGGAAAACACTGGTGAGGATGTCATATGGTGTCCTAAGGGCAGGAATGAGTCCGCTCTTCTACAGACACCCGGGTGTTCAGAATACCAACCTTCCGAACAAAGTCCTGTGGTCAGCGCTCTTTCTCTTACCAGCCTCCAGTTATCTGGAACCAACTCCCTGTTTCTGTCCGTCATTCTACCTCTCTTAGCTCTTGTATGTCTTCCTTGAAAACCTTTCTCTTTTTAAAAACATCTTTCTTCAGTCCCATTGCCCTGATATGTGGCTTGTGTGTGTGTGTGTGTGTGTGTGTGTGTGTGTGTGTGTGTGTGTGTGTGTGTGTGTGTGTGTGTGTGTGTGTGTGCGTGCGTGTGCGTGTGCATGTGTGGGTGTGGGTGTGTGCATGGGTGGGTGTGGGTGTGTGCAGACCTGTGTGTGTGTGCATGCAAGTGTGTGTGTGTGTGTGTTTGTGCTGTATGCGTTAAGTTTTAACAATATGTACTTGTAAAGAATGTGTAAGCGCTTAGGGTCTATGTGGGTGAGGCACTCTAAGTAGTCATTATTATCATTTTGTGTTTGTTTCAAACAAAATTAACAGTAACACCACCAAAAAACCCAGCACCAAAACAACACCCCGTGAAACGCAAGGCCTACAAGCAAACAGCCCAAGGCAAGACACGTACGTTGGGGGTGAGGGCCGACACAACAAAAGGGGCCAGGATTCCTGGGACTGTGGCAGCGGTGTTGGTGATGCCAAACATGGTGCCAGCGAAGGGAGGAGCGATGTCACCGTGGTTGATGAAGTAGCCTGAGAAATGAAAGCCGCACAGACCCACTGAGATCGTCAGCATCACCACAGCCCCTATCTGCTGGTGACACTCCATGAAACCTGTGCCGATCAGGAAACTGCCTGGTCCGATCATACCTGTCAACAGAAATTTGTGCGTCTGTCTGGTAATACTGACACTCCGGGGAATCTCTAACAGTCAGGAAACTGCCCGGTCCGATCATACCTGTCAACATAAATTTGTGCGTCTCTCTGGTAATACTGACACTCCATGGAATCTGTAACGGTCAGGAAACTGTTTGGTCTGATATACCTTTCAACATAAATTAGTGTGTCTGTCTAATAACACTGACACTCCGTGAAGTCTATACTGATGTGGGACACTTATTATACATATAAAAGAGATAATTATGCATTGAAGTCTTCTGCATTACATTATTTATTGTGTTACTCTTCACCGTAGTGTCCGTCTAATAACACTGACACTCCGTGAAGTCTATACTGATGTGGGACACTTATTATACATATAAAAGAGATAATTATGCATTGAAGTCTTCTGCATTACATTATTTATTGTGTTACTCTTCACCGTAGTGTCCGTCTAATAACACTGACACTCCGTGAAGTCTATACTGATGTGGGACACTTATTATACATATAAAAGAGATAATTATGCATTGAAGTCTTCTGCATTACATTATTTATTGTGTTACTCTTCACAGTAGTGTTCCGTGATGTACTGCATCGTTCACTGACAAATACATGAGATGAGTTTCTTCTTCTTTTTATTTAAAGTCTTTATACATCAGTGATATTAGACTGATCTTACAATTAATAAGATAACAACATAATAATATGTTCGCAAGTTATACCAAACAATAACTTACCTCAAGATTTTTTAAGACATAATAAAAAAAGAAAAAAGAAAAAAAGAAAAAGAAAGAAAGACAACAACAATGAAAAAGACATCAGTTTTTACACACTGTACTGTATTGCTGTGTGATGTATTGCATTTTTCACCCACCCCTACATGACATGTGTTTCTCACTCTACTGTATTTGCTGTCTGATATATTGCATTGTTCACCCATCGATACATTACATGAGTTTCTCTTCATTCTGCTGTATTGCTGTGTGATGTACAATTGCATCATTCACCCACTGATACATGACACAAGTTTCTCTGCATTCTACTGTACTGTTGTATAATGTACTGCATCTTTCACCCATCGATACATGACATGATTTTCTCACTCTACTGTACTGTTGTATAATGTACTGCATCTTTCACCCATCGATACATGACATGATTTTCTCACTCTACTGTACTGTTGTATAATGTACTGCATCTTTCACCCATCGATACATGACATGATTTTCTCACTCTACTGTACTGTTGTATAATGTACTGCATCTTTCACCCATCGATACATGACATGATTTTCTCACTCTACTGTACTGTTGTATAATGTACTGCATCTTTCACCCATCGATACATGACATGATTTTCTCACTCTACTGTACTGTTGTATAATGTACTGCATCTTTCACCCATCGATACATGACATGATTTTCTCACTCTACTGTACTGTTGTATAATGTACTGCATCTTTCACCCATCGATACATGACATGATTTTCTCACTCTACTGTACTGTTGTATAATGTACTGCATCTTTCACCCATCGATACATGACATGATTTTCTCACTCTACTGTACTGTTGTATAATGTACTGCATCTTTCACCCATCGATACATGACATGATTTTCTCACTCTACTGTACTGTTGTATAATGTACTGCATCTTTCACCCATCGATACATGACATGATTTTCTCACTCTACTGTACTGTTGTATAATGTACTGCATCTTTCACCCATCGATACATGACATGATTTTCTCACTCTACTGTACTGTTGTATAATGTACTGCATCTTTCACCCATCGATACATGACATGATTTTCTCACTCTACTGTACTGTTGTATAATGTACTGCATCTTTCACCCATCGATACATGACATGATTTTCTCACTCTACTGTATTGCTGTGTGATGTATTGCATCATTCACCCACTCATACATGACATCAGTTTCTCTGCACTCTACTGTATTGCTGTGTGATGTATTGCATCTTTCACCCATTGATACATGGTATGAGTTTCTCACTCTACTGTATTGCTGTGTGATGTATTGCATCTTTCACCCATTGATACATGATATGAGTTTCTCACTCTACTGTATTGCTGTGTGATGTATTGCATCTTTCACCCATTGATACATGATATGAGTTTCTCACTCTACTGTATTGCTGTGTCTTGTATTGCATCTTTCACCCATTGATACATGATATGAGTTTCTCACTCTACTGTATTGCTGTGTGATTTATTGCATCGTTCACCCATTGATACATGACATCAGTTTCTCACTGTACTGTATTGCTGTGTGATGTATTGCATCGTTCACTCACCAATACATGAGTTTCTCACTGTACCGTATTGCTGTGTGATGTATTGCATCATTCACTCACCAATACACGAGTTTCTCACTGTACGGTATTGCTGCGTGATGCATTGCATCGTTCACTCACCAATACACGACATCAGTTTCCTGGTCCAGCCTATGGAGAGAATCTCTCTGGAGATGAGCAAGTCGGCCAGGTTGCCCGAGACCACGATGAAAAACCAGAAAGTCAAATACGGCAACATGGAGAACACACCATTCTGAAACACACAACATGGGTGAATCAACACACAACGCACACAACATGGCTGAATCAACACACAACATGGCTGAATCAATACACAACATGGCTGAATCAATACACAACATGGCTGAATCAATACACAACATGGCTGAATCAACACACAACATGACTGAATCCAAACATACAATATGGATGAATCAACACACAACATAGCTGAATCAACACACAACACACACAAAATGGCCTAATCAGAACACACAATATGGCTGAATCAAAACACAATATGGCTTAATCAACACACAACATGGCCGAATCAACACACAGTATGGCTGAATCAACACACAACACACACAAAATGGCTGAATCAGAACACACAATATGGCTGAATCAGAACACACAATATGGCTGAATCAACACACAACATGGCCGAATCAACACAGTATGGCTGAATCAACACACAATATGGCTGAATCAACACACAACCTGACTGAAGCAACATACAACACACACAAAATGGCTGAATCAGAACACACAATATGGCTGAATCAACACACAACATGGCTGAATCAACACACAACACACACAACATGGGTGAATCAACATACAACATGGCTGAATCAACACACAACACACACAACATGGGTGAATCAACACACAACATGGGTGAATCAACACACAACATGACTGAATCAACACACAACATGACTGGATCAACATACAACACACACAAAATGACTGAATCAACACACAACATGACTGAATCAACATACAACACACACAACATGACTGAATCAACACACAACATGACTGAATCAACATACAACACACACAACATGACTGAATCAACACACAACATGACTGAATCAACATACAACACACACAAAATGGCTGAATCAACACACAACATGGCTGAACCAACAACAACAACCCTAAACTCATACACTAGCTCCGTGCCATTCGGATAGAAAGAGAGGAATTTGCGGATGTTAACACCAGATGATGAAGATGCAACGTACCGACTTGATGTCAAACTTCAGCACCTCCTTCATGTAGGTAGGTATCTGGGTCAACAGCATGTAGGCCCCGTAGTTACCACACATGTGAGCGATGATGATGGCCCACATGGCGCGGGACGTGAAGATCGCTTTCCATGGTGTGGAACCCTGGAAATCATGTACACATTTCAGGGAACTGCAAATCACGTACACCTTTCAGTGGAACTGCAAATCATGTACACATTTCAGTGGAACTGGAAATCACGTACATATTTCTGTGGAACTGGAAATCAGTTACACATTTTCGTGGAACTGAAAATCACTTACACATTTTAGTGGAACTGGAAATCATGTACACATTTTAGTGGAACTGAAAATCACTCCCACATTTTAGTGGAACTGGAAATCACTTACACATTTAAGTGGAACTGGAAATCACTTACACATTTAAGTGGAACTGGAAATCATGTAAACATTTCAGTGAAACTGGAAATCATATAATCACGTACACATTTCAGGGAAACTGAAAATCACGTACACATTTCGGTGGAACCGGAAATCAGATACACATTTCAGTGAAACTGTAAAT
>OY757553.1:16166333-16170061 GCA_963584105.1 Alviniconcha strummeri
ATGCCTGTCTGTTCACTCAGAACACCAACAGAGATACAACAATGCCTGACTGTTCACTCAGAACACCCACAGACACAACAATCCTTAACTGTTCACTCAGAACACCCACAGACACAACAATCCTTAACTGTTCACTCAGAACACCCACAGACACAACAATGCCTGACTGTTCACTCAGAACACCCACAGACACAACAATGCCTGACTGTTCACTCAGAACACCCACAGACACAACAATCCCTGACTGTTCACTCAGAACACCCACAGACACAACAATGCCTGTCTGTTCACTCAGAACACCAACAGAGATACAACAATGCCTGACTGTTCACTCAGAACACCCACAGACACAACAATGCCTGACTGTTCACTCAGAACACCCACAGACACAACAATCCCTGACTGTTCACTCAGAACACCCACAGACACAACAATGCCTGACTGTTCACTCAGAACACCCACAGACACAACAATCCCTGTCTGTTCACTCAGAACACCCACAGACACAACAATCCCTGTCTGTTCACTCAGAACACCCACAGACACAACAATCCCTGTCTTTTCACTCAGAACACCCACAGACACAACAATGCCTGACTGTTCACTCAGAACACCCACAGACACAACAATGCCTGACTGTTCACTCAGAACACCCACAGACACAACAATCCCTGTCTGTTCACCCAGAACACCCACAGACACAACAATGCCTGACTGTTCACTCAGAACACCCACAGACACAACAATGCCTGACTGTTCACTCAGAACACCCACAGACACAACAATCCCTGTCTGTTCACTCAGAACACCCACAGACACAACAATGCCTGACTGTTCACTCAGAACACCCACAGACACAACAATCCCTAACTGTTCACTCAGAACACCTACACTAAGTTCTCTGAACACACACAGAACAACCCCTAACTGTTCACTCAGAATACCCACAATGAGTTTTCTGAACGCACACAGAACAATCCCTAACTGTTCTGTCTGTGTGTGTGCGTGCGTGCGTGCCTGCGTGTGTATGTGTGTGTGTGTGTGTGTGTGTGTGTGTGTGTGTGTGTGTGTGTGTGTGTGTGTGTGTGTGTGTGTGTGTGTGTGTGTGTGTGTGAGTGTGTGTGTGTGTGTGTGTGTGTGTGTGTGTGTGTGTGTGTGTGTGTGTGCATGCGTGCGTTTGGGTTGTGTGTGTGCATGTGTGTGTGCACTGAAACATGGATCATACGGTCAAATCTCTGACTGGATCCCCAGTTAGTAATCTTACCACTCTGCTCCATAAAACTGGCGCCTGGATGTAATTGTCCCGCATATGACCGCCTCCTCCCCGCCCCCCCCCGACCCCACCCGCCACCACCCGCCCCCCGAAGACGTATTGCTTGAATTTCTGTCATGTTGGTCAGTGAGACACAACGCGGCACAATCTGCACCTAGCAATGCAAGAGAGCGGTAAGCAGGCTTACCTGCATAGGACAGTCCGATCAAACGGCTTCTTTCATTGGGGGGTGACCACCGGGCCCACAAGGCCTGCGCCGCTGGGTACATCACACCCTAAAAGGTGGACATGACCTTAATTATACATCACACTGAAAGGTGGACATGACCTTAATTATACAAAACAGCCTGAAAGGTGGACATGACCTTAATTATACAAAACAGCCTGAAAGGTGGACCTGACCTTAATTATACAAAACAGCCTGAAAGGTGGACATGACCTTAATTATACAAAACAGTCTGAAAGGTGAACCTGACCTTAATTATACAAAACAGCCTGAAAGGTGGACCTGACCTTAATTATACAAAACAGCCTGAAAGGTGGACATGACCTTAATTATACAAAACAGCCTGAAAGGTGGACCTGACCTTAATAATACATCACACTGAAAGGTGGACCTGACCTTAATTATACATCACACTGAAAGGTGGACATGACCTTAATTATACAAAACAGCCTGAAAGGTGGACCTGACCTTAATTATACATCACACTGAAAGGTGGACCTGACCTTAATTATACATCACACTGAAAGGTGGACCTGACCTTAATTATACAAAACACATTGAAAGATGGACATGACTTTAATTATACAAAACAGCCTGAACAGTAAAAAGGTGAACAGTGTACACACTATACTTAAAAGTATTCTGACCGCCTCCCCCCACCACCTCTCCCGTTAACAACGGGGTTACACTGTGCTCAAAGTATCTTACCTTCCCCCTCCCATCTTAGGTGTTAAAGCGGGGTTACACTGTGCTCAAATGTATTCTGACCCCCCCCCCCCCCTTAGGTGTTAAAAGCGGGGTTCCAGGTGGTATTTAAAAGTATCCTGACCCCCACCCCCCCTCCCCCACGATCCTCTTAGGTGTTAAAATCGGGTTCCACGGTATTCAAAAAGAATTCTGACCTCTCCCACCCTCCCGTCCCCTTAGGTGTTAAAGCGGGGTTCCACTGTATTCAAAAGTATCCTGACCCCCCCGCCCCCCTTCATTCTCTTAGGTGTTAAAAGCGGGGTTCCACGGTATTCAGAAGTATCCTGACCTCCCCCACCCACTCATCCACTTAGGTGTTAAAGCGGGGTGCCACTGTATTCAGAAGTATCCTGACCTTCCCCCCCCCCCACCCCACCCGTCCACTTAGGTGTTAAAGCGAGGTTCCACTGTATTCAGAAGTATCCTGACCTCCCCCACGCCCGACGAGCACCCTGACGACAAGGAAGAGGTAGGGGTTTGCGCGTGCGCAGACGGGGGAGAGGATGTTGAGGATGGCGACGTGGGAACATGCCCATGGCGATGACCCCGCTTGGCACCGAAACGCTCGCTGACCGCTCCGCCCGATGACCTGCAGGACGAGGTAGCCCCAGAAGAAGGCACCCAGCAACAGACCCTGAAGCCGCTTGCTCCAGCGGAACTCGCCTTGCTGCCAGACGCAAAGGAGCAACGCATCATAATGGTGACGATGATGATGGTCATCATCATGTAAACACACACCCAGCCAGTTACGCCCAAATCCACCACGTATCTATGGTCCGTACCCAAACCAACACCCCCCCATGATCTACACCCAAACCACCCACGTACCGATGGTCTGCACCCAAACCAACATACACACCCGTGATCTACACCCAAACCACCTTCACACTCATTGTCTGCACCCAAACCAACACACACACACCCATGATCTACATCCAGACCACCCTCTTACTAATGATCTGCCCCCAAAACCAGCACAGCACCCATAATCTGCACCCAAACTCTGCACCTCCATGTCCAAGATCTACACCCATACCAACCTACATGTCCATGATCTACACTAACCCATATGCCGATGATCCACACCCATACCAACCTACATGTCCATGATCTACACCCACCCCACATGCCTATCATCTACATCCATACCAACCTACATGTCCATGATCTACACCCACCCACATGCCTATCAATCTACACCCATACCAACCTACATGTCCATGATCTACACCACCCACATGCCTATCATCTACACCCATACCAACCTACATGTCCATGATCTACACCCCACCCCACATGCCGATGATCCACACCCATACCAACCTACATGTCCATGATCTACACCCACCCACATGCCGATGATCCACACCCATACCAACCTACATGTCCATGATCTACACCCACCCACATGCCTATCACTCTACACCCATACCAACCTACATGTCCATGATCTACACCCACCCACATGCCTATCATCTACAC
>OY757553.1:16170261-16197778 GCA_963584105.1 Alviniconcha strummeri
CAGCCTTCTGAAAAGATGTAGCCTTCTCAAACGATAGTCTTCTCAAAAAAAGATGTAGCCTTCTCAAAGGATGCAGCCTTCTCAAAGATACAGCCTTCTCAAAAGATGCAGCTTTCTGAAAGGTTGTAGCCTTCTCAAAAGATGTAGCCTTCTCAACCTTCTCAAAAGATGCAGCCTTCTCAACCTTCTCAAAAGATGCAGCCTTCTTAAAAGATGTAATCTCAACAGACTTCTCAAAAGATGTAGCCTTCTGAAAAGAGCCTTCTCAAAAGACGTAGCCTTCTCAAAGATGTAGTCTTCTCAAAAGCTGTAGCCTTCTCAAAGATAAATCTTATCAAAAGCTGTAACCTTCTCAAAAGATGTAATCTTTTCAATAGATAGTCTTCTCAAAAGCTGTAGCCTTCTGAAAAAAGCCTTTTGTCTAAAGATGTAGTGTTCTTAAAAGATGTAGCCTTCTCAAAGATAAGCCTTCGCAAAAGATGTAGTCTTCTCAATACACAGTCTTCTCAAAAGCTGTAGCCTTCTGAAAAAAGCCTTCTCAAAAGATGGACCTTCCTCAAAAGATGTAGCCTTCTGAAGAAAAGAAGAAGAAAAACATTCTTCTCAAAAGATGGACCTTCCTCAAAAGATGTAGCCTTCTGAAGAAAAAGAAAAAAGCATTCTCAAAAGCTGGACCCTCCTCAAAAGATGTAGCCTTCTGAAAAAAGCCTTCTCAAAAGATGTAGCCTTCTGGAGGGGGGGAAAAAGCCTTCTCAAAAGATGGACCCTCCTCAAAAGCTGTAGCTTTCTCAAAAGCAGCTTTGTCCAACCGCAAGAGCTTGAAATAAAAAGATCAAATGAAGGATTTTCTTTTGAAGTGATGATCCCTTGATTTGTTGTGTTCATTTTTCAAACTTCGTTTCCTTATTGGCGAATAATGGAAGTGGTTGCACACAGCAGTAAGACGGGTCCTTTAAAAAGGTATAGTATGAACCCTCAAAGGCCTAGGTTATATCAACAGTGCATACAGATGTTTCTTCTCTCATCCTGTGAGCCGTTAAACAGGCCGTCCTAAGCATCGTACAGATGGAGGACTAACTCTATCATGTTCAATAAGTGACCGTACCGTACCTTGTCAGTGCAGTCGCTAGTCAGCGTGAACAGACTCACAGGCGAAGTCAGACGGAGAAACAAGCCCTGGGCAAGCCGCAATCCCGGCACTGGGAAGGTAATCCAAACACTGTCGGTGACATGCGTGGAGGTGTTTGCAAGATTCAATTCACAGCCGAAGCAGGTTGGGGGGGCGGGGGGGGGGGGGGGGGTCTAACCGTTGGGGTGCTGAGTTCAGTAGGCCAGCAAACGACAACAACCATAAGTGGGGCGCTACCACCCCACCCCACATCACCCCACCCCGCCCCGACCCCTACTACCGAAACTGGGGTATAAAAACAACAACAACAAAAAAACAGGTTGTGCTGCATCCCTGAGTGTTCTCTCTCTTATACTGGTATGTTTGCGCTCTAGTCAGTCCTTGCACCCCGCAGTGCAATGTAGGGCGCGAAGCCGGCAAAGCGTCACGTGACAAGTCACGCGGAACGGTCCTCACTGACGAAGCACACCCACACACGCGCCCACACAAGTACACATACACACTGACATGCCACACAAGCCAGAATCGATTCCTAAAAACAAAACAAAAACAACCCCCCCCCCCCCCCCGCAAACAAAACAAAACAAAACAAAAAACCGCAAAATACGGGACCATTTCCTAGTATGTTCACATTGCAAGTCGTTCGTAATGCGGCCTGAACTTTTGTGTTGTTGCTGCTGCTGTTGCTGCTGCATGCAGCGTCACAGTTCAGTTTCTGTGTCAGTTACTATAACTAGGACAGTAGTAGTTTATAGACCTGGCGATACAACCAGCGACATGACACGACACATCCACTCACGATGAGTTGATGAACTGATTCTGTAAAGAATCCTCACATGAACAACGCGCGACGTGCTATACGTAAACACGAAACACTGACCAGCAGCACCAGAATCAAGACATGCGAGAGATTCCAGAGACGCATGCGAGAGGCCCTTACCTACCCCTACACCCACCCAACAGTCCTCGAGAGACATACCAGAGGCCCTACCTACCCCTACACCCACCCAACAGTCCTCGAGAGACATGCCGGAGGCTCTACATACCCCTACACCCACCCAACGGTCCTAGAGAGACATACCAGAGGCCCTACCTACCCCTACACCCACCCAACGGTCCTAAAGGGTCAAAATAGCCCGACACGACAGAACAAATTCACAAGAACGACACAGATCTCTGTATTCATTACCTTGCCACGGACTATGCAGGTATTGCCGCCGACACCAGGTCAGGGAGAATCAGTTAAATAACCAGAGTGTGTCACGGAATATGACAGTAGTCGAATAGCCTGCCCAATGACTCACTGATCTTACAACACTGAAGTGGTTGCTGACACAAACAGATGTATGTAGGTGGATTTATTTTAAGTACATGTATTTCACTGGCTCTCTCTCTCTCTCTCTCTGAATCTGTGCCGTGTGAGTGCGTGTGCGTGTGTGTGTGTGTGCATATGTGTCAGTGCGGGCGTGTGCCAGTGTGTGCGTGCATGCGTGCGTGTGTGTGCGTGTGTGTGTGTGCGCGCGCGTGCGTGTAATGTGTATGCGTCAGTCTTCGCGTGAGCAAACGCCGGTGTGTGTTAATATGCATGTGCTGGTGTGTGTGTGTGTGTGTGTGTGTGTGTGTGTGTGTGTGTGTGTGTGTGTGTGTGTGTGAGAGAGAGAGAGAGAGAGAGAGAGAGAGAGAGAGAGAGAGAGACAGACAGACAGACAGACAGACAGACAGACAGACAGACAGACAGACACTGAGAGAGAAACAGACACTCAGAGACAGAGATGGGGAGGGGGGGGGGGGGGGGAGGGGGGGGAGAGTAAACGAACCGCAACATTGCAGCCCCGACTGTGGGCGCAATGACTTCAGAGAGTGATGACTGTGGATCACGGCCTTGACCCCGGCCACCGCACACCGGGAGGTGGGGGAAGAGGGTCCGGGTGGGGGTGGGGGTGGTGCGAGTCTCAGTCACCGATACACATACAACACGGAAATATAACCGTTCTATTCTTGCGCACTGCACCATGGTTTCTATTTCTCCTCCTCCTTCTTTTAAGGTCTGGGTCAGTCAGTACAGGCCTGTCCGGGTGGGGGTGGGGGTGGGGGTGTGGTGCGAGTCTCAGTCGCCGATACACATACAACACGGAAATATAACCGTTCTATTCTTGCGCACCATGGCTTCTATTTCCCCTCCTCCTTCTCCTTCTTTTAAGATCTGGGTCAGTCAGTACAGGCCTATCAGAAACTAACGGGTAACTCTGTCTGTCGATTCGAGCTAAATTCCACACTGGTAGCATGCATTATTTTGGTGATGAGATCCTTTTCTTGCGCTGGCTCATGTGTTTGGAGCAACTTGCCTCAAACACTCCGCCACTCTGATTCTGCCTCCTCTTTTAAAGCCGCCCTCAAGACGCACTTGTTCAATAACTATTTCTAAACTGTTTCTCACAGCCATGCCTATCCCCCCGTCCGACGCGTGTGTGTGTGTGTGTGTGTGTGTGTGTGTGTGTGTGTGTGTGTGTGTGTGTGTGTGTGTGTGTGTGTGTGTGTGTGTGCGTGCGTGTGTGTGTGTGTGCGTGTGTGCGTGTGCGTGTGCGTGCGTGCGAGCGCGCGTGTGTATGTGTATGTATATGCGTTTCAAAGGCAGCGCTGGGCGAAAACTTCTCAGCTAGACGAGGCGGAGCGCATATGGGGTTTCCCGGGCGCGAACTGAGCAGCGACCTTATGATGATGAGGCTTTCAGGCTTGGAAAGGGCTTTTAGAGTTGACCTGACTCAGACAGAAATTACTCTCACATCAAGTGCTATCTATTATTTATTGCACATTACGCTAATATATGTGCAGGACGGATGTTATATTATTATATATAATACAATTAAAATCCGTTCGTTTGTTTCGTTCTCATGACGTCACAGCGGGCAGAAAGTGAGAAGACGAAGGACAAGGGCAAAGGGCCGACAGAAGTGAAGCTGTTCCGCATCCCGCCTAACTACAGGTAACGATTACAGGTACAGTCCCGGTGGAGCGGGCGCCAGACTCATTCCGGCGGTATCATGCCCCGATGCAGTGCGACACCCGATCACCTTATCAGCCAGCAGCCGCTAAGCATCTTTGGCGGAGCCGCGAGGGAGTACCCGGTTTCTCCACCCGCTTCAGGCCGCTCCACATTCCACCAGGATTACAGGCAGATCGATGGCAGATCGATGGGGGGGTCGATGGCAGATCGATGATGGGTTGATGGCAGATCGATGGGGGGTTGATGGCAGATCGATGGGGGGTCGATGGGAGATCGATGGGGGGTTGATGGCAGATCGATGGCGGGTCGATGGCAGATCGATGGGGGGGGGGGGGGGGGGTCGATGGATGGGGGGTCGATGGTAGATTGATGGCAATTCTATGGGGGGTCGATGGCAGTTCGATGGGGGGGGGGGGGGGGGGGGGGTCGATGGCCGATCAACGGAGCCGCGTCAAAGAGACCTTCCGGACACTACAGTATATAAAACTCGAACTGATTCGATTTCCATTCCAGGTGCCTTTTTGGTCGCTCAGGTCAAGTTGCATTTGGTTAAGTTGCATTTATTTACTCTCTTGGTTAAGTTGCATTTACTTGCTCTCTTGGTTAAGTTGCAGACACAGAACCTCAAGCAACCAATTTTTAAACATGTATTTGACTGGTCACTGATTACACCCTGGCAGACAGCAAAAGGTATGGCATCCAATGACTCAGGTCAGTCAGTGCAGCACTAATTGTTACCATCAGTGAGATGAGTCCATCGCAGAAACCACGAAGAAGAAGAATCAGACCAAAGACCTCCCCCTAGTCACCCACTCACTACCCCACTGAGCTAGCTCAGTACGGAGGTCTTTGATCAGGGGGAGGGGGGGGGGGGGGGGGATCTCATCTCGGCATAACTGAGAACGAACAGCCTGTAGAGCTGAACCACCTGTCAGGGGTCTAGTTGCACAGGCAACACGGAGTAGAGCACGGCATTATCTCCACAACTTCCGAGAAGGCACTGAATTACGACATCGCTCCTCCTGGAGTAAAGGTGCCGGAAAGCATTGATTTACGACATCCCTCCTGGAGTAAGGGTGCCGGAAAGCGACGCGTGGAGTGGAGCATCTCCGCCATCGGCAGACTCCTTTTCTCGCGGGGGAAGTCTCAGCCGTAGGCTAGGCCTACTCAAATTCTAAGCACTGTAATGTGGAGGAAGGTGCCGGAAAGCGGTGCTCGGAGCCTGAGGCTAGCTAGCAAACTCCATGCACTGGTTTCCAACATCCGTCCTCCAACCGGCCACTGCTATAACCGATTACGCCGTAGGTCTCCAAAAAGACTCAAATGGCAGCACGCTGGCCAGAGACAACTGAATGATGACGATGACGAATTGATGCTTAATGTCCTCAGATGTCAGTTGACATATTAGGGACAAGTTGTGACCAATGCCGAAGCACGGTTCAGTAAATCTTTACGTCCACGGAAACCAGAAGACTCGTTAGGACGGCAACCCAGGACGTCCACCTCGACTCTCACAGCTCCTGAACTATGAACTGAAATGACATCAGGCGTTTCTTTTATAACCGGCCCATGTTGCCTACGCCGGCACAAATAAAACCAAAATCGTTAGGCTCGAGACTGAACTCTTTTCTGTGTTTTTTGTTTACCCATGGTGGACGCGCTTCATGTTTACGTGCGTGCTTTGGCGCTACGATGCTTCCACAGTCATATTAGTACCTAAACCTTTCGGACGGCGCTGACCATTGACATATATACCCAGTATATATTATATATGTCCATATGTCTGACGGCAGCGTCAGCGGACAGCTGCGCGGAAACAGAGTGCCCCTTCAGTGGCGTAACCTACTCTGGCAGTCTGGAGGAAGGTGCCGGAAAGCGATGCTCGGAGAGAGGCTATAGGTCAAACCCCAAGCACTGGTTTACGACATCCTTCCTTCAACCACAGCCGTATTCAGTTACGTCATAGGGTCCAGAAAACTGTCAGCTAACGAGCAGTTTTTGTTGTTGTTGTTGGTGCTCATACAGTAGTAAGTTTGTTACAAACAACTCAGATTATATCAGATGTTTGTCTTATAACTAACCATGTTGCTTACGCCAGCTCAAATAAAACCCAAATCGTTTGAATCGAGACGGCTTTTTTTCTTTCTTTTCTTTTTTTTACCCGGTGGATGTGCCTCATGTTTACGTGCGTGCATGCTTGGGCGCTAGGTCAGCGATGACGTCATGGACTTCTTAAACAGCTAATTATTTACTACTGACAGCCATTCTCGGCCGTAAGCAGACTTATTCTTCCCACAGTCCACATTAGAACGTCGTATTATTGGCGTTCTCTCCATCATTGTCAGCGAGTGTCTCTTCGGTCACAGCCCGTGCCGCTGCTGTGTGGCCTGTTGCGACTCCGAACAAAATGATATTTAACTGGTACAAGGTGAAGGTCGAGATGAATCGGTGTGTGTGTGAGAGAGAGAGAGAGAGAGAGAGAGGGGGGGGGGGGAAGTTTAGCTTTCTCATCGATGAAGTTGAAACTACCGAACGCTCAGTGAAACTTTATATTGTTGAATAATAAGTGGTCTCTCCCCCACCCCCACCCCCCACCCCAACACACACACACACACACACACACACACACACACACACACACACACACACACACACAAGTTCACAAACTATAATTATCATGTAACTTGTACGGAGTATCGGCACGCGTGTCACATCGCTAGACAGGTTGTTGTCAGTCACCTCTCCGTGTCAACACGTAAGCGCTAGCCACGCCACGCAATGCTGAGAGCAGCGACAAGGACACGCCCGGCTTGGCAAGCCAGCAGACGCGGGGTGGTGCTGAAGCAGCAGTCATAGCTGCTTTCCACCGCACGACTTGGCAGGCTTCCGACTCAGGACGTAATATTAATGCTGACAGGCCGGCCTGTGACAGCTTATCGCCACAGCGGCACACAGTGTAGCGACAGATGTGCCATGGCTGTGGCGACACAACGCTCGTCCTGATGACAATAAACAAGTGATGCCACACAGAGTACATCTGCCCCCAGCATTTCAAACCAACTCAAGGTGACACTTTCCTGCAGGCCAGTTTTGGTGAATTATTATGAGGCAGGGGCGTCTTCCTGCACACGCAGGCTTCAAAACAAAGCCCGTCGGTTTTAAAATAGCTTTGGCTACAACAGAGTAGTAATTACTACCCGCGTAAAAAAAATAAAAAATAAAAAGAGGAAAAAAGGCTGTCTTTGTCAGTGTGTGTGTGTGTGTGTGTGTGTGTGTGTGTGTGTGTGTGTGTGTGTGTGTGTGTGTGTGTGTGTGTGTGGATCTGGGGCATGACAATAATAACAATGAAATGAGAAGAAGAAGAAAATGGAGAAGAAAAAAATGAAGGAAAAATGCAAACAAAAACGCCCAAAACAGTATAATTAAAGACTGATTAATCAAGGATAAAATAATACAAGGATACAAGGATATTTAATCGCCAATGACATTTAAATGTACACAGGTATTTGTCTTGGTGACGTTCCAGTCACACAATGCAAGCACAGTGCTTACGCACGCACGCACGCACGCACGCACGCACGCACTGACACACACACACACACACACACACACACACACACACACACACACACACACACACACACAAAACCACTGACACACACACGCCGACACTTTTCGCAGTTCGCACAGTACATTATATAATTATATATAACCAATATAAATGTGTGTGTGTGCATGTGCGCGCGCGCGCGTCATTACGTGTGCGTGCGTGCGCCGGTGCCGCGTGCGTAAGCATGTGCTTGCACTGACAGGCGTGGCACACAGTACACCAACAATCTCCGGCTCGCACGCTGTAACTGACGAAAGCACTGAACAGGCAGCCCACACAAACTCGTAACGCTTTACCGGAAACAGTTTCCAACCGGAAATATCAGCGGTAGCAGAAATGGCGGCGGCCATGGTAGCCAGCGTGAAAGTCGCCATTTTCTTTTCGCGAAGCCGTTTTCTCTCAGCTGTACGACAGAGCAAGAAGATCGATTAACTAGCAATCACCGCTTTCTGACAATGAGCATGCCGCTGACTGACGGGGCACGGTATTTCCAGTCGGCATGAGGGCAGCCAACCCAGGCGGTGCCAACGGCACTGACTCGGCAGAGACCTACGCCATTCAAGTCGGTCCGCGCCCGGCGCCAGCGTCCTTCACCCTATCCACACCCGCAGGTGTCTGAGGTCACCGCAGTCGCATTTGACCCTGAACGGCCTTTCTTGGCTGCACCGCACGCGGAGTTCGTCTAGCCTGGACTGAACTTTTTCTTCTTCTGCTTCTTCGCTTTTCGCCGATACGCACACTTCCCATGGTGTGACAGTCTTCAGAAACTGGGACGAAGCGGTTGGTCATTGAGTGGAAGAACGGCCGAGAAAACGTCGGAAAGTGCGTCGTAGGACCGTCGTGAGACTGGCGTGCGCAAAGCTATCTCACCCAGTAATCTTCGGTTTTCAAATATCAAAGTCGAGCTGTCGGTGTTAACGGCAATTACTCCCGATTTGGCCGGATTGCGGCTGCAGGAGCAGAGAGGGACGGGGACGAGGGGGGGGGGGCGGGGCGGACAGACGAGAAAGAGATTGGGGGGGAGGGGGGCCGGAGAGAGAGAGAGAGAGAGAGAGAGAGAGAGAGAGAGAGAGAGAGAGAGAGAGACAGAGACAGAGAGAGACAGAGAGAGACAGAGAGTGGGGAAGGGAGGCCGGAGAGACAGAGAAAGACAGAGACAAAGACTGAGAGACAGAGACAGACAGAAAGAGTGGGGAAGGGAGGCCGGAGGGGGAGAGAGAGGGGGGGAGAGAGAGAGTGAGAGCAAACAATGGCGCAGATGCCAATACAGATGGGAGAGAGAGAAAGTGCACGTTGTTCCCACCGTGAAGATCTAAGTGACTAGTGAAGTGCTTTCGGCTGTGGCACGTCACGTGAAGCAATTTTCGCTAAGCTGTCACTGACGTGGCTGTCGTAAGCGTGTGACCCGGAACTCCGTGCACACCGCCCTGTCCGTCGGTCTGACGTCATGTCAGTGACGTCACAGTGACCACGGCTCCCACATTCATCCTCCGTCTTCACGGAGTTGGTCAGTAAAACATCTCCTCAGGCTGCAAAATCAATTACTTCTCTGTCTCCCCAGCAACGTAACCGCCTCTGACGGGTACAAGATGGTCACTGTCTCAGTCTCAACTCAAGTTCAGTGTTGCTTCACGTCCACAGAGACCGTAAGGACTATTGGCGACGGGGAGCCCAGGACGGCCACCTCCACTTTCACACAGCTCCTGAGCTCTGAAGGAACACGGTTCAAGTTCAGTGTTACTTTACGTCCACAGAGACCATAAGGACTATTTACTAATTTAGTATTAGGGACGGGGAGCCCAGGACGGCCACCTCGACTTTCACACAGCTCCTGAGCTCTGATCTCAGTCTTACTCTTGGACACCTCAAATGCGTCCTGGAAACCCACGACCGACTGCTCAACCACTCCAACGTGACCACTGGCATACTCGGAGTAATCGACACAGCCGATAGAAGAGCTAGATAACGGGGTCGAATTTACCTTACGCGTGCATCGATTGATTTAGTGTCCAAAAACCAGAACGGTTAAACGTACAGTGTGCGACTGGACCCCCCTCACCCCTCACGACGTAATCTCCGCCCCCCCCCCCCCCCCCCCCCCGCGTCTCATCTCGGCTCTGATAGACCCCTCCTCCCTCCCTGCCCCCCATTCAGTGTAAACGACCCCTCGCCCTGTCGTCCTGACGAAGAATCTCCGGGTCAGTAACTAATTACTGCCATCTTGTTCAGTGATCGTTCCTGGAGCCTGTTCAGGCCGGTGTGCAGCCGCTGGCCGTTGAGGTACACGTCACTGGGACAAAAACGGACACCTCTTCTGCCCCTTAACACATCCACGATCCAGTGGACGACCACTGCTGGCACGTATTGAACGAAGGTGAAAGAACATCGCCGGAGAGCCGGAGAGAGAGAGAGAGAGAGAGAGAGAGAGAGAGAGAGAGAGAGAGAGAGAGAGAGAGAGAGAGAGAGAGAGAGAGAGAGAGAGTAAATACTGAAGCTTAGAATTATGCAAGAGTTATATTTCAAAATATTCTATGCAGACAGAGAAACAGAAACTGAGAGGAAGAAGCAAAATTGATAATGACAACGACGAATACTGTAGTTTCAAGTGAAAATTTCCCAAATCAAACTGACTTGACAAGGTTATTGAGAAGGTATGCGCCACAGACTCTGACCAGGGCTGTACACACGGACACGGTCACATTCAGTCACCACTGATCCAGCCCTGTACACAAAGACACGGTCAAATTCAGTCACCACTGATGCAGGCCTGTACACACAGACACGGTCACATTCAGTCACCACTGATACAGCCCTGTACACATAGACACGGTCACATTCAGTCACCACTGATCCAGGCCTGTACACACTGACGGACACGGTCACATTCAGTCACCACTAATCCAGGCCTGTACACACAGACACTGTCACATTCAGTCACCACTGATACAGCCCTGAACACTCGGACACGGTCACACTCAAATGAATCACCACTGATACAATCCTGAACACACGGATATGGTCATATTGTCATCACTGATCCCAACCTGTACACACGGACACGCCGGCTCATATTCAATCACTACTGAATACTACAGTCTTGTCACAACATACAGACACGGTCACAGCTGGTCACCACTCACTCAGCCCTGTAAACACCGACACGGTCACAGTCAGTCACCACTGATACAGCCCTGTCACTCATACGGACACGGTCACAGTCACCATTGATACAGCCCTGTCACAACATACGGTCACGGTCACAGTCAGTCACCACTGATACAGCCCTGTCACAACAGACGGTCACAGTCAGTCACCACTGATACAGCCCTGTCAGTCACAACATACGGTCACGGTCAAGTCAGTCAGTCAGTCACCACTGATACAGCCCTGTCACAACATACGGTCACGGTCACAGTCAGTCACCACTAACATGTACAGCCTTGTCACAACATACGGTCACGATCACAGTCACCACTGATACAGCCCTGTCACAACATACGGTCACGATCACAGTCACCACTGATACAGCCCTGTCACAACATACGGTCACGATCACAGTCACCACTGATACAGCCCTGTCACAATGACATACGGACACGGTCACATTCAGTCACCACTCATACAAACCTGTACACACGGACACGGTCACATTGTCACCATTAATACAGCCCTGTACACACGGACACGGTCACCACTGATACAGCCCTGTCACAACATACGGTCGCGGTCACAGGCAGTCATCAGTCACCGGCCAAATCGGCTCCTGCAGTGAAGACAGAGGATTTTTACTCCAGGCGTGGGTTTTTCCGCTCCGGCCACGTGCACTCACTGACTCACAGACAGACACTCCACCATCAGGTGGTCAACAACTACTGCCTTACCTGCAGACAGGAGACGGCATTCTGTGCTCACAAAACCGGCACTTCTTCAGGTCCAAATCGGCGTCTCAGTGGCAACACGCTCAAACACCGACGAAGCACGACGGCACCGCCTTCCAGATTGATTTTTTGTTGTTGATTTTTGTATACGCCGCAGCCGGGGAGGGCAAAAAATCAGCCACTTCGACGACAACTGGGTTCACTCAGCCGGCAAGTTTGTCTTGCGCCTTATTAACAGCGGCTTTGCAGTTCAGCAGTGTCGGTCGGTCTCTCCGCCGGTCACCGTGACTATCGGCGACTGAGTGTACGAATGATGCCACGCGAGGCCGGACCTGGCTTCAGTCTATGTCCTACCGCCCATGAGTTCGCCTGCGGACTGAGCGGCGTCACTCGGCTTGCCTACGTGTGCCAGAGCGTGTGCCTCCGCAGCGTAAATAGTGTCTTCTGGGTGTGGAAAGGGTTAGGTGGAGGGAGGGCGCGTGTGTGTGTGTGTATGTGTGTGTGAGGATATGTTATAGCAGGGCTTGCCTTGCCTTGCCGCCGTTCAGCTCCCAATAAAGGTGTGCACTCCTCGGAGGAGTGTATGTTTTGTGTGTGTGTGTGTGAGAGAGAGTGTCAGTATGAGTCTGTGTGTGACCGACCTTGCGATTTTTACCCTTTTTTCCAAAACGAAAGAAGACTGCGGCATTGCCTCATTGATCCGACCTCCGTATAGTCACCCCCTGAAGGACGCAGGAAGGTCAATGTCGTTACTGGCCATGGAGGCCGCCATATT
Organism: Alviniconcha strummeri; assembly: GCA_963584105.1. Taxonomy (NCBI): domain Eukaryota; kingdom Metazoa; phylum Mollusca; class Gastropoda; family Provannidae; genus Alviniconcha; species Alviniconcha strummeri. The sequence goes on from OY757553.1 coordinate 16,182,658, forward strand.
CCCGCTCTTCATTAGCCAGTCGACTGTGCCGTAGCGATCGAACCGGCGGCGCGCTCAACACGGCGGGCACACGGGCCCAGCGCGCGCGGCTCGCTCGTGGCCACGCTGCCGTCTCATCAAGTTCACGCCGGGCGTGCAGTCGCACTGCAGTGTCTGCGCCGGGAGCAAACACAGAACGGTGCCGGAAGGGGTTTCCCCGCCAACTCGGTGGTGGCGGTGGTGTCTAAGAAAACCATGCCTGCGCTAAGAAAACCGTGAGAGATTATTTTTGACTGAGAGGCTGGTGGGTACCGTTTCGGGAGCTGAGGAGCGGCTCATGCTATTCCAGGCCTCCCGGCCTCGACCTCTTAAGCCGCCGTGGGTTTCAGCCGCATCATTCACACAAAAAACGACCTTCCTTCTCCCTCTCTCTCATCCTTCATTGCACAGGACGCGTACAGGTACCGGTCTACCTTCCGGCGAGGAATGTGTGCTTGGGTTAGCGAGTGCCCTTGATGTTAGCGAGATTGTCCTTAAGGTTAGCGAGGAGACTGTCCTTCAGAGGTTAGCGAGGAGATTGTCCTTCATAGGTTAATGAGGAGATTGGACTGATTGTCCTTAAGGTCAGCGAGGAGATTGCCCACGGGGTTAGCAAGGAGATTGTCGTTAAGGTTAGCGAAGAGATTGTCCCGCTTAAGGTTAGCAAGGAGACTGCCCTTGAAGTTAGCGAGGAGACTGTCCTGCAGAGGTTATCGAGGAGACCGCCTTTGAGGTTAGTCAGGAGATTGCCCTTGAGATTAGTGAGAAGATTGCCCTTGAAGTTAGCGGGAAGATTAGCTCCTCGCCGCTAGCCTCAAGGGCAGTCTTTGGATTTAGCGAGAACCTGTGATCTATTGACGAGGAACTGCCGGACTTGCAGTCTTACACAGTGAGGGCCCGCGGCCGTCAGCACACGAAGAAGTTAGACTGTCATTTGCGGGTCCAGGCGAGATCAAGATTGGGGACTGAGGTGGTGCTGGACCTTCAAGACAGCCCAGGAGAGACCAAGAGCAGGGAGGTGGAGCTGGGCTCAGAAAGTTGGACTTGTCTTTTGCTTCAGTTGTTCCTCAACACAGTGCTACGGACACTGTCTTTGTGACTCCGTCAGTTCCGCACAGCTGTTGAAACAGCAATGGCGAGGCTGTTCTGGCACGGTCCGCTACGGCCTCCACGGTCTTTTGTGGATCGGATTGCGCGGTCGAGCCACTCTCCCCCCCCCCCCACCCACCCCCCGTCCCCGTCCCTAATAAGCCACCTAGCTTCTGTGGACGTAAAGCAACATGTTTACTTACTTTCTTACTTACTGGTGAGACCAGTCTTCGCTTGACAGTCACTGTGAGAGTATCTCTCAGCAGTCTCGGTATCCACGTGCAAAGACGTCTCCGTTGACATGTCGCACTTGGTTTTGCTGAGGGGCGGAATCCAGATTTTTAACAAAGTAGCACATGATGAATATCTGAACAATGAAAATTAACAACTACCTCCTTTACAAATTCCACCTTTATAAACTGCACACACACACACACACACACACACACACACACACACACACACACACACACACAAAAAAAAAAAAAAAAAAAAAAAAAAAAAAAACAACAACAACAACAAAAAAACAATAATAATAAGACTAATGGACATTTCTATGGCGCATGATCCGTAGGAAGATGTGGGGCACAATGCGCCGTACCAAAAGCTGCAGAAAGTTGTATCAACACATACAATGGAGCCCTTCATCGGCCAGCTTCAGCCCCTGCCCTCCTTCCGCTACACACTAAATTGTATGCACAGTAACACACCCAAAGGAACAAGTTAAAAACAATGGAGATCAAAAGAAAAACAGACAGAGAAAGAGACATAAGACAGACATGAAACAATACCAACAACTGCAGCAACGTCACTATCAACAAGAACAACGGACGCGGAAAAGAAAAACATTAAGCCCAAAAGAAAACAACGCAGATCATAACAATAGCAGTTTACAACAACAAAGACCAACCGAAAACAAACAGAAAAGAAAGGACCACACCAGTGTAATAACAACAGCAGTTTACAACAACAAGACTAACAGAAAACAAACAGAAAAGAATGGACCACACCTGTGTAATTCTTCAGATCAACAAACGAAATTAGAGCCGGACAGAAATGAAATCACTAATCAATTAAAATGAAAAGCGGCATTATTACAGCTGTTGAATGCTTTGACCAAATGCAGCGCGCGCGCGCACGCACACACACACACACACACACACACACACACACACACACACACACACACACACACACACACACACACACACACGCATGCCATGAAACACCCAAGCGTATGGCACAAACACACGTGTGTCCGCATATAAACGCACAAGGATAAACGTTTAGCAAAAAATATGCCTGTGAATCTAGTTCAAAATGAGACCACTACCTTGCTGGTAAGGTCTTCCAAATTTTCAGTCAAAATAAAAACAGACTTGCTTGCCGTCAGCCACCGTGTCGATCGTAACCACAATAACTGACAAGGCTAGCAAGTGTTCTGTCAAAGCAGACATTTCACTGCCTTATGCTGTACGAGAAGTATGACTTGCGCGGATGCATAAAAGTCGGAACAATTGTTACGGCTGTACAAACAGAGAAGCCCACAACAAAGGAGATTACTTCTCGCAAGCACTTGTGAATAGCTACTTTCGCGAACACATTCTTTCAGCAGTCCAGACGGTTTTGGCCGAACTAAAAACAACTAACTGCTTATCCTGCGCATCCGTTCTGTTTACTTATTTCTCTTGTTATTTCTCAGGAATTATACTGAATTATTCGAACACTAATTCTACTGATAAGTAACAGTGATTTCGGTGTTATCTATGGGACTCTGTCTGTCTGTCTGTATCTTCTTACATGTTGTTTCGTGTTTGATTGTCGACGTTTTTAGCCAAGTGAGATGTTCATTACGGATTGGAAAGAGATCATGGTTGCGGTCAAGATACTGGTTCCCAACAGGCGAGCTTTTGGACACATGCACTGGGCGTATAATCCAAACTCCAAGCACTGGTTTACGACATCCTTCCTTCAACCACTGCCGTATTTAGTTTTGCCATAGGTCCCAGAAAACTGTCAGCTAACGAGCAGGTTTTTGTTGTTGTTGTTGTTGCTACTCAAACAGTAGTAAGTTTGTTACAAACAACTCAAATTATATCAGACGTTTGTTTTATAACTGACCATGTTGCTTACGCCAGCTGAAATAAAACCAAAATCGTTTGAATCGAGACAGAACTTTTTTTTATACCCGGGGTGGATGCGCCTCATGTTTACGTGCATGCTTGGGCACTAGGTTGCTTCCACTGTCATATCAGTACCCAAACCTTTCGGAGGGCGCTGACCGCGTCGGTGGACAGCTGCGCAGAGATAAGTGCCCCCTTCAGTGGCGTAACCAGTTCTGGCATCGGAAAGCGATGCTGAGTGTGCGTATAGTCCCGTCTCCTGAACGCAGAAATTAACATTTCTGTCAGGGTGTTCATATTTCTGTGAGTGCAATGTTTGCACTTTGACTGAAAATGGGATCTGTCAGCATCGCGACCGTGTACCCCAAAATGTGATAAACAAGTGTGACCAAGACAGTTCTAGATTATCTCTGCGTTTTCTTTGACTGGAAAGAGTATAGCAAACAGACACCAAAGAACTGGAACAACTCACTTGTCTTCCCCCCCCCTTTTTTTGTTTGTTTGTTTTTTGGTTGGGTTTTGTTTGTTTGTTTTGCGTTTAAGACTGCTATCTTCAAATAACATTACTTGGGAATGATGAACCAAAACTAATTTTATTAAGTGTATATCTATCTTCAAGCAAAGTTTATCAATTTTTCTGTAGAAGACGAGGTGTAAATAGCATAAGCACAAAGGCTGGCATTTCAAGACTTCGTTTCACCACCAAACTACAACCCCCACCCCCCGCTCCCGTTTCCTTTTTCAAATACTCTCGGAGATTTTTCTTGGTGAGAAATAAAAAACACGAACTTGCGTGTCTTTCGATTTCATGTATCATCTTTGTCAGTCAGGTTCGTCTGTTGCTTCGCAAAGGCAAAAATGTATAAAAAAAAATTTTTAATGCACATTGCTTTGTCTTAAAAAAACAAAACAAAAAAAACCCTGCTAGGATCACCAAACTGCCCTTAAATGGCGGATAGTTTGTATGTGTGTGTGTGTGTGTGTGTGTGTGTGTGTGTGTGTGTGTGTGTGTGTGTGTGTGTGTGTGTGTGTGTGTTTTCTGGTAGCTGTGAAACCTCTTTGCTGGCCTTCACAACACATGATGTTCTGTGTTTGATGACGTCTCCATTTGTTCAACTCATGTATACTTATTGAAATGTGACAAAACAGATTCGTTCAGTGCCTGTCAGCCTGCCTCGGTTTGGCCCAGCGCTACGGCCTTAGATGGTAAGCAGAAGGAACAAACAAAAAGACTGAAAAGAAAGAAGAAGAAGAAGAAGAAAGAAAAGAAAAAGAAAAAAGGAGAGAAAAAAAAGGGGGGGGGGGCTGAGGGAAGGAGGGGAGGGTCTATGCAACTTGTGGACTTCGGTTGGTCATAACGGAGTAGGTGGTGGACAGTGTAGTTCAAATACCCCCCCCAACCCCCTCCGATTTGTACGGGTATTTTACTGCTGGCATGTGACATCTTTGTGAAACAGGTTCGTTTTTGTTGTTGTTTGCATTTATTTATTTATTTCTTCTACATTACAGCGGACCCCTCCCCTCGAGGGAACTTCACTCCACCGACGAAACAAACTGTGGAGAGACGCTGGGGGATGCTGGGCTTGTTTACCACCTGTTTACAAGTACAGGTGAAATCCTGCCAAAGGCTGTGACACGAGCAAGTGGCGTTTCTGTACAGCAGCAGGTCACTTTTCTTACGGTGAGTCCCCGCGGACCCCACACTCCGAGCACCGTTTTCCGGCACCTTCCTCCAAGGAAGGATGTCGTAAACCAGTGCTTGGAGTTTGCGCGGACCCCTCCCCTTAAGGGAACTTCACTCCACCGACGAAACAAAATGTGGAGAGACCCTGGGGGATCTTGGACCTGTTTACCACCTGTTTACTACCCGTTTCTGTTTACAAGTACAGGTCAAAGGCTGTGACACGAGCAAGTGGCGTTTCTGTACAGCAGCAGGTCGCTTTTCTTACGGTGAGTCACCGCGGACCCCTCCCCTTGAGGGAACTTCACTCCACCGACGAAACAACAGTGTGGAGAGACCCTGGGGGATCTTGAGCCTGTCTGTGTCAAGTGAAATCACACTTCGTAAATCAGATCGTTTTTCTTACGGTGAATCACCGAGGACCCCTCCCCTTGAGGGAACTTCACTCCACCGACGAAACAAACTGTGGAGAGACCCTGGGGGATCTTGAGCCTGTTTACACTGTTTTGACAGTGAATCACCGCGGACCCCTCCCCTTGAGGGAACTTCACTCCACCGACGAGACAATAGTGTGGAGAGACCCTGGGGTGATCTTGGGCCTGTTTACGACCTGCTAACGATTACCAGTGAAATCACTCGGCCACTGGCTGTGACACAGATCTACGTGGGGCGTCTTCGTTTGTCTTGTAAACGGTGAATCATCGCGGATCCCTCCCCCTTGACGGAAGTTCACTTCACCAGTGAGACAACAGTGTAGAGAGACCCTGAGGGATCTTGGGCCTGTTTACGATTACCAGTGAAATCACTCTGTTGAAAGATTTAACACAGACAAGTGGCTTCCTTGTCTCATAGCGCTGGCAGTCAATTAGTTCTTCTTCTTCTCACTCTCTCTTAAAAATTATTTTAAAAAACGCGCCAGAAAAGACTAACACGACAGACAGTTTACGCCCACCTATATCATTCGCCTTTTAAAATGGAAAGTAAACGGGGTCCAGTGGATCCGCTTACCTTCTGCTCCCTTATGACCACCGACAGCGTGCTGTTCTCAAAACAAGACTTTCCTTTGTTTGACAATGGGACATAACTGATTAACATTTGGTCCAGGCTCTGGGGAAATGCTAATGAGCCTAACAGATTCTATACGCGGGGCAAAGGGTTGTGATTCTTTGACCTTTTTGTGTCCCACCGTTTTATAAGGTCATCCAGACCAAACTGTAATGCCACGAGAATATTTTTGTCTCTTGGGTTTCCTACATTTTTGTTCTCTCTCCTTCCCCCCTCCCCCCCCCCCCCCCCCCCCCCACTCGCCTTGATAAAACCGCACTGGTTGACTGGGTGTAAGTAAGTAAGTAAACATTTTGTTTTACATCCACAGAAGTGATGTGGCTTATTAGGGACGTGGACAGGCGTGAAGGCAGCGAAAGAGTGAAGGCTCGACCGCACGCACCGACCCGGAAGACGGATGAGGCCTTGGACCGCCGCCAGAACAATGGAAGTGTTAAAGGCGGTGTCCCCTCGCAATTGCACAGCAACTAGTGTACTACGCAATTGCTGTTTCAACTGCTGTGCGGAGCAGATCACAAGGACAAGACTCGACGCAAAACACCAAGTTACTTACTTACCCCCCCCCCCCTCCCCCGCATCCCTTCATGCTGCTGCTTACGACCATGGCAACGTGGCTTCAAACCCGGGCTGTTCCATTTTAGTGGGTGGGGGTAGGGAGGGGAGTTACAAGCGTTTTGACTGAAGATGTGTGTTAATTTTCGTATGTTTTGTACGCTTGTATACTGTTGATTTATATAATTATGGGTATTTGTGCATTGTATGTTTTTCTTTAAGTTGTAAAGCGCTTTGAGATTCCGAAAGCGCTCTAACAGTGTAATTTATACGGGTTCGGGATATGGTGGTTAACAGTAGAAGTAGGTACTGGTTGGGGATATGGTAGTCAACAGTAGAACCAAGTATTGGTTGGGGATATGGTAGTCAACAGTAGAACTAATCAGCTACAGCTAGACAGCGCACAAAGTTGGACCTTTGAGAACAATGCCCCTGTTCTACTCATAGACATAGTAGTAGAAGAAAGTAACCTTAATGTCAAGAAAAGGAAGACATTGAGTGCTTCTAATCATAGCTGCTTGATACACCCTTTCCAGTGGCAAAGCGAATTTGAAACCATCTTCAGTGATCACGCTGTTCATTACATTTTAGTGGTATACAGCCGTGCAGCAGGCAAAACCCGTTGCTAGTGAGTGCAATCGGCAGTCCCGTTACAGAACAAACTAAACAATCTTAACGCCAAACGCATATTCCAGGGACAAAACGACGCGGTTACTATCGAATGTATGAGTCGAAAAACTCTCCTCTAAAGATCAGAATCTTGACCAACGTTTCAGTCTATTTTTATACATGATGTAACAAACATCTCACTGTTGTGTAAGCTTTGATTAACATAATAACAGGAACAGCAATTGTGATGATGTAGTAGATTAGATTGAACACTTCTTTTTCGACTGCCTGACGATTCAGAAATTTTGAAATTACACTGAACAATATATTTTAATTACTTTCGACATTCAGATCCATTTAACTATTGTTGATGTTCAGTTGTTCATTAAACTTTTTTTTTTTTTTTAAGTAACGGGTCTGGTGTAGTGGGCATTTTGGCGAGAGCTGGATGGTGTATGTGTGCATGCCTGCGTGCGTGCGTGCGTGCGTGCGTGTGTGTGCGTGTGTGAGTGTGTGTGTGCGTGTGCGTGTGTGTGTGTGTGTGTTTGTGTGTGTGTGTGTGTGTGTGTTTGTGTGTGTGTGTGTGTTGTGGGCTTGGGGGCGGGGGAGCTAGAGAGGATGAAGTATGGGTAGGCAGTAATAGAACGATTTTTGTCTTTGTATATTGATGCTTCTCAAACGGAACATATACTTTATTTTTATTTTTGTGTGTGTAATATATACATTGTCATATATGTGTTATTTTCATGAACATGTTACCTTGATTTTTTCTCTCACTTACAAAATGTTGGAGAATAATGCAAAGCGCAGAGAGTTTGTGTACAGCAGAGAATAGCGCTACACAAAAGTTATCTATTATTATTATTATTGTTGTTATTCGAAATAAAACGAGTCTGGTTGCCCTCCTCTGAACTGACTCGTCACTAATGTTCTCCTTAAATACTAACAACAAAATACCTGGTCACGACGTCCAAACTTTGCCTGCTCTTCCACAGTCTGAAACAGAACGAGGCCCAAAGCGCTTTGTGCAGAATCTGCAAACAAAGGGAGTTAACTAGCGCGCGAACGACGTCACACCGATGACCACAGTAACAAAAACCTGGGTCGCTTGCAGTAACTCTCACCTGAATGCAAGTAAATACACGGTATACATATTAACTCCACCAGGGGTACATCATTAATAAAACACAGCTAAAGAAAACAACATAGTTCAACCAAAAACAGATAAGTGATTTAGCTTTTCATCTCATTTTTCATCGTTTTTCATTGTTTAACTGTTGTTTAACCGAAAATTTGCAGATTGTTTTTGTCCTAATAAGTAGCGTTCTTCCAAACCTTCCATGTATACATCATCAATGTTCTTACTGCTCCAGCTTTTCGCGTCCACACTCCAGCGCATACACATCTCAGCTGTGGATACAATGGACATACTTTGTCATCGTGAAGTGGCCGAATCCCTGTTATGCTTGAAGGAAGGCGACGTGTCACATTGTAGGTTTCTCTTTAAAGTCTTGCACAGGAAAGCAGGAAAGAAGCTTCGTCCTGGAAAATGAAGTGCGGACTTCAGGATGGATCAAACTGGAACACTCGAGACTAGGTATTTTTCTTCTACGGGATGGTGTACAATTTCAACTGCTAGTGCATGCCGAGTGGCTCAATCTGCGTGTTTCCATAATCCACCCAACTGTCTGACATGGACTACAGGATATTTACCGTGCGTATGTGCTCTGTTGGTTTACGTATACATAAGGGGACCTTGGTTTACGGTCTCGTCCGAAGACGATTCATTAATGTTTCATCTTTTTCAGGTAGATACAATTATTCGTTTATGAGCCAACAAATAAACAGCGGGACAGGATGGCTCGCGCGCGCACATACACACTCACGCCCACGCCTCACACACGCACGCACACACACAACACGCGCGCGCACACGCACACACACACTGTCAAAACACCGTTGTTTCGTTGGTCCGAATGATTTCCCGGCACCGGTTTTCCCAAACAGAAAATGCGACCCGAACGTCAAGAAGAATGAGTGTCCAATTGGTCAATATTTCTGGACATTACAATCGAAGATTAACCCAAAACGTACAGTGGTAATTTTTTTATTTTAGCTGCCTAAATTATTGCTTTGATTTCGAGTCCAATTTATTACCATTCTGGGTACAATCCAAGGAGACGGTCGGAAATCCCTGGACCGTTTTAAAAGTTATTTTGGGTCACAAATATCATCACAATCATTAAATGAGGTCCATGTCTGCCGATTACAGCCGAAATCCGCAACCAAAGGTGAAGTTTTGTTTGTTTGTTTGTTTTTCATATAATTTTGTCTTTGATTGTCAGTTCGAGTCGACGCATGTTGCCTTTTGACGTTTGACCTTGTTTCCCAGTAACAACGCGAGCGATTCCATAATGATGATTTCTGCAAGACAATTGTACTCACAACTCAACGTTCTCAGACTGCATTTTTCCCGCACATCTTCCGTGGGTTTTTAACTGCCGTGGCTCGTTAACGAGGTCGCTTACATAGCAGCACCTCGTCGGCCTCGTTCGCCATTTGCAATCCGTGACGCCAACTCGAAACAGTCAAAGACAAAAATATATGAAAAAGCTCAACTATTGTTGCGGATTTCGACTGCAATCAGTAGATATGGACCTCATTTAACGATTGTGATGACATTTGTGACCTAAAATAGCTTTTAAAATTGTCCAGGAATTTCCGACTGTTTGCTTGGTAAATCCAGTCTGAATAATCTGGGTCGCATTTACCGTCTGGAATCGGCTATTCTCTGACTCATTTTGCAAAATTTTCAGATTTTTTTTAAACACCGTATCCTTTAGAATCCGTCAATTCGTGTTGTTTACGATGTCATTAGAGAAGAAAAGAAGAAGGGAAAAAAAAGTGATTTCCCGGAACTGGTGTAGTCAGAAAATGTGCGGTCGTCAACTGGTGTAGTCAGACGACCGCACATTTTCTGACTACACCAGTTCCGGGAAATCACTTTTTTTCCTTCTTCTTTTCTTCTCTAATGATATCGTAAACAACACGAATTGACACGGTTACAAAGCCGTAATATGGAATGCACGAATAAAACGCTGCTTCGTGAGGTTGAGTGACTTTCCAAACAGCAAGTTCGACCCAAGAATGAGAGACAATGGAAGGGAATGAGGGGATAATGTAGGACACTAAAACTGGAAATTGCTCGTAGCGACAGTTTGCTAAAAACGTACCTGTGTAAATCTTGGCTGTGTGAATGTAGCAGGTACCTGGTGTGCACCGTACAGTGCGACAACAAAGTAGACAACTGCATGAAGTGTTGGGCAAGAACAGCTCAGGTTTGAGTATTCACGAGAATCTTGCTTTGCACGGGATGTCTGGAGTCCGAGTGCAGCCCTTTTTTTCTTTTCTTTTTTTTCTTTTTGTACACCAAAGGCACACAATACTTCTAAAAACGTATGGTGCATTTAGAAGCTGGAATGTATGAAGTAAAGTTTGCGTGCGTGGAAGATTTACTTATTGCGCGCACCTATTTACTGCTGCTTTTGTGTGTGTGTGTGTGTGTGTGTGTGTGTGTGTGTGTGTGTGTGTGTGTGTGTGTGTGTGTGAAGAGTTATTTTCAAAACAGCTTCGTGCTGGGGACTGTTCGCAAAACGTTCATCTTGTTGCTCAGTCTAATTTCGGCCTGCCGGGTTCATTCATCTTCGATTTTTTCCGGATATATTCTTCAAACATAATGTGACGCGTGACGTAACCGCTTGCGTACACTCGGTACCGTACACTCCTTGATTTACACTCCTTTGCTTGACACTCCTTTGTTTGGTGAGGGCTGACCAGAAGCACTATGATCCAGGCTGAAAGGGCTGACAGAGAAGACTTTACTCAGAATATTCTGCTTGATCATGGATTAAATCTGTTTGTGTGTGTGTGTGTGTGTGTGTGTGTGTGTGTGTGTGTGTGTGTGTGTGTGGTGTGTGTGTTAGAGAGATAGAGAGAGAAAGAGAGACAGAGACAGAGAGAGTGTGCGTGTGTGTGCGGCGTGCGTACGTGGTTAGTGCATTAGTGTGTGTGTGTGTGTGTGTGTGTGTGTGTGTGCTGTGTTGTGTGTGTGTGTGTGTGTGTGTGTGTGTGTGTGTGTGTGTGTGTGTGTAGGTGACCAAGCCGCTGTCACTGACAGGGAGAACCGTCCTGAGACCAAGCCCGCAACTTTGCAGACAGCACCAGTGATCAGGGTGCGACTGATACAAAGACCGGATCGCGTTCAAGATTCAGGCACCATAATTATGTTCACAAAACTCATCATTGAAGACTTCGGTGTGCCACTGTGCTACATCACCTATGACGGTGGAACAATTCCTGCAGAACTGTCGTACCCCCCAGAACCTGAGAAAACTCAGAAGTTTGGCATGCTGACGTAGCGGTGAGAGAGAAGATCTACGACTGACACAGCGGTGAGAGAGGGGAGAGGGAGAAGATCTACGGCCTGCTGAGAGAGAGAGAGAGAGAGAGAGAGAGAGAGAGAGAGAGAGAGAGAGAGAGAGAGAGAGGATCTACGAGAGAGAGAGAGAGAGAGAGAGAGAGAGAGAGAGAGAGAGAGAGAGAGAGAGAGAAGGTCTACGGCCTGGTGAGAGAGAGAGAGAGAGAGAGAGAGAGAGAGAGAGAGAGAGAGAGAGAGAGAGAGAGAGAGAGAGAGAGAGAGGATCTACGGCTTGCTGACCACAGGGATGTGTAAGAGAGAAGATCTAAGGCCTTGTAGCGAACCGCCGGCATACGGGGAGCTACCGAAGTTCCCTGTCCGAGCGAACGAAGACAACGACGAGGAAGAAGACTAGATCTCCATTCACTGTGTCTGCTCCAGTCCTCGGCCTCATTATGTTAATGCTTCAGTCTTGCGCCTGCGCATGCGCCAACCGTACAGATCAACACGAGTCCTTGTTTTTTCACCGAGCATGTACAGAGATTGCGCTAGACATTTTTTTTTTTTTTTTTTTTTTTAAGCCGGTGTAACATATATAATTATAAAGTGGTGAAAGTGGTTCACGGAAACCGGTCAGACAGTCACTGTAACCAGTCAGATACACAGCCGTCGGTACTACTACTACTACAGCTGTATCAAACGCCCAGCTCCCTTCCTTGTCTGGAACACACACACACACACACACACACACACACACACACACACACACACACACATTCTGACCGATTGCCGATTTTTTCCTGGTATATGCTGATCTTAAGCGGTAAAATACCGCAAATTACCGGTAAACGGGAACCTTGATGTAATGACACGAGTTCCGTTCAGTTCAAGATGGTATCTATGCGCTCGGAAAGGCCCATTTGCGCTTCACTCCGTCCCTCAGAAGTTTCCCCAATGTTGCTCTTTTGAAACAGTTCCAATGTTCGTCTGATGACGACGATCCTCTTTTGTCCATTCAAGGAAGATCGAACATTTCCCCTTTTCACGCCTCTCACCTCCAGGCGATTCATAGTGTGATGCCCTTGGCTTTGTGCCCGCAGGTAATGTCTCAAGCTCCTCAACACTGTAGACGACGTGAATGGTTGCAGAACCATTGCAGCCATGAGCGTGGATACACTCGTCCGATGACGGAGTACGGCTGTGTGAAATGCTGCTGCTGGTAAATTGCTGCTCTCCCGAACCCGTCTGTGGGGACCGTTGGCTGATCTTCTGCACACCAAAAAGCTGGGGGCTTCTCTGTCTTGGTGGTGGTGGTGGTGTGGTGTGAAAACGTCAGTGTGTACGTGCCGATGCGCATGCCAATGTATATGTCAGGCGCGTGCGTCGATCAGTGTGTGAATGTCTACGTGTCAGTGCGTGTGTGTTCATGTGTCAGCACCAACCTCAGAGGTGTGTGTGTGTGTGTGTGTGTGTGTGTGTGTGTGTGTGTGTGTGTGTGTGTGTGTGTGGTGTGTGTGTGCATGTGTCATTGTGTATGTTTGTATGAGAGAGAAGGGGGGGGGGGGAGAAAGTACACACACACACACACACACACACACACACACACACACACACTACATCCACATTTTGATGAAAGCAATTTATTTGCTCTTTGCAAGCAGACACTCTTTTTGCATTTTGAAAAGCATCGAAACAAATTATGACAAGCTCACACAACAACGCATTTTTTTTTTTATAATGAATTTCTTCCATTTCAATTTGCCCATTATAATTACAGGAGGAAAAAATCACCCTTCTTAATCATAGAAACAATTGAGACAAAATCGAACATAATAATAAGTAAAAAAACATACAGGGGTCCAGAACAGTTAACTTCACTGTGTAAAATGTACACAAATGTTTATGCTGGGATGCCATCGAGAAACGAATCCAAATATATAAAAATATAATGGAGCAACTTCAATGAGAACAAATAATTATGTGACCTTATGGAAAAAGTAAGACTGACCCCACCCCTCTCCCGAATTAAAGGTAAAAGGTGCTGTCTGTCGAATCCCTCCACTCCCACCAAATGAACGAGAAAAAGAAGAGGAAAAAAAAAAAAAATTGCTCCCAGAATTACATATGAAAAAGGCAACCAAAAACAAGAAGACCGAAACGTTACAAAGGGAAGCGGGGTTTTCTTTCTGCCCAGCAGTATTGCATTTCGTTGGCTGACCAGCGACGCAGCTTGGGTCGGTCAATGCAAGGTTAAATGTGCCCCAGACCGGTATACCCCCCCTCCCAGGGAGGAAAAAACAACAACAAAACGATCAATGAATCTGTTCAAGCAAAGAGCTGACACGATGTAGTATGTATCTGAATCGGTTTCACTCCACAACGGCGGATTTTCAGCTAAAGAAGGCGGTGGAAGGGGGGGGGGGGGGGGGGGGGGGGGGGGGGGGGGGGGGGGTGGGGGGGGGAGGGGGAGAGAGAAGGAAGAAAAGCTAGAAAGAAGAAAAAAGCATAAGAGTAAATGCCCATAACGACTGCATTCAGACAGGCAGTCCTGGGCCCATGTCTTAGCCCAGAACTAGGGTAAGAGGGACCCCCAATGACACTGTTAACGAAGATTCTAACATCTCGTCCACAAAAACACAGAAAGCGGCATCAAGACATTCCAATCAACATTTGTTTTCATCATAATTCCACTGCATTCCTTGTGTAAACGATAGAAAGAAGAAAAGGCAAAATGACTACAACGGTAACAAGGAAAAGGTGTGTGTGGTGGTGGGTGGGGGGGGAGATGAATCAAGGGGGAAATCTAACGCATCATAAAAATGAATTACAATGCATCCGATGCTTACAATGACTGGCAACAATTTGGACATGAATACACAAAGCAAGACTGACGTGGTGTTTCTGTACAACATCGCAGTGAAAATAAAATCATTTTCAAATAAATAATAAACGAAACTAAAAAGATGAGCTGCATGGGTGAAGCAAACTGTCACACACACCACACACACACACACACACACACACACACACACACACACACACACACACACACACTCACATATACGCACACACACTCACATATACGTACATACACGAAAGTTTAACACGTTAAATCGCTTAAGTCGAAAATATTGAACCAGATCTTGCTTTTGTATTAAGAAGATTTTTTTTTTTTTTTTTTTTTTTTTAATCAAGAACTGAAAAGTGAGGACCATACCAGCTGTAATTGTGAACTAGAACTGATCTACAGCACAATGAAATGGAACTGCCCACATGTTCACAGCCCCTACTGCCAAAGTCTAAATCTGATTTCAGCCAGAACTGTATCTGTCAACCTCCATTTGAGGTATTTTGGGTTGTTTCTAACAGATTACGTTTCTGGAGGGACAAGGGAATATACACTGATCAATAAAATATTAAAAAGCATGGACAACATACAGGTACCTATAAAAAAAGACCGGACAACATACAGGTACCTATAAAACAAAACAAAAAAAGACCAACTAAGACCTCAACACTCACAGAGCTCAGGAGCTGTGTGAAATGGAGGTGGCCGTCCTGGGCTCC
>OY757553.1:16197978-16225477 GCA_963584105.1 Alviniconcha strummeri
ATAGAAACAATTGAGACAAAATCGAACATAATAATAAGTAAAAAACATACAGGGGTCCAGAACAGTTAACTTCACTGTGTAAAATGTACACAAATGTTTATGCTGGGATGCCATCGAGAAACGAATCCAAAATATATAAAAATATAATGGAGCAACTTCAATGAGAACAAATAATTATGTGACCTTATGGAAAAAGTAAAGACTGACCCCACCCCTCTCCCGAATTAAAAGGTAAAAAGGTGCTGTCTGTCGAATCCCTCCACTCCCACCAAATGAACGAGAAAAAGAAGAAGAAAAAAAGAAGAAGAAAAAAAAATTGCTCCCAGAATTACATATGAAAAAGGCAACCAAAAACAAGAAGACCGAAACGTTACAAAGGGAAGCGGGGTTTTCTTTCTGCCCAGCAGTATTGCATTTCGTTGGCTGACCAGCGACGCAGCTTGGGTCGGTCAATGCAAGGTTAAATGTGCCCAGACCGGTATACCCCCCCTCCCCAGGGAGGAAAAAACAACAACAAAACGATCAATGAATCTGTTCAAGCAAAGAGCTGACACGATGTAGTATGTATCTGAATCGGTTTCACTCCACAACGGCGGATTTTCAGCTAAAGAAGGCGGTGGAAGGGGGGGGGGGGGGGGGGGGGGGGGGGGGAAGAGAGAAGGAAGAAAAGCTAGAAAGAAGAAAAAGCATAAGAGTAAATGCCCATAACGACTGCATTCAGACAGGCAGTCCTGGGCCCATGTCTTAGCCCAGAACTAGGGTAAGAGGGACCCCCAATGACACTGTTAACGAAGATTCTAACATCTCGTCCACAAAACACAGAAAGCGGCATCAAGACATTCAATCAACATTTGTTTTCATCATAATTCCACTGCATTCCTTGTGTAAACGATAGAAAGAAGAAAAGGCAAAATGACTACAACGGTAACAAGGAAAAGGTGTGTGTGGTGGTGGGTGGTGGGGGAATGAATCAAGGGGAAATCTAAACGCATCATAAAAATGAATTACAATGCATCCGATGCTTACAATGACTGGCAACAATTTGGACATGTATACACAAAGCAAGACTGACGTGGTGTTTCTGTACAACATCGCAGTGAAATAAAATCATTTTCAAATAAATAATAAACGAAACTAAAAAGATGAGCTGCATGGGTGAAGCAAACTGTCACACACACACACACACACACACACACACACACACACACACACACACACACACACACACACACACACACACTCACATATGCGCACATACACGAAAGTTTAACACGTTAAATCGCTTAAGTCGAAAATATTGAACCAGATCTTGCTTTTGCATTAAGAAGATTAAAAAAATAATAATAATCAAGAACTGAAAAGTGAGGACCATACCAGCTGTAATTGTGAACTAGAACTGATCTACAGCACAATGAAATGGAACTGCCCACATGTTCACAGCCCCTACTGCCAAAGTCTAAATCTGATTTCAGCCAGAACTGTATCTGTCAACCTCCATTTGAGGTATTTTGGGTTGTTTCTAACAGATTACGTTTCTGAGGGACAAGGGAATATACACTGATCAATAAAATATTAAAAAGCATGGACAACATACAGGTACCTATAAAAAAAAGACCGGACAACATACAGGTACCTATAAAACAAAACAAAAAAGACCAACTAAGACCTCAACACTCACAGAGCTCAGGGGCTGTGTGAAGTGGAGGTGGCCGTCCTGGGCTCCCGTTCCTAACAAGCCTTGTGGTTTCTGTGGACGTAAAGCAAGGCTGACTCAAACCAACACTGGCTAGGGAAAAGGGAGAGCACAAACACCCCACACCTGCTCCTTCCACAAACACCCCACACCTGCTCTTTCCACAAACACCCCACACCTGCTCCTTCCACAAACACCCCACACCTGCTCCTTCCACAAACACCCCACACCTGCTCCTTCCACAAACACCCCACACCTGCTCCTTCCACAAACACCCCACACCTGCTCCTTCCACAAAAAATGCTGGATATAATGACCCCCAACCTAAAAACACCGCAGCTTACCCAACAACAAAACACTAAATGCCAAAATAATTGTCTACGTTAAGCATCAGTAAAGGGGGCGGGACAGTGTTCATGTGCGCATCTGTGTCATAATCATGCAGACAGATTAAATCTTGTCACTATAACCTAAAATGTTCATGGACACATTTGTGAAAACAACTGAGAAGAAGCATCAACTCTGGTCAAACCAAACATGTCGCCAGAAGAACAGCAAAGAGCAAAACTAAGACAGTATTTAAAGATGGAGTCAGGAACAAATGTTTCTACTCTACACAAATAATGTCGGGCGTAACCAAGTCCCTCATTCTGTCTTCATCTGCAACACAGACAGAAGAAAATGATGGGATGGAAGGGAGTTGGGGGGGGGGGGGGGGGGGCTCTGAGGTGGGTGGGTGGGTACGTTTGGGTAAGGTAGAGTGGGATGGGGTAGGTTGGGGTAAGCTAGGGTGGGGCAAGGGTAATTTGGGTAGAGTGGGGTAGGGGTAGGTTTGGTTACGGTGGAATCGGGCAAAGGTAGGTTTGGGTTAGGTAGAATGGGGTGGGGTAGGGTAAAGTGTGCTGGGTATGGTAGAGCGGCGGGGGTAGGTTTGGGTGAGGTAGGGTGGGGTTGGGTAGGTTTCGGTGAGGTAGAGGTGGGTAGAATAGGTTTGGGTAAGGTAGGGTGAGGCAGGGGAAGGTTTGGGTAAGGTGGGGGGGGGGGGTAGGTGGGGTTATGGTAGAGTGGGGTAGGGCAGGTTGGGGTGAGGCGGGATGTGGCGGGTTGCAGAAAGGTAGAATGGGGTAAGGTTGATTGAGGTACGGTAGGTTGGAGCCAGGGTTTTGGTAAGACAGAGTGGGGTAGGGTAGGACTGGGTAAGGCAGGGCAGGACAGAGGAAGGTTTGGGTAAGGTAGAGGTGAAGTGGGGTGGGCATCGGTAGGTTTGGGCATCGTAGGGTAGGGTGGGGGTGGGGAAGGACTGGGGTGGGGAGAGAGTGAATGCCTGGGGTTAAACGCCAACAAACAAATCTCTAGTTAGGTTTTTCGCTTTCTTTTCACACAGTGCAAATCTTCTGTACGGGCCCTTACAGGACCTCATGTGGGCCAAATCTTCTGTACGGGCCCTTACAGGACCTCATGTGGGCCAAATCTTCTTCGGGCCAAATCAAGTTTCATTCAAACACAAAACACCTGCCGCAACGAGGCATGGTGCAAGTAACACTGGCAGTGCCACTGACAGGGAATAAAAGCTGTATGTATAAAATAAAGAGCAAACGCTCAGTCGACTCACACTCATATACCTAGACAGTATCATCAAAGCACATGGTCAAAGAATTTCAAGGGAGGTAATCCTGACAAGGGATCCGAAGGAATGATGACTTCCCTTACAACTGCGTTAGTATATTAAATTTTAGTTAACATGCTAACCTCGTTACTGTTCCTATGTTTAACCTTTTTTGACTGACAATTTCTACTGTCATTTAGCAACTACAGCTCGCCTACTACTGATAGTGCTCACAATTTTAGTTGGTCGCACTGTTTAGCATTCCGTTTGTTCGTTTTGAGATGACCCTGTCGAGTTCGCCCTGATCTAACCCTAATGGCTGACCGGGCGTAAAACACCAAGCTACTTACTCTGCCTGTCCAGCCGACAGGATGTGGAAATCGAATGACCAACTTACCTACCTTCCAGACAATGCTGTGATCTTGAGACATAAATGTGATGCAGTTTGGCCTAGCGCTAAGGCATGTGGCTGGTAAGCAGAAGGACCTTGGTTCCATTCTGCTTTGGCTCTTTCTCTCCAGAAGTTGTGGTCTCTGGACACTGTCTTGTGACTATGTCCCTTACAACTAATGAAACATTAAAATGGCTCTCATCGCTGCCCATCTTGATGCAGAAGTCATTATGGTGGTGACAGTGTATAGTCTCCTCTTCCCCCATTGTCATTATGGTGGTGACAGTGTATAGTCTCCTCTTCCCCCATTGTCATTATGGTGGTGACAGTGTATAGTCTCCTCTTCCCCCATCTCCTGGGATCTCGGTCCCTTCCCTCTTCCCCCCCTCCTGGGATCTCGGTCCCTTCCCTCTTCCCCTATATCCTGGGATCTCGGTCCCTTCCCTCTTCCCCTATATCCTGGGATCTCGGTCCCTTCCCTCTTCCCCTATATCATGGGATCTCGGTCCCTTCCCCCATCTCCTGGGATCTCGGTCCCTTCCCTCTTCCCCCATCTACTGGGATCTCGGTCCCTTCCCTCTTCCCCCCCTCCTGGGATCTCGGTCCCTTCCCTCTTCCCCCCCTCCTGGGATCTCGGTCCCTTCCCTCTTCCCCCATCTACTGGGATCTCGGTCCCTTCCCTCTTCCCCCATCTACTGGGATCTCGGTTTCCACCAGAACCTCTCTGGCGACCGCCTAGCGTAACCAACGAATGGCAAGTGCATTTAAATACAGATAACCATCCTGCACAATGTGAGAGATCTCAATCTGACAGTTTGCGAGCAAAGCGCAATGCTAAAGGTTTCGCCCTGGCCAGCCAGGTACAAAACCCAACACTCACCATTACGCAGACTCTCATTTAGTCAAGCCAGTCAAAACAGCAATCAGATCTGTCAATGTGGTCAACAAGTGCCTTTAACAGGAATTCAATGTACAGTATATCCCATTTCAACATGTACAAATATCAAAGTATGTGACTGTAAAAACACAATGCCATTCTTATTTCGTGTGCAGTCTGTATCAGAGTCAACTGTGCATGCTGTAAAGATGCATGCAAACACTCAGCGCTGATAAAACAAAGTTAACATGCAGCTCAAAACACAAAAACGTTTAACATTCACAAGCTCAGTTGTCTTTATTTATCCTCCCCGCCGTCGCGAGGAATGTCACATCCAACGTGACACATGTTTAAAACAAAAGAAATCCATCTTTCTCTCTGTCCCTCTCATGAGTCACAGTCACAGTCTTATAATTAAAGTCGGACAACCCCCCCCCCCCCATCACAATCTTCTCCCAAACTATGATCTAGTGACCCCCTAAGACCCCCCCCCCCCTCACCACCCCCCTCCCTCCCTCCGCCCCAATCCTAAGCTCCCACAAACCACCCCCTTCTCTGTTCTTTGTCAAAACTGATTTTGCGTAGACAAAAGTCATCCAGCTTCGTAGGGCGGAGCATGCTGAAGCAAGCAATGTACTGGCTGATGAATTGAAATGAGCAAAAATACATTTCAAACCAGCAAAACAAATTGGCCATGAATATTTGCATGAAATACAAGGCGACTTGCACTTGAAGCAGGTGAAAAAAAAGCACCAAAGTTGACAATGCAAACAGCATGATCTCAACCGATGAAGAAAACACTAAGTAAGTGCACATGGCATGAGGCAACTGATGAAAGGACACTGTGTGCACACAGAATGACCTTGACTGATGAAGGGAACACTGCGTACACAGAATGACCCCGACTGATGAAAGGAACACTACGTGCAAACAGAATTACCTCAGATGATGAAAGGAACACTATGTGCACACAGAATGACCTTGACTGATGAAGGGAACACTATGCGCACACAGAATGACCTCAGATGATGAAGGGAACACTATGTGTACACAGAATGACCTCAGATGAAGGGAACACAGTGTGCACACAGAATAACCTTGACTAATGAAGGGAACACTATGCGCACACAGAATGACCTCAGATGATGAAGGGGACACTATGTTCACACAGAATGACCTCAGATGATGAAAGGAACACTATGTGCACACAGAATGACATCAGCTGATGAAGGGAACACTATGTGCACACAGAATGACTATGTGCACACAGAATGACCTCAGATGATGAAGAGAACACTATAGTCCTCACACATAATGACCTCAATGGTGCAGGGAACACTGTGCACACAGAATGACCTCAAATGATTAAGGGAACATCAAATGATGTGTAAGGGCAAGACATTGTGTTCTATGTACACTGCCAATTACAATGCTCTTAAGTATTAATAACACAAAAAATGAAGCCACCAAGAAAATATTGTCAAATATTTTGTGACTGCTAAAATGAAACGAACTAGTACTTCTTGTGACATAAAACTGATATCTAGTGCATTGTGTCTGACAATATATACACTGTTTGTATAAAACATCACATATGTAATGCACTGTACATTTATTGCAAGTGCATCATCTGCACAAGAGCACTGTCATATATATATGTACAAAGCAATGACTTGCACATACACAGTGATGTTCCACTAGAATCATGTACATATAACAATGTACAATTTATTTGTACAGAGCACTGTGCTGTGTACATAAAGCAATGACTCGCACAGCAATGTACAATAATTATGTATGCAGTGTACAATTTGTACAGAGCACTGTCCTGTGTACACAAAACAATGACTTGCAAGCACAGTACTTTCATAATTATGTACATGATGTACTATTTGCACAAAGCATCGCCCTGTACATAGCAATGATGCAAAATGTAAACAGTGAAGTACATGTGCTCTGATGATTATGTACATAACAATGCACTTTTTGTACAAAGCAGGGTACCGCTAGGAACCTGACCATTAACACATCATTGATGATTTGCCAGAGACAAAGCAATATATGTCCCAGAGCACAGGGCAGCACTTTGTACACAAACAGTACACTATACAGTATGTACACGGCTAAATATTTATCCTGACGGAGATGGCAAAATCTTTTCCAACATGCACATACACACTCTGATTCATGATCTTTAGCAGCTCTGGGCGACTGTTTGTTTCCATCTGGATGCTGCTCACCTTACGTTTGAGGGAAGTTAGGAAGGGTTTGCACTAATTTTATTGTTTCAGATCAAATACAGTAAGAGTTTTCCCTTCTTTCTAACAAAATCACGCAACATATGGAACTAAATTGCACACACATTGTCCAAAGTCACTGGCTTTGTGCAAGTTTGGATGTGTTGGTTTTCAATATGTTCATGTAAACTGTTGTTTTCACATTGCTGTGATGTGCTTTGCCAATCTGAAACTGCGTATTGACCGATAATCCCATTTTTATGCACACACACATTTTTGTCAGCATGCTTTCTATGTACGCACACTAAAACATTATGTTCCTTTTGTATTCCATGTAAACTTAAAAATAATCCCTGAACAATAATCCCTCTTTTAAATTAAAACCACCATTTAAAAACATTCCCTTTGTATTGCATATAAATCTGAAACTGAATCCTTGCAGGAACAAGGACCATCCATCATTAAAAATAAAACACTATTCAATAACCTTCTGCTTTGTATTCCCTGTAATTTGAAACTGAATCCCTTAACTCTTTCAAGAGTTTTTTTTTTTTTTTTTTTTTTAAACCTTCAGGTTGCATTGTATTCAGTGCAAATAAAAATCCATCATTAAAGGCAACTTTTGCTGGAGTTTCAGGATGGTCTAAAAACAAAAAAATAAAAAAGGGTGGGGGACGGGAGGGGGGGGGGGTTGCAGTGTTTGTGATTATCAGCTCACCATACTGTACACAAAACCCTGCTCACACGATCACTAGTGTTTTTTTTGGGTGTGTGCAATTTTTTTAAATTATAAATGTGCATGGTGTTTTTACATCTGTGCATGCACATGTATATTGTGTTGTATGTGACGTGTGTGTGTGTGTGTGAGTGTGCGTGCGCGTGTGTATGAGTGCAAACACGTGTGCTTAACTATGTAATCATTTTGCATATTTTCATCATTTTGTTATCCAATGATTCTATCAAGGCATAACTACAAACATGACAAGACATGACATATATACATACTCCACTTCAACAATCCCTCTGTTTAGGGTGGGAGATGGCTGTGTAGATCTGAACATTGGTTTGTGGAGCGAACAACCTGTCATTGGTCACAGGCGAAAAAGACCACACCTTGTTTTAAATATCATTCTACAAACAAACTTTCTCTGCCACCTCAACCTTGCACAGGGTCAGCGTTGACCAAGGTGAGAATGTCAGGAGAAGCTCACACTTAATTTCAAGTATTTAAGTATTCTAGCTCCCTGTGAATTTTTTTAACCCTTCTAATCATTTGTTTTTAAAGCGGCACCCAAGCCACAAAAAAAGACCACCACCACCAGAGCCAATTAAGCCCAAGGAGGCCTGGCTCTTTAACAAAAGAAGAAGTAACTTCAAGCATGATGAAGGTGGTGGTGTTTTTGTCTGGTGACATTGAATCATTATTTGCTGTTTTCAATGTTAGAAACTTCTGAAGTTGTCTAATAATTTTTTTTTTAAATCTGATACATAATTGTATAACATGAAAAACTAGCACAAAAATCACACATTAATATACTATAAAGTGCCCAATGCACTTTTCACTGTGAAAGAGGTGGGATACACACAATCATTATGAAAACGGTTATCATTGTCATTATTTGTAAATTCTGGAGCACCATGAGGCTCGCAGAACTGTGAGCCCTGCTTCATCTTTCATCTTCATCATTATCATTGCCTTTCTCTCTTCTGGTGTTTTTCCACAATCTACAAACATCTTTACGTTGTTAAAATGCCCATCATTGCACTATTACAAAAGGACATTCAGTCATGTCCACAAACCCTGTTCCAGAACCAGACATACAATTTCACTTGTGCAAATCTCAAGAGTCTATCAGTTGTTTAATATATTGTTCACATACTTCTACACATTTTGATTTGAACAAAACCAAACAAACTTTGGTTCTGCAATACAGATTTGTACTCAGCCAAAAAAACAATTTCATGATCTGAAAATGAGCTGCTGTTACCATGTTTTAAAAATCACACACTATGATAAAGGGTTGGTTGTAACATCCAGTTCTGTGAATATTTCCAACTGTTAAAAATAATTTGATGAGCTACAATAATTTAGCCAGTTTTAATAACAGTTGAAAAGAGATTCGAAAGTGTGTGTGTGTGTGTGTGCATGTGCGTGAGAGATACTAAATCTCCATGTGCATGGGGTATCTAGTCTCCATTAGTATGTGGCACACAAGTCTCCATTTTGTGTGTGGTGCACCAAGTCTAGATCTGTGGGATAAAGAACTACTCGACTTATACCTCACAATTGACCCTCATTTCATTCTCATCCAATAACTCACTAAACTTAATAGAAAAGAACAGGCAGAATACACTCAACAAGAAGAGGTGACGCACCAAACAGAACTGTGAACAGACCATCTTCGGAAATCCAGGGGACTGCACTCAGTAAGCGCCTGCAGGCATGGCCCTGTACATATATAGGTCCATGCCTGTAGGTGTAGCGCACAGTTGGCCCGCTTTTGTTGGGGTACAGTGAGTACGTGGGCAAGATGACACATACCCGTAAACAAAAGGCAGAAAAAGCACCAGAAAAGCCGATCAAGCGCTCACTGTATGTGGGGAACATGCAGATCGGATAGCAGGTTCCCCCATCTGGTAGCCTAGTATAAATTATAACAGGTCCGTGCCTGAAGATCTAAAACTATTGCTGATCGGCTCTTCTCCGCTGCCGCCTCCATTCAGGGGGCTTCACCCTCCCGGAGTAAGAAAACACTGTCAAATTATTTTCCCCTGTTGTTTCCAGAAATCGTCTATCTGTAAATGATTTTGACAAAAGGCTGTCTTCTTCAGGTGAAAAAAAAAGAACAAAACTACAACAAACTACCACTACACACAACAAACTACCACTGCAACTTCCCAAGAAAATGGAAAGGAAAAAGAGGGAAGAGGGCGAGGCGAACCAAGACAAGGACAGACGCCGAGACAGTTAGTTGACAAAAGTGACTTCTGGAACCACTCCTCAGTTACTACAATGCTGAATGGGAGAACAGGCAGGTGCTCATGTCATCGTCTGATCAGAATCAAACAAAACTCATGTCAAAGAGTGGCTCAGTCTCCAGTCTGGATTTGTTGGCTTGCCACGGACGTTTCAATGGTCAGCTGTACGACAACACTTGGCACAATGCATCTGATTGCAACAACTTCTTTGTTGATGTCAAACTTAGCACCAAAAAAAAAAAAAAAAAAAAAAAGTACACATTTACAACAACAAAAAATACATCCACATACATCACCAAGAGTTAAAAAAGCCTGTTATCCATTCAAATCCCAGATGATCCAGCTGATAAATGTATAGCAAAACACAGTTCATGTTGTAAGATTTCCAAATGCATGACAAATAACAGCAAAACAGTTTTGCAGCTAAGCTAAACCAAGCACATTGACATAAGTAATAAGTACCATGAAACTTCCTAAGTGAAGAAAAAAGGGGGGAAAAAAAGGAAAAGAAACCTCCAACAAACAGAAAGAAAGTAGAAACAAAGTGGGGTGAGAGGGAGGGGGCAGGGCTGAGGTATATTAACTGTTAAACCGTTAATGTTCACTTGGTTGGAGAGAATCAGCCCCACTCAAACATTCAATTTCTTCAAGGTAACAATTTCACTCATAGTCTAAAAGCAATTCAGTCCAACATCAGCATCAGTTTCCCCCTTGGGTGACCAATGAACAACGTGCTCCTGAATAACACCGAGTTGAAATGCAAGGAAAGTTTTACGACTAAACATGATATTCCACATACCAACTGTTGTCTGCATTCACCCCAGAAGTTGGCTCACACAGTTGTTGAGGTAACTATTTCCTATCTGAACTTGCAGGTATGACACCACAATGTCGTAACGTCCCCCAAAATTCCAGTGCTACCACATCACACAGGACTGACCAACTTTCACACTCTCAAATCAGTCTTGATTCCAGAAAACTGTTCACAGAAAGTCTAAAACATGAGTGTCTTTTACCTTCTGTGCAAACAGGCTTGTTTTTTTCTTTCTTTTTAAATTTTGACAGAAAATGGCATACAATGCCAAACAACTAAAAAACATAATGCCACATTTTCAGATTTCTCCGTGATCACCCTGATATAACTGCACAGGTTGACTGGGCATAAAACATCAGTTTACTTACTTACTCCAACTGTGTTTAATCAGAGATGAGTTTTTCCTAAAGCAGTCAGCTGATCCAGTTTTTCTTTCAATAATTTTCCTTTCATTCAGGTACACAATTATCACTTTCATGTCATCTGCAAACCAGCGTCATCTTCCACAAAGAACACTACATTCCACACAGAACAACATGTTCCAAACAGAACTCTCAGCCAAGCTGTAGTCTCTCTCACCTCCATTTCCCTTCCTTCAAATGACACTGCATCTGTCAGACCTGTCTCAGCACACAAAACAGGCTGCTTGATACTCTCATTATCAGATTACACTTTGTTTGCCCTTCACTCACCTCGACTTTCATTTGTCTCTCTCAAGGTCACAGTTTTTATGTTTAAGTACAGCAAAAAAATCATATCTAGCAAAAAACATACCTACGTCACGTATGTGCATCTGCAGTTTGCTCCCTTCCCATCGCACTCCACATCACAAGATGACCCTGTGTGGCTAAAAGGACATTAAAATCCACTCTCTGACAAACTCGTACAATTCTTAACCTTTCTTGCATGAGCCGTTTAACACAATGTACGCCCATGTTTCCAGTATTTCAGATGCCATTTACATGAATTTCTTTTTCCTTTGTGTGTGAATTCTTTCTGTCAGCATCATCTTAACCCTGTAAGACAAAAGGCATGCACCACTGCTAAATGATGCTGAGAATCATACTTATCAACAACCTAGTTATGCTCACAACTGAATGCAAACAGCAGAAGATGATACTAGGTTTTATAAACACAGGGCAGGAACTGTAAGATTTATAAGAATTGACGGCAGTGGTTTTGCAAAATGTCCAGCAACAAGAATTGTGAGCAGTTGTTTCTCGCGCAGGTTCCTGCTGTCAATGTGGGCCCTATCAACTACCACAAGCAAACACCAGTTGCACCAGAGACAAGCCCCCCCTCCCCCCCCCCCCCAATTTCACAAAACTAAAAAACTAACCTACAAGATTTCTCTCAAGACCAACATATGTGTCACCCCCCAAACCCCTCCCCCCCCCCCAAATGTTTTGCAAAATTAACAAGTTTTCTCTTGAAACCAACATTATCCCCCCCCCCACAAAATAAAATCTATCTTGAGACTAACATCTGTGTGTTCCCCCTCCCTGCACCTCCCAACTCCGCATGCTGTCAATTCACTGTAAATTTGGAGCAGTCAAAGCATCTGTATGCTTTGCTAACTAACATCACCGTCACACTGAGAATTGACTTTGCAGCCTTGCTTCCATCCGCAATTGCAGCCTTGCTTCCATCCGCAATGATTGGCTGTCCCACTCGCTCATCAACGCCATCCTTGACAGCAGACTCTGGGCAGGTCTACACAACCACGCTGGAGTCACTGATGCAAATGGCACTCTCTCCCAGTGCATGCTGGGAAGGGAGACCCTCCTGGGCTGACACAGCGGACGCTGAGGGACCGTCCTTCACACCATTCACTGACTCTGTGTTGTTGTTGTTGTTGTTACTGGCCAATTTTGAGCTGGTCAAGCTCTTCCTCAGAGCGGCATCTGCAGTCTTGCCTTCCACTGCACAGTTGGACTCGCTTGACATCAAGCGATCATCGTACAGAGAGAGCCGAGCATTTTTCTTCGTGGGTCTGACGGGAGTTTTGACACGGCGCCGAATCTTCTCCCCTGAGTCGTCCATTTTGTCCAGTTTCAGAAGCGAGGTGGGTGGGGCTCTTCCGCCTTTCTCACACCCCCCCTCTGTTTTGGTCGCCGGTGCAGGAGCGGCGCTGCTACCTCTCTTGGCAGGCCCCCTGTCACTCCCTTTCAGTTTCGGAGCTGACGATTCTGGAGCCGCAGAAAGTTTGTGTTTCGATGACGGCTTGCTGGAGCCGGCTGTCTCTGTCTTGGAGGGCCTCTTTCCCAGGAGTGGTTTAAGCGCGCTGTAGTTGTGCCCCTTGAGGGAGAGGGAGTTGGGTCTTCGCCGCTGCGCGTGGTCCTCACCAGGGGCAGACAGCTCCGTCTCCTGCCAGCAGGAGTCAGAATTGTGGTTCCTGCCGTGAAGGTGCAGCAACTCCGATGTGCTCTTGGAGTGACCTTGAAGTCGGCGCACAGGCTGCTGACTGATGGCAGGGATGTGGAGTTTGGCCACGCCCACTTCCGCAAATCTGAGACGGTTCTCTGGATACCTGCCAGGCTGCCCCGGGGCCGCCGACTGCGCCTGAGCGGTGTCGGTGAAGACCTCATCCACGCTGTCACTCTGACTCCCCTTTCTGACAGTCTCTTCCCTGGACGTTGCCGGATCAGCTGCACCCAGCTCCCTCGACAAAGTTGACCCCTCTCTTGTGGAGCTCCTTGAGCTAGACCCTTCCCTTCCACAATCCCTTGCACTAGACCCTTCCCTTGAGGAATCTCTGGCACCGGATTCTTCTCTCGCGGAATCTCTTGTGCCAGCACCAGACCCTCGCCCTGCGGAGTCTCTTAAGCAGCGCTGGTCGGACAGGACCAGGTTTGTTGGCCGCGTGACTGCAGAGCCATTCTGGAGCTGCACCTCTGTGTGAATGGGGCGCAAGTTGGAGTGCCGGGACGCGGGCTGACCTGCGCCCAGGTTGGACACTGGGCGAGCAGCCACATTCTGTGGATGACCGGCAACGTTGGTCTGCTCCTGCTGAAAGTCCTCCACCTCCAAGTCCTGGGCACGAGAGTAGTCATGCCTCCGGCTGCCACCAAACAGACTGAAACCACTCAGCTTCAGGCCTAACTCTTTTGGCCGGATCAGTCGGGACAGCTTTTCCCGGAATGACCTCTCGCCTCGGCCATAGCCTCTCAGGGATGTGGTATTGGCGACCTTTGGCCTGCCGGCAGGAAGGTCACCATGCACCTGGTTCTGGACATAGGGGATGGGAGGGTTCCGATGACTGAGGGCATCGTTCTGGACCAGCGACGTCTCTGGCCCGTCGCTCATGTAATCAGGGGGGCTGTCCGCTGTCGGCTGTTCTGGGGGTGCGCTCTGAGTGCTGAGGGAGTCCCTGCGAGCCGGGAACGCGGAGGAGATCAGGGTGTTGCCGGACACCCTCAGCTCCTCATCACTTCGCTTGTGAGTGTTTCTCTCCACGGTGGGGTTGCGCCCTGTGTGCGGCCTCAGCACCGTGCTGTTCCGCTCCTGAATCAGGTTGCTGGCCTTCAACGGCACCGAGCTGCCGTCTAAGGGTGTTATCGGCAAAATCGTGTCCGTTGTCCCTGTCGACATGCTGTTCTCTGGCTGGAGCCAAGAGCGTGACGCAGACACTGAAGGTGACCTTGAAGACGGCCCATTTCTCAAATGGCCGTTGCCAAGCAACGGGGCCGTTGTGTCATCACTGTCCATGTTGTGACCATCACGCGCAGGGGGCAGCTCTGAGGGGGCAGATGTCAGAGGGTTTTCTGTTGTGGTGGCGGTGGTGGTTTCATTGATGTTGATCATGGCGTTGAGGGTGGGGGTCATACCTGAAAAGAGCAAAAAAACAGAACAAAGGGTGAGTGGACTTGATGATAAACAGAGACCTATTAGAGTTCTCAACACACAACCATGCCTTTTTACAGACAGCAAAGTGCCAGGGCATTTACCATTTCCCTGCCAACCATTTTGTACTGCTACTGTTTTGTACTGCTTGGGCAATCGCTTTGTCCTGAATCATTTTGTCCTGCTTGTGCAATTGCTTTGTCCTGCTTGTGCATGCCAATCTCCTTCTGGCAATATGCAGGAAATTTAAGACAATCAAAAACATTAATTCTGACAGCTTCATTCCATGTGTGGATGCACCAGCAGGATTTGTCCAGATTTTTACTCCAAAATTTCCAAATGTTTCTCCATCTTAAAGACCATTTTCCTCAGACCAAGTCGATGCTCAGTTACACTCCCAATCTGAGCACTTCTAAAGTGCTGTCACAGAGTCTGAACCATGTCTGGAAGTGGTTTGATGAAGTTAATCTTTTGTGTAGTGTCCGTTTCATTTATCATCCATTGTTTCATTTATCATCCATTGTTTCATTTATCATCCATCGTTTCATTTGGCCTCCTTCTTTCATTTTGTTTTCTGAATCCCCCTTCTGCAGACCATTTGTGGACCGTTATCACGAAATTCACAAAACCTTCCAAGATGCTGGCCAAAAATGCAATTTTCCCCAAACCTTTTGGCTTAAAAAAAAAAAGCACCTCACTATTCCCAAACCTTCCCACACTTTCAAGGAATGTTCAACACCAGGCATAAAAAATTCGAAGTCAAAAACCAACATGTGTATGCATGCGTGTGCACACACGTATACACACACACACCTCTATGTTTGATTTCGTGGGCCCACAAGTTGGGCAGGTCAGACAACCTCTCTTCCACACACAAAGCTGTCAGCCTGGCTTCAGCGTCTGCATCCCAGCATTCCTCAATCGTCTCCTTCAATGACCGCACAGCCTGTAAAACAAACAACTGAAATGAGTCACCAGAAAAGGACATATGGTCTTGCACTCATTTTCATGTCAAGGGGCAAGAACTGTGTATCTCCCCTTCCTCCTCCACTCCCAAAGAACTGTGTATTTTCCCCTCCACTCTCAAAGAACTGTGTATTTTCCCTTCTCTCTCCACTCCCAAAGAACTGTGTATTTCCCCACCTCCACTCCCAAAGAACTGTGTATTTCCCACTCCTCCTCCACTCCCAAAGAACTGTTTATTTCCTCCTCCACTCCCAAAGAACTGTGTATTTCCCCATCCACTCCCAAAGAACTGTGTATTTCCCCATCCACTTTCAAAGAACTGTGTATTTCCCCATCCACTTTCAAAGAACTGTGTATTTCCCCATCCAATTCCAACGAATTGTGTATCTTCCACTTCCCCCTCTACTCCCAAAGATTCTCACCTGGTTAAAAAAAATTCAACACCCCTGGAAACTTGGCCATTTTTTGGCTCTCACCTGTTTACCTTGATTGCAGGCAATTCTCACCCAATCAGTTTCTTTCCAGAACTCTGGGATCTAGCCATTTCTTGGCTCTCACCTTGACTGCACCGTGTTAGCTTCCTGTCACATTTCTGGGAACTTGGGCAGTTTCTTGGGTCTCACCAGTTTACCTGTGTTACAGGTAATTCCCATCTGGTCAGCTTCCTTCTGGGACTGGCCATCTCTTGGCTCTCACCTGTTTACCTTGATCATAGGTAATTCTCATCTGGTTAGTTTTCTTCCACACTTCTGAGAACCTGCCCATCTCTTGGCTCTCACCTGTTTACCTCTGATCATAGGTAATTCTCACCTGGTTAGTTTCCTTCCACACTTTTGAGAAACTGGCTAATTCTTGGCTCTCACCTGTTTACCTCTGATCATAGGTAACTCTCACCCGATTAGTTTCCTTCCACACTTTTGAGAAACTGGTCATCTCTTGGCTCTCAGCTGTTTATCTCCAGTCATAGGTAATTCTCACCTGGTTAGTTTCCTTCCACACTTCTGGGAACTTGGGCCGTTTCTTGGCTCTGACCACCAGCATTTGCATCTCTTCAAAGGTAGGGCTGGACCCTACCTCTGCCTGGAAAGGCGGGGCGTACTCAGGTAGCGGAGCACCTGCAACCCCAGTGAGACAGGATAAAATCAGCATCTTCACCATGGGATGAGGAGTGTGTGTGTGTGTGTGTGTGTGTGTGTGTGTGTGTGTGTGTGCGTGCGTGCGTACGTGCGTGCGTGCGTGCGTGTGTGTGTGCATGCGTTTGGGGAGGCTGTGGAGTAATCTGCTGATGGTCAATGCTTTAAAAATAAAATAAAATGAAAATATAAAAAAGGAAGAATTATGGAAAAAGTCCACTGATTTATTTGAATGACCAGTGATCCAAAAAGGAGCAAGCAACATTTTGGGTGGTAGACTTTTGGCCCAGGGACAGGAGGGGGAGGACAGCCATAGAGGCATAGTGAGGGGGTGGGGGGTGGGGGGGTGGGGGGGTGGGGGGAGGGAGAAAACAGAAAGAAAAAACTGAGACAGAACCAACTGTAGTGTAAGAAGACGATGCGAGATTTTTACTCTCACCATGTAACCGTACAAGGATCCTCAGAGCCTCATAGACCAAAGATCACAGATCACCCTGATCAATATTACAACCCCCAATCAATTCATACATCACAACCCCCAATCAATCCATACATCACAACCCCCAGTCAATTCATACATCACCCCAATCAATCCATACATCACAACTCCCAATCAATCCATACATCACAATCCCCAGTCAATTCATACATCACCCAATTCATACATCACCCCAATCAATCCATACATCACAACTCCCAATCAATCCATACATCACAACCCCCAATCAATCCATACATCACAACCCCCAGTCAATTCATACATCACCCAAATCAATCCATACATCACAACTCCCAATCAATCCATACATCACAATCCCCAGTCAATTCATACATCACCCCAATCAATCCATACATCACAACCCCCAGTCAATTCATACATCACAACCCCCAGTCAATTCATACATCACCCCAATCAGTCCATACATCACCCTGGTCCATCCATACATGACAACACAAATCAATTCATACATCACCACCCCAATCAATCCATAAATCTACATCCACACATCACCCCAGCCAATCCATACCTCACCACCCCAGTCAGTCCATACAATGCCACCCTGATCAATCCATACATCACCCCAGTCAATCCATACATCACACTAATCAAACCATACACCACCCCAATCGACCCATACATCACACCAGTCAATCTATACACCACCCCAGTCAATCCATACACCACCCCAGTCAATCCACACACCACCCCCAATCAACCCATACATCACACCAGTCAATCTATACACCACCCCAGTCAATCCATACACCACCCCAGTCAATCCATACACCACCCCCAATCAACCCATACATCACACCAGTAAATCCATACACCACCCCAGCGAATCCATACATCAACTGGTCCATACATCATCACCCTGGTCAATCTGTACCTCATCACCCACACAGCAAAACAACTGCACACACCATAGCCCGAGAGAAGGCAAGGCATCGTCATCACCACCCAGCCCACCAGCTCAGGACTACTGCTCCAGTGACACAGTAAAGCCAGCCCACCAGCTCAGGACTACTGGTCCAGTGACACAGTAAAGCCAGCCCACCAGCTCAGGACTACTGCTCCAGTGACACAGTAAAGCCAGCCCACCAGCTCAGGACTACTGCTCCAGTGACACAGTAAAGCCAGCCCACCAGCTCAGGACTACTGCTCCAGTGACACAGTAAAGCCAGCCCACCAGCTCAGGACTACTGCTCCAGTGACACAGTAAAGCCAGCCCACCAGCTCAGGACTACTGCTCCAGTGACACAGTAAAGCCAGCCCACCAGCTCAGGACTACTGCTCCAGTGACACAGTAAAGCCAGCCCACCAGCTCAGGACTACTGGTCCAGTGACACAGTAAAGCCAGCCCACCAGCTCAGGACTACTGCTCCAGTGACACAGTAAAGCCAGCCCACCAGCTCAGGACTACTGCTCCAGTGACACA
The DNA here is from genome assembly GCA_963584105.1 of Alviniconcha strummeri. Classification (NCBI taxonomy): domain Eukaryota; kingdom Metazoa; phylum Mollusca; class Gastropoda; family Provannidae; genus Alviniconcha; species Alviniconcha strummeri. The sequence continues at coordinate 16,216,458 of OY757553.1, forward strand.
GTAAAGCCAGCCCACCAGCTCAGGACTACTGCTCCAGTGACACAGTAAACCCAGCCCACCAGCTCAGGACTACTGGTCCAGTGACACAGTAAAGCCAGCCCACCAGCTCAGGACTACTAGTCCAGTGACACAGTAAACCCAGCCCACCAGCTCAGGACTACTGGTCCAGTGACACAGTAAAGCCAGCCCACCAGCTCAGGACTACTGCTCCAGTGACACAGTAAAGCCAGCATCACACGGGAGCTGAACCGTGGCCGTACCTTGATAGAGATCGATGCAGCGTGACGATATCTCCCACAGCACCAGGCCCAGGGCGTACATGTCAATCTGTTTGAGTGACGCCTCACAGTCACGTAGGTTGACAGCACCGTCCAACAACTCTGGCGCCATGTAGCGTAGTGTGCCCACCTGCAAACAATCGCAACTACCATCAGTGCCAGCCTTTCTTCAAATGGAAACAAGGTGGTGGAGGTAGTGGTTGGGTTGGGGGTTGGAGGGTAATTGATCTTTACTTTCAATTCTCATTCTGATTTTAAGTTATTATACTGACATGTCTGCAAAAGCACTGACTCTGAACTAAAACTAAAAGCGCCCTTAAACTGACATGTCTGCAAATTATTATACTGATATGTCTGCAAAAGCACTGACAGAACGAAAAGCATTATATACTCATATGTCTGCAAATGATTATTCTGACATGTCTGCAAATGATTATTCTGACATGTCTGCAAAAGCGCTGACTCTGAATGAAACGCATTATTACACTGACAGGTCCGTAAATTATTATACTGACATGTATGCAAAAGCACTGACTGAATGAAAAGCATTATCACACTGTCATGTCCGCAAATTATTATACTGACATGTCTGCAAAAGTACTGACCTTGAACTAAAAGAATCAACACACAAGGGAGTTAATTAGTGCTCCAAAGATGTCATACAAGCACAACGACAAAGACCTGAGTTGCCTACATCAACTCTCACCTGGCATGCATGTAAGTACAAGGGCCATAAACTCTACCAGAGGTACATCCTCAATTGAGTGGAGTTTATGTACCTTGTATTTACACACGTGCCAGGTGAGAGTTACAGTAGGCGACTCGGGTCTTTATCGTTGTGCTTGTGTGACGTCTCTGGAGTGCTAATTAACTCCCTTGTTTGTTTATTCTGCACAAGCAATCTGGGCCTCATTCTGTTTCAGATTTCTGAACTAAAAGTGTTATTAAATGATGCTTTTGTTTAACCCACTTAGGGGAATATACCTTTAGATGAGCAGGTGAACACCGATGGGGTATCGGATTGCTCGTGCAGAATAAACAAAACAAACAAGGGAGTTAATTAGCACTCCAGAGACATCACACAAGCACAACCATAAAGACCCGGGTTGATGCTTTTGCTTAACACACTTAAGCCCGTTCTTAATTGGGTGAATGTTTGTTCGCAAACCTAGTTGGGAGTATTCGGCAAACCTAGCTGGTTCTTAACTGGGTGAACTTTTGCTTCGCGAACCTAGTTGGGAGTATTCGTCGAACTAAGACGAAGCTATATTCAGTGTCCAAAAAGCTTCGCTCAACATGTTCTGGGAACATTCGCCATATGCAATGAACTTTGCCTCTGACTTGCTGAGAGCAGAGCTCTCCTGTGGATGAGGAAGAAATAAAAATAAAAATGGATGATGGTGTTGCTAGGTTCTTCACTCGCTTCAGAGGGAATTTGTTTATTTGTTGACTTGTGGGAGGCACAGCCTTGTCTTGGGGACCCAGAATGAGATAGTAGTTAGTTGAATTACCCTGTGAGGGATGATTAAAGTATACTGACTTGACTTTAGCCTACATTTTCGATCATGCTGTCTGCTGCGCGTCTGCCGCAAGTTCGGGCCGAAGCTTGCATCTCATTACAAGCCAGTTGAGAACGAAGTAAAGTTCGTCGAACTGTCCGAACCATATTTGGCGAACTAAAACTTCAATTAAGAAATGAATCATAGTTCATCGAACTGTCCGAAGTATGTTCAGTGAACAAACATTTGCCCAGTTAAGAACGGGCTTTAGGGGGAAACAGCTTTAAATGGGCAGGTGAACACTGACACCCCCACGATGCTTTTGTTTAACACACTTAGGGGAATATACCTTTAGGCTGGCTTCTGAACACTGCTACCCCCGCAATGCTTTTGCATTTAGCATCACACTGGGTCCATGTTCTGGTCAACTTACATCTGTTAGTGATGTCTGCTCAGCTATTTCTGCATGGCCCTTCTTGATGAGTTTTGAGCCAACAGTAGCGATAGCAAAGCCAAGGTCTGCGATGACACAGGTGAGGTCTGAGCGAACCAAGATGTTGCGTGTGTTGAGGTCTCGGTGTGCCAGAACCGGTTTAAAAAGGTCTGAAACAGGTGAACCACATGAAAATGGATGAAACTTCAAATAGCAGTTTGCACAGTTACAACAATAAAAAAGCTGATGCAACTGTTTAGCACATGCATAATGATAAAGACCTGCTTACATGCAATCACACACACACACACACACACACACACACACACACACACACACACACACACACACACTACCTTACATACACACACACACACTACCTTACATACACACAAACTCACACACACACACACAACCTTACATACACACACACTACCTTATATACACACACTACCTTACAGTTACACACACACACACGCACACACACATCCTCACACACACACACACTAATTTATACACACACCATTTCACACACACACATGTGAATGCAGACAGAGAGATCTACGCAAGCAAGATGACACCATCCTCTTCATGTCTCACCTCCTTTCTGGATGTCCGTATGCAGGTGAGACAGCGCCTTGGCCACGGAGTAAGCCATTCGCACCATGGTTGGCCAATCAAGGGTATTATTTTTCAGGTAACTGTTGAGGGAGCCGAGCGGAACGTACGACATCACAATCATCAGCTGTGCAGACCCATCCTGGGTAATGCGCTCATCGGCGCCATAGAAACGGACAAGACCCTCAAAGTCCATGAAGGGGAGACGATAGAGAGTGCGCTCGTTGTTGTAGTATTCGCGGTAGTGGGAGGAGTAGATCTTCACAGCCACATCCCTGTCCTCCAGTTTTCCCCTCCACACCTGTGGGTAAGAAAACAGCCACTGACAGCATCTCTTCACCGGAAAGGTGTTTTCACTGCATGTGCTAAGGACTAGAGTGATATTGTAGCTTCATGAGTGGAGTGGTGTGTGTGTGTGTGTGTGTGTGTGTGTGTGTGTGTGTGTGTGCGTGTGTGTTTAAGTGCATGCATGTGTGCACACAGGCATGTGTATGCCTATAAGATACAATATTGTGAGGAAACTGTGTCTGGTAAGAAGGGCTAAAGAAACACTGTGTGTACGTGCATGCATGCATGTACGAGTTCAAATATTGTGAGGAAATAATAATTGGTAAGAAGGGCTAGAGGAACACTACGTCTGGTAAGGACCATAAGAATACTCTGTGTAACGGAGGCTGAGGGTTATGGGAAAACTGCATACAAGGGAGCTAATGGGATTGTGATGGAAAAAACAACAGTATACAAGAACTGAAGAAGGCTGGTAAAGGGTTGTGGGGAAACTGTGTGATAAGAAGGAATCATGGGTTGAGAGGAAACTGTGTGTGGTAAGAAGGAATCGTGGGTTGAGAGGAAACTGTATGTGATAGGAAGGAATCGTGGGTTGAGAGGAAACTGTGTGTGATAAGAAGGAATCGTGGGTTGAGAGGAAACTGTGTGTGATAGGAAGGAATAAAGGGCTCTGGGGAAACTGTGTGATAAGAAGGAATCAGGGGTTGTGGGAAACTGTGTGTGGTAAGGAATCAGGGGTTGTGGGGAAAATGTGTATGATAAGGAATTGAGGGTTGTGGGGAAAATGTGTTATAAGGAATTGAGGGTTGTGGGGAAATCTGAGATAAGGAATTGAGGGTTGTGGGGAAACTGTGTGATAAGGAACTGAGGGTTGTGGGGAAATTGTGTGTGATAAGGAATCAAGGGTTGTGCGGAAATGTGTGTGATAAGGACTCAGGGTTGTGGGGGAAATGTGTGTGATAAGGAATCCAGGGTTGTGGGGGAATGTGTGTGATAAGGAATCAGGGTTGTGGGGAAACTGTGTGTGACAAGGAATCAGGGGTTGTGGGAAAATGTGTGTGATAAGGAATCAAGGGTTGTGTGGAAAATGTGTGTGATAAGGAATCAAGGGTTGTGTGGAAAATGTGTGTGATAAGGAATCAGGGGTTGTGGGGAAACTGTGAGTGATTAAGGAATCAGGGGTTGTGGGGAAACTGTGTGTGATTAAGGAATCAGGGGTTGTGGGGAAACTGTGTGTGATTAAGGAATCAGGGGCTGTGGGGAAACTGTGTGTGATTAAGGAATCAGGGGCTGTGGGGAAACTGTGTGTGATTAAGGAATCAGGGGCTGTGGGGAAACTGTGTGATAAGGAATCATGGGTTGTGGGGAAATGTGTGTGATGAGAAGGAACAAAGGGCCATGGGAAACAGAATGTGACTGTTGGGAAATTGTGGATAAGAACTTAAAGAAGTGATAGGGGGCTGTGCGAACATAGTGCCTGATAGAGAAGGCAGGGGTTTGATGGGAATTTGTGCCTTATAGAGATAACAGGGTTTTCAGGGGAAACAGTGCCTGACAGTGATAGAGACAGGGGTCTGAGGGGAAACAGTGGTTGATAGAGATAGAGACAGTGGTTTGAGGGGACATACTGCCTGATAGAGATAGAGACAGCAGTTTCATGGGACATAGTGCCTGATGGAGGAGACAGTGGGTTGATGGGACATAGTGCTTGATAGAGGAGACAGGGGTCTGAGGGGAAATAGTGCTTGATAGAGGAGACAGGGGTCTGAGGGGAAATAGTGCTTGATAGAGGAGACAGGGGTTGAGGGGAAATAGTGCTTGATAGAGGAGACAGGGGTCTGAGGGGACATAGTGCTTGATAGAGGAGACAGGGGTCTGAGGGGAATAGTGCTTGATAGAGGAGACAGGGGTTGAGGGGAAATAGTGCTTGATAGAGGAGACAGGGGTCTGAGGGGACATAGTGCTTGATAGAGGAGACAGGGGTCTGAGGGGAATAGTGCTTGATAGAGGAGACAGGGGTCTGAGGGGAATAGTGCTTGGTAGTGGAGACAGGGGTCTGAGGGGAAATAGTGCTTGATAGAGAAGACAGGGGTTGAGGGGAAATAGTGCCTGATAGAGGAGACAGGGGTCTGAGGGGAATAGTGCTTGATAGAGGAGACAGGGGTCTTAGGGGAAATAGTGCTTGATAGAGGAGACAGGGGTCTTAGGGGAAATAGTGCTTGATAGAGGAGACTGGGGTCTGAGGGGAAATAGTGCCTGATATAGGCAAAAGGGCCTGATATAGGCAAAAGGGGAAACTCTCTATGATAAGCAGGGATAGAGGGATGTGGTGGACAACCTGTTCTAGTCATCCATCTAAAGATGGACACTGCCCCTGCCCCCCCCCCCACACACACATCTGTCATCACCTATATCAGTTCCATCCTTACCTCTGCATATCGGCCTTTACTGATGATGCTACACAACTTCAAGTCATCCATGTCAAACTCTGGTTGGACAGGCGGCGACTCTGGAGCATGGAGTGATTCAATGGAGGGGTGTTTTGGGCGCGTGCACATGCGATACCCAAAGTAGGCCACGATGATGACCAAAGCCACAGAAAAGACCGACACCAGAGAGATGATGACAGTCTTGATCTTGTAGCTGTGGTCTTGGAGGGGTCGACCTGCAACTCATGGAAGAAAACCAAAAACAGTTACACTGTGTGAAAGTTCTTTAGTTCTAGCTTACAGAAAAATAAAGGGTATTCAGTAGCCACTGAACATATAACATAAATCACAGAACAACAAAATCTTATTCTCTGTGAACTAGGTCAGCAAAATGTAATGCTTGGTCAGTTCACATTCAAAACAGAAACACTTATGTGAACTTGAAAGTAGGTGAAGGTCACTGTGTAAAGTTCAATGAAAGTCATCATGATTAGGGGTTTTGCTAGCAATTTCAACAACTGGTCTTTCTACCAAAATTTACAACAACATCAAATGAGTCTGTCAAATTTTACTGTCCTTGGCCCATTTAATATGTATAACTACCAAGGCAGGCAATGCTAATTTAGGAGCAAAAGAAAGAACCTGTAGGCTTTACCTTTCTGCCAATGATGCACCAACATGCAGTCACTGTGCAGTGGTCTGCTACAGACAATGGGGTCAAAGACCTGCACTCCTAGTCCTACTGCCAAACAAGACACCCCTCTGCTACCAAACAGGACACCCCTCTGCTACCGAACAGGACACCCCTTTTCTACCAAACAAGACACCCCTCTGCTACCAAAAAGGACACCCCTCTGCTACCAAAAAGGACACCCTTCTACTACCAAACAGGACACCCCTCTGCTACCAAACAAGACACCCCTCTGCTACGAAGCACGAAACTTGTACGCACATGACATCCACTACCAAACATGACAGTACTACGTAACCAGTGCTATATTAGCACTCCTGCTACCAAACATGATGCTCCTTCATTCACTCCCACTACCAAACACTGCACTCCTGCATGCACCCCCCACTACCAAACATGACACTACGCACTCCCGCTACAAATCACAGCACTCCTGCATACACTCCCACTGCCCAATATGCCACTCCTGTACACACTCCCACTATGAAACACAACAGTCCTGCATGCACTCCCGCTACCAACAGGACACTCCGATATGCACTCCCCACTACCAAAACTGCCGTTCACGTTTGTGCTCCCACTACCATTAGTACCAAACATGCTGTTCCTGGGCGCATTCCCACTCCCAAACAGAACATTCCTGTAAGCACTCCCACTACCAACAGGACACTCCGATATGCACTCCCGCTACCAATCAAGACACTCCTACTATATGTGCACTCCCAATACCAAACAGAACACCCCTTATGTAGAGCCATTACTGAACATGACTGCACTCTACTGGACTGTTTCCTAAGCTTATAGTAATTTATTAATACAGAAGAATACCAAATGACAAAACTTGTTGGGTCCACAAGTGCAAGTGTTGTAGCACTGAGCGCTCAGTGCACACAAGTGGGAAAGGCCCAGCGCACTGGAGTAGGTCAGTAAGGAGTTAAACTCCGGGGTTATGCCATAAATCCACGTGCTTCATCAGCCAACAGCTGTTGGAACTGTCTACTAAAGCTTAAGTTATCTGTAGTGTTTGCGTGCGCGCCACTGCTTGCTGAATGTTTACAAGCGGATTGATGTCGTAGGCAGGTGTTAAGGTTCTGTGATTTTTTTATATTTATCATTCTTTCTTTGATGTCAGTGCATAACAGCACCATTGTGAGCTTTAGAGTAAAGTCTGATGCAGAAAGCAAACGATAATGGTCCAGATATCCGCTGTCTCTGTCAATCAAACGATGCATTTCTCAGTTGGTTCCAATCCATATTTTTTAGCCTCTGTGTGTGTGTGTGTGTGTGTGTGTGTGTGTGTGTGTGTGTGTGTGTGTGTGTGTGTGTTTGTGAGTGTGCGCATATGTTTTTCTCATTTTTTTGCTCTGTAGTATGAGAATATGTGTACAATAAAATGAACTTCAAAAGTATTCTTTTATTTATAAAATTAATCCAGCTTTTTCAACATTCCAACCATAAGTCATTTACTGTGACAGAGAGTGCATCAATTGGTTCTCTCTTTTAAATAAGCACAGAAGTTATTTAGAGCACTTACATTTTAAAAATGATCACATCCTATTATAATGTTTGAAAGAAATCAACAGTTCTGTATTTGCATAACAGAGTGCACACTATGTTTTCATAGCCTTTTCACAGAATTTATGTAATGCTGAAGAGAGAAAGATAACAACAATATACGTGATGCTACTGGACCAAAACTGATGAAGAGGGGATAGCTCAGTGGTAGAGTGCCAGACTCATGATTGAAAGGTCTCGGGTTCAAGTCTCGGCAGGCGTGGTGGGAGAATATTCTTCTCCAGTTTCAGTGCTGACTCTTATACCTGTTTCTGTTCCACCTTTGTGTTACCACAGTAGCATGTAAAGTTCCCAGTCATTCTGCCCAAAGTGCAGGTGGCAGGTTACACAGCTAAACACACACACACACCTATGTCTGTGGCTTCGAATAAAGTAACATTGTAAACTGGTGCATGGTTGTATGGTGTACACAGCACGTGTACCAAGATGGCAGCAGTTTCATGTGGCACCAGTCATGTAACAACCAAACACTGCTGCAAGTACACCACTTTGGTGGATATCCAAATGCACTACAAAAAGGCTAGAGTCACTCATTCAGAACCGCATGTGACAAGAGCGCAGTGAGTCTGCTTGAGAGTGGAGAATAGTATTATATAAAAACAATGAATAATAAAATAATACATTAAATTTATTAACTGATAACTAATACATTCAATTTATTAATTTAAAGACCAGGATTTCAGGGAACTCAGCCTTACAGGCATACACCCAGACACAGGATGACCCAACATAAGGAGGCAGACTGGTGCCACCTGCAAGTATACAACAAAGTCAAGCCATACAGAAGTTCTGCTACTGACACTCACTGGGTATGAAGGGCGTTGTGGTGTGAGCAGTGGGGTCATAGCCATCAGTGAAGTTGAGGTTGCACATGTCACCGGAGCAGCAGCAGAAGTGGGAGTTGTTCTTGGGCACCATGCTGGACACACACGACCCCTGCATACACACGTTGGGCTCGCCAATCCAGCACCCTGTTCGTCCACACACAGAAAAGCGCAGCGATCAAAACAAAAGCTTTTGACTGAGAGTGAGAGCACCACAAACTACACCCACAACCCCTGTATCAAAGGTTCATCCACACAGAAAAATGCAGCAGTCAAAAGAACCCTGCTCATCCACACACAGAAATATGCAGGAATAAAAAATAGAATAAAAACTTCCTCATCCACATGCAGGAAAATGCATTAATAAATTATTATTTTTTAACTT
>OY757553.1:16225677-16284986 GCA_963584105.1 Alviniconcha strummeri
AAACGTGTGTAGCAGTGTCAGTCTATTTTATCACTCATTGTAGGTGTATATGTATGTCGCTTGATCCATGTTTGTCTCTTTTTATCTGAATGTTTTTCCCATTGTTGGGCTATGTTGTAACTAATTGTACGTGTATAGGTACGTCTCTCGATCCACGTTTCTCTATTTCGCTCTCTCTTTCTCTTCATCAGTCACAGTGTCCGGGTGTATAATCGGTAATTTGCGTCTATGTGAAGAAGCGCAATCAGCTAGCCCAGTGTATAATAGCGCTACAGAAAATTCATTTTTCGTTTTTAATTTTGTGTGTATACGTACGTCTCATGATTCCTATTTCTTTGTCTTTCGCGATGAATGTCTGTACCAGTTTTAGGATATTTTGACTTATTTTATGTCCATGTACGTCTCTGGATCATGTTTGCTTGTCACTTTCTCCTTGAATATGTGTAATAATGATCGGCTATATTATCACACATTGTACGTGTATATGTCCATCTCTTGATCGGAGTTTCTCTCTTTGTTTCTCTTTCAGTGTCAGTGTTCGGCTATATTGTCACTGATTGTAATTCTATAGGTACTTCTCTTGATCTGAGTTTCTCTCTCTCTCTCTCTCTCTCTCTCTCTCTCTCTCTCTCTCTCTCTCTCTCTCTCTCTCTCTCTCTCTCTCTCTCTCTCTTTCTCTCTGTCTGTGTTAGTGTATCCGTAATTCTGCGTGAAGAGATACGTCCCTTGATTCGTATTTCATTCTCTCTCATTCTATCTGAATGTGTTTACCAGTGTCTGGCTATACTATCACTCATTGTATGTCTCTTGATCCGAGTCTCTTTCTCTGTTTCTCTGAAGGTTTGTATTCGGCTATAACTATTGAGACTGATTGTACGTGTATACGTACGTCTCTTGATCCGCCTTTGTCTCTCTCTCTCTCTCTTTTTCTCTGTCTCAGCGTCCGGGTATATTATTGGTAATTTGCATGTATGTGAACAAGTGTGATCAGCTCACTCAGCGTGTAATTGCGCTTAAGATTTATTTATTTGATTTTGCGTGTATACGTACGTTTCTTGATTCGTATTTCTTTCTCTCTCTTTGTCTCTGAATGTGTGTAGCAGTCTCCAGCTATATTACCACTCAGTGTAGGTGTAAGTATGCGTCTCTAGTGATCCGTGTTCCTCACTCTCTTTGTTGTTGTTGTTGAATGTATGTATCCATGTTCGGCCCTTTTGTCACTGATTGTACGTGTATAGGTACGTGTATAGGTACGTCTCCTGATCCGTTTCTCTCTCTCTCTCTCTTTCTCTCTGTCTGTCTCAGTGTGCGGCTGTATTACCGGTAATTTGCATGTATATGTTCAGTCAGGTTGTAAAAGCGATATAGAAAATTATTATTATTATCTTTAATTTGTTTTAATTTTGCGTGTATACGTACGTCTCTTGCTTCGTATTTCTGTCTCTCTGTTTGTCTCTGAATGTCAGTAACGGTGTCCGGCTATATTATGACTCATTGTATGTCCATATACTGCTCTGCAGTGTGTTTGTGTGTCTCTTTCGCACTGAATATCTGTACTAGTGTTGAGCTATATTGTCACTGATTGTACGTATATATGTATGTTACTTGATGCGTGTTTCTCTCTGAATATCTGTAGTAGTGTTTCTCACTCTCTTTCTGTCTGAGTTCCTCTATCAGTGTTGGCTACGTTGTCACTGATTGTACGTGTATAGGTATCTCTCTTGATTCGCGTTTTTTTCTCGTTTTCTTCTTCTCTCTCTCTCTCTCTCTCTATCTCAGTGTCCGGGTATATTATTGGTAATTCTGCGTGTATACGTACGTCTCTTGATTCGTATTTCTTTGACTCTCTTTGTCTCTGAATGCGTGTAGCAATTTCTGATTGTAGGTGGAACTGTACGCTTCTTGATTCGTGTTTCTGACTCTCTTTTTCTCTGAATGTTTCTATCCGTGTTCGTCTATATTGACACTGATTCTAGTAGGAGAATCAGTAAACGCGTCTCTTGATCTGCGTTTGTCTCTTTCTCTTTCTCTCTGTCTGTGTCAGTGTCCGAGTATATTATCCGTAATTTGCATGTATGTGAGCAAACGCGTTCAGCTCACTCAGTGGGCAACAGCGCTATGGAAGATTGAGTTTTGATTTTTTTAATTTTGCGTGTATACGTACGTCTCTTGATTTCTGTTTCTTTCTCTCTCTTTTTGTATGAATGTCTGTACCAGTGTCCAGCTATATTATGACTCATTGTATGGGCATATACTTCTCTTCTTAGGGTTAGTTATTCTTTTACTCTCTGAATATCCGTATTAGTGTTCGGCTATATTGAGACTCATTGTACGTGTATATGTACTTCTCTTCATCCATATTTATCTCTGTTTTCTCTCTGAATGCCTCTATAGGTTTTCACCTATATTGTCATTGATTGTTTGTGTATAGTGTCGTCCTTTGGTTCGTATTTCTATCTATGTTTCTATCTGTCTCAGTAAACGGGTGTATTACCGCTAATATCCCGTGTATATGTCCGTCTCTGTACCCGTTTTTCTGTCTCTCTTTTTGTCTTTGAATGTGTATACCATTCACTTGATTCTTGGTATATATGTACGTCACTTGATCCGTGTTTCTGTCTCTCCTTTTCTGTGATTGTTTATATTTGTGGTCGGCTATATTGTCACTGATAGTACGTATATATATATGTCTCTTATTCTGCGTTTTTGTCTATCTCTCTTTCCCTCTGTGTTTCTGAGTGTCCGGGTACATGACCGATAATTTGCGTGTATGTGAGCAAGCGCGTTCAGGTCGCTCAGTGTGTAATAGCTCTCTAGAGAATTTATGTATTATTATTAATTCTGCGTGTATTGATTCATATTTCTATCTCCCTCTTTGGCTCTGGAGGTCCGTTCCAGTGTCTGGATGTGTTAATATAGATTGTATGTGCATATAGGTCTCTTGATAGTGTTTGTTTTTCTCTTTCTCTCTGCATATCTGTAGCAGTGATTGGTTATATTGTCACTCACTGTACGTGTATATTTCCGTCTCTTGATCCGTGCTTCTCACTCTCTTTCTCTCTGAATACATCTTTCAGTGTTCGGCTATATTGTCACTGATTTAACGTGCAGAGGTACCTGTCTTGATCCGCGTTTCTCTTTCTCTTTCTGTCAGTCTGTCTCTTTATATTTTCGGTAATTGTACGTGTATGCGTACGTCCCTTGATTCGTATTTCTTTCGCTCTCCTTGTTTCTAAATGTATGTAGCAGTGTCAGGCTATTTTATCACTCATTGTAGGTGTATATGTACGTCTCTTGATCCGTGTTTTTCTCTCTTTCTCTTTGAATGCCTGTATCAGTGTTCGGGTATATTGTCACTGATTGTAATTCTATAGATACTTCTCTTTATCCACGTTTCTCTCTCTGTCTGTTTGTCTCTCTGTCTGTCTCAGTGTGTGGGTATCATATCCGCAATTTTGCGTGTATAGGTACGTCCCTTGATTCGTATTTCTTTTCTTCTCATTCTGTCTGAATGTGTTTACAGTGTCCGGCTATACTATCACTCATTGTAGGTGTATCTGTACATTTCTTGATCCGTGTTTCTCTGTCTCTTTTTCTGAAAGTTTCTATTACTGTTCGGGTAGACATTTTATAACTGATTGTACGTGTATATGTACGTCTTTTGGGCCGCCTTGGTCTCTCTCTGTCTCTCTTTGTGTTTCAGCATCCGGATATATTATCGACAATGTGCATGTATATGAACAAGCGCGTTCAGCTCACTCAGCGTGTAATTGCGCTATATATTTTTTTCTCTCTTCATTTTGCGTGGATACGTACGTCTCTTGATTCATATTTCTTTCTCTCTCTTTGTCTCGGAATGTGTGTAGCAGTCTCCGGGTATGTTATTCCTCATTGTATTTGTAAGTGTACGTCTCTTGATGCGTGTTTCTCACTCTTTTTCTCTGAATGCTTTTTTTTTTCTTCTTTTTTCCCCGGGTATATTGTCACTAATTGTACGAGTATAGGTATATCTCTTGATCTGTGTTTGTCTCTGTCTTTCTCTTTGTTTGCCTCAGTATCGGTAATTTACATGTATATGAACTGGTGCGTTCAGCCCACTTAGCCTGTAATTTCGATATATATAATTTTTAAATTATATATATATTTGTGTGTGTGTATACGTACGTCTTTTGATTTATATTTCTTTCTCCGTCTTCCTGTCTCAATGTGTGTAGTAGTCTCCGACTATATTATCACTCATTGTATGTGTAAGTTTACGTCGCTTGATCCGTGTTTCCCACTCTGTTTTTCTCTGAATGTTTCTGTCCATGTTCAGCTATACTGACTCTGATTCTACATGTATAGGTACGTCTCTTGATCCGCAATTGTCTCTCTCTCTCTCTCTCTTTCTTTCTGTCTGTGTCACTGTCCAAGTATATTATCGGTAATTTGCATGTATGTGAGCAAGCACGTTTAGCTCGCTCAACATGTAATATCACTATAGAAAATGTATTTTTGATTTTTTAATTTTGCGTGTGACGTACGTCTCTTGATTTGTTTCTTCTTTCTCTCTCCTTGTCTCTGAATGTCTGTACCACTGTGCAGCTACATTATGACTCATTACAGTATCTGCATATACTTCTCTTCTTTTCGTTAGTTATTCTCTCTCTGTCTGAATATCCATACTAGTCTTCGGATATATTTTGACTCATTGGACGCGTATTTGTACGTCTCTTGATCCGTGTTTGTTTCTGTCTTCTCTCTGAGTGCCTCTATCGGTTTTCGGCAATATTGTCAATGATTTTCCGTGGATAATAAGTTCGTCTTTTGATCCGTATTTCGATTTATCTTTCTGTCTATCTGTCTCAGTATTCGCGTATATGACCGCTAATTCTGCGTGTATATGTACGTCACTTTACTCGTGTTTCTCTCTCTCATTGTTTTTCTTTGAATGTTTATACCAGAGTCCGAATGTATTATTGTTCATTCTTTGTGTGTATGTACGTATCTTGATCCGTGTTTCTCTCTCTCTTTTTCTTTGATTGTTTATGTCTGTGTTCGGCTATATTGTCACTGATTGTACGTATGTAGGTATATCTCTTATTCCGCTTTTTTGTCTATCTCAGTACCTATGTATTTCGCAGTGTCCGGGTGTATTATCGGTAATTTGCATGTATGTGAACAAGCGCATTCATCTCGCTCAGTGTGGAACAGCGTTCTAGAAAAATGACGTATGATTATTATAATTCCTGCTTGTATATATACCTCTCTTGATTCGTACTTCCGTCTCATCTCTTCGGCTCTGAATTTCCGTTCCAGAATCCGGATATGTTATGACTCATTGTATGTGCATATTTATTTATTTTTACTCTGTTATTTTTTATTTTATTTTTTTGTTCTTTGTCTCTGAATATATGTAGTAATGTTCGGCTAAATATGTCACTCATTGTAGGTGTATATTTCCGTCTCTTGGTCCGTGTTTCTATCTCTCTTTCTCTTTGAATACCTCTATTAGTGAGGCTTTTGAGTCAAGAGTCTCAAACTGAAAAACTACTTATAGTATACCCTCCCCCCCCCCCCCCAACTTCACGCCTTCCCCACCTCCCCCATTCTGATTTTTATTTTTAATGTCAGACCTGTTCTACTGGAGAAACCCTGGGGGTGTTTGCTGTAGTTATAGGCACCAGAATAATCGACATGTTGATTGTGGGCCCATAAATAAAAGAAGAAGAAATAGTGTTTGGCTATATTGTCACTGATTGCACGGAAATAGGTACGTGTCGCGATCCGCGTTTCTCTCTTTCTGTCTGTCTCAGTGTCCGGTATATTATCGGTAATTCTACGTGTATACGTACGTCTCTTGATTCGTATTTCTTTTTCTCTCATTGTCTCTAAATGTGTGTATCGAGCAACAAGTTGCTGCTTGTTGCGAGACACATTCTGACTACAGGCCTCCAAAAATGCCTTTAAAGTTGGCAGTCTAAACTTCGCAAATTCACTGTAACCGCCCTATTGTGACTCATTGTACGTGTATATGTACGTCTCTTGATCCGTATTTCTCTTTGTCTTATCTCTGAATGCCTTGATCGGTTTCCGGCTACATTGTCACTGATTGTCCGTGTATCTGAATTTCTGTGTTTCTCTCTGTCTGTCTCGGTATTTGCGCATAGTTACAGCTAATTCTGCGTGTATATGTACGTCACTTTACTCATGTTTCTCTCTTTTTGTCTTTGAATGTGTATACCACTGTCTGATTATATTATCATTCATTCTTGGTGTATATGTACGTCTCTTGATTCGTGTTTCTTTCTAGCCTTTTCTCTGATTGTTTATATCTGTGTTCAGCTATATTGTCACTGATTGTACGTATATAGGTACGTCTCTTATTCCACGATTTGTCTCTCTTTCCCTCTCTTTCTCAGTGCCCAGGTTATATTATCGGTAATTTGCATGGATGTGACCAAGCGCGTTCAGCTCGGTCAGTGTGTAATAGCGCTCTAGAAAATCTGTGTATTATTATTCTTAATTCTGCGTATATACCTACGTCTCTTCATTTGTATTTCTGTCTCTTTGGCTCTGAATGTCCGTTCCAGTGTCCGGATATGTTATGGCTCATAGTATGTGCATATACGTCTCTTGATCGTGTTTGTTTTTCTTTTTCTCTCTGAATATATGTAGTAGTGTTCGGCTATATTGTCACTCATTGTAGGTGTATATTTTCGTCTCTTGATCCGTGTTTCTCTCTCTCTCTCTCTCTCTCTCTCTCTCTCTCTCTCTCTCTCTCTCTCTCTCTCTCTCTCTCTCTCTCTCTCTCTCTCTCTGAATACCGCTATCAGTGTTCGGCTATATTGTCACTAATTGTACATGAATAGGTTCGTGTCTTGATCCGCGTTTCTCTCTCTCTTTCTGTCTGTCTGTCTCAGTGTCCGGTATATTATCGGTAATTCTACATGTATAGGTACGTCTCTTGGTTCGTATTTCTTTCTCTCTCATTGTCTCTAAATGTGTGTAACAGTGTCAGGCTATTTTATCACTCATTGTACTTGTATACATACGTCTCTTGCTCCGTGTTTGTCTCTTTTGTCTGAATATTTCTGTCATTGTTCGGCTGTGTTGTAACTAATTGTACGTGTATAAGTACGTCTCTCGATCCACGTTTCTCTCTCTTTCTCTCTGCGTCTCAGTGTCTGGGTATATTATCGGTAATTTGCCTGTATGTGCAAGAGCGACCAGCTCGCCCAGTGTGTAATACAAAAAAAAAAAAAAAAAAAAAAAAAAAAGAGTTAATTTTGCGTGTATACATACGTCTCTTGATTTGTATTTCTTTCTCTTTCGCGCTGAATGCCTGCAACAGTTTTCGGATATATTATGACTCATTTTATGTCCATATACGTCTCTGGGTCGTGTTTGTTTCTTTCTCTCTGAATATCTGTTGTAGTTATCGGCTATATTATCACTCATTGTATGTGTCTATGTCCGTCGCTTGGTCCGTGTTTTTCTCTCTCTCTTACTCTTTCAATGCCTATAACAGTGTTCGGCTATATTGTCACTGATTGCAGTTCTATAGGTACTTCTCTTGATCGGCGTATCCCTCTCTTTTTTTCTTCTTCTCTCTGTCTGTCTCGGTGTACGGGTATATTATCGGTAAGTCTGCGTATGTCCCATGATTCATATTTGTTTCTCTCTCATTCTATGTAAATGTGTTTACCACTGCCCGGCTATACTATCACTCATTGTAGGTGTATATGTACGTCTCTTGATCCGAGTTTCTCTCCCTGTTTCTCTGAAGGTTTCTATTATTGGTGGGCTATAATTATTGTGACTAATTGTACGTGTATAGGTACGTATCTTGATCCGCGTTTGTCTCTGTGTGTCCGAGTATATTATCAGTAATTTGCATGTATGTGAGAAAACGCTTTTAGCTCGCTAAGCGTGGAATAGCGCTATAAAAAATGGATTTTTTATTTTTTTTATTTTGCGTGTATACGTACCTCTCTTTATTTATTTCTCTTTCTTTGTCTCTGATTGAGAAAGATTCTGTGTCTTTGCTCTGAATGTCTGGACTAGTTTTGGGATATATTATTACTCATTGCATGTCGATATACGTCTCTGGATCGTATTTGTTTCTCTCTTTCTCTCTGAGAATATCTGTAGTGGTGATCGGCTATATCATCACTCATTGTATGTGTATAGGTCTGTTTCTTGATTCGTGTTTCTTACTCTGTTTCTCTTTCAATGCTGATACTGTCACTGATTGCAATTCTATAGGTACTTCTCTTGATCCGTGTTTGTCACTCTTTCTTTCTTTCTTTCTTTTTTTTTTTTTTTGGGGGGGGGGGGGGGGAGGGGGGCAATGTTTCTATCCATGTACGGCTATATTGTCACTGCTTAAACGTGTAAAAGTATGTCTCTTGATCCGCGTTTCTGTCTCTGTTTTTGTCCTGTCTGTCCGTCTGTGTCCGGGTATACTGTCGGCAATTTCATGTATGTGAAGAAGTGCGTTCAGCTCATTCAGCGAGTAATAGCGCGATAGAAGATTATTATTTTTATTTAATATTCTATTTTGCGTGTATACGTACGTCTCTTAGTTCGTTTTTCGCCTTCTCTGTCTATTTATGTCGGTAACAGTGTCCGGCTATATTATTACACATTATATGTCCATATACGTATCTCCATTGTGTTTGTGTGTCTTTTTCTCTCTGAATATCTGTATTAGTGTTGGGCTATATTGTCACTGATTGTACGTGTATATATGTACGCCTCTTGATCCGTGTGTTTCTCTCACTTTCTCTCTGTGAATGCCTCTGTCTGTGTTCGGCTATACTGTCACTGATTGTACGTGTATAGGTACCTCTCTTCATCTAAGTTTCTCTCTGTCTCTCCTTTTCTGTGTCTCATTGTCCTGGTATATTATTGGTAAATCTGCGTGTATACGTACGTCTCTTGATTGGTATTTCTTTGTCTCTCTTTGTCTATGCATGTGTGAAGCAGTGTCCGACTATATTATCGCTCATTGTAGGTGTAAGTCAGTGTACATCTCTTGATTCGTGTTGCTCGCTCTCTTTTTTGTCGGAATGTTTCTATCCGTGTTCGGCTATACTGTCTCTGATTCTAGGTGTATAGGTACGTCTCTTCATCCCCGTTTGTCTCTCTTTCTCTGTGTCTATCTGAGTGTCCGAGTATATTATTGGTAATTCGTATGTATGTGATCAATCGCGTTCAGCTCGATCAGCGTGTAATACGCACTATAAAAGGATACAGTCACTCATTCAGAATCACATGCCAGTGTGCGCTGTGAGTCTGCTCGAGAGCAGAGAATAGCGCTATATAAAATCTATGAATAATAATAACCGCGCTATAGAAAAAAACAAATTTGATTTTTTAATTGTGCGTGTACTACGTACGTCTCTTGATTTCTATTTCTTTCTCTCTCTTTGTCTCTGAATGTCTGTACCAGTGTCCAGCTATATTGTGACTCATTGTATGTGCAAATACTTCTTTTCATCGTAATATTTATTCTCTTCCTCTCTGAATATCCGCATTGGTGTCCGGCTATATTGTGACTCATTGTACGTGTATAGGTACGTCTCTTGATCCGTGTTTCTGTCTGTCTTCTCTCTGAATGCCTCTATCGGTTTTCGGCAATATTGTCACTGATTGTCCATGTATAGGTTCGTCTCTTGATCCGCATTTCTCTCTATGTTTCTCTCTGTCTCAGTATTCGCGTATATTACCGCTAATTTTGCGTGTATAAGTACGTCACTTTACCTGTGTTTGCCTCTCATTTTTTTGTCTTTGAATGTGTACACCAGTGTCCGAATATATCATCATTCATTCTTGATGTATATATACGTCTCTTGATCCGTGTTTCTGTCTCTTTTTCTTTGATTGTTTATGGCTGTGTTCGGCTATATTGTCACTGATTGTACGTCTATAGGTATGTCTCTTATTCCACGTTTTTGTCTGTCTCTCTATACCTATGTCTTTCTCAGTGTCCGGGTGTATTATCGGTAATTTGCATGTATGTGAACAAGCGCGTTCCGCTCTCCCATTGTATAACACCGCTCTAGAAAATTGATGTATGATTATTATAATTCCTGCTTCTATATGTACGTCTTTTGATTCGTACTTCTGTCTCATCTCTTTGGCTCTGATTTTTCGTTCCAGAGTTTGGATATGTTATAACTCATTGTATGTGCATATATGTCTCTTGATCTTTTTTTTTTTTTTTTTTTTTGTCTCTGAATATATGTAGTAGTGTTCGGCTAAATTTGTCACTCATTGTAGGTGTATATTTCCGTCTCTTGATCCGTTTTTTTCTTCTTCTCCTTTTCTCTCTCTCTCTCTCTCTCTCTCTCTCTCTCTCTCTCTCTCTCTCTCTCTCTCTCTCTCTCTCTCTCTCTCTCTGAATACCTCTATCAGTGTTCGGCTATATTGTCACTGATTGCACGTAAATAGGTACGTGTCTTGATCCGCGTTTCTCTCTCTTTCTGTCTGTGTGTCTCAGTGTGTGGTACATTAGCGGTAATTATACGTGTATACGTACGTCTCTTGATTCGTATTTCTTTCTCTCATTGTCTCTAAATGTGTGTCTCTAAATGTTGTGACTATTTTCTACATGTATAGGTACGTCTCTCGATCCGCGTTTCTATCTCTCTTTCTCTCTCTATCTGTCTCAGTGTCCGGGTATATTATTAGTATTTTGCATGTATGTGAACAAACTCGCCCAGCTCGCTCAGCGTGTAATACCACCCAAAAAAAAAAAAAAAAAAAAAAAGTTAAAAAATAAAAATTAAAAAATTAAAATTAATTTTGCGTGTATACGTATTGTATTTTTATTTCTTTGTATTTCGCGCTGAATGTTTGTGCCAGTTTTCGGATATATTATGACACATTGTATGTACATATACGTCTCTGGGTCGTGTTTGTTTCTCTGTTTCTCTCTGAATATCTGTTGTAGTGATCGGCTATATTATCACTCATTCTATGTGTCTATGTCCGTCGCTTGATCCGTGTTTTTCTCTCTCTCTTTTTCAATGCCCATAACAGTGTTCGGCTATATTGTCATTGATTGCAGTTCTATAGGTACTTCTCATAATCGGCGTATCCCTCTCTTGTTTTCTTCTCTCTCTCTGTCTCAGTGTACGGTATATTATCGGTAAGTCAGCGTGTATAGGTACGTCCCATGATTCATATTTGTTTCTCTCTCACTGTATGCAAATGTGTTTACCATTGTCCGTCTATACTGTCACTCATTGTAGGTGTATATGTACGTCTTTTGATCCGAGTTTCTCTGTTTTGTCTGAAGGTTTCTGTTACTGATGGGCTATAATTATTGTGACTGATTGTACGTGTATAGGTACGTATCTTGATCCACGTTTGTCTATCTCTGTGTTCCTTTCTGACTGTCTCAGTGTCCGAATATATTATCAGTAATTTGCATGTATGTGAGCAAACGCGTTAAGCTCGCTAAGCGTGTAATAGCGCTATAGAAAATATATGTTTGAGTTTTTAATTTTGCGTGTATACGTACGTCTCTTCATTTCTCGTTCTTGCTTTGTCTCTGAATGTCTGTACCACTGTCCAGCTATATTATGACTCATTGTAGCTGCATATACTTGTCTTCTTAGCTTTAGTTATTCTCTTTCTCTCTGAATATCTGTATTAGCCTTCGGCGGCTATAGTGTGACTCATGGATGTGTATATGTACGTTTCTTCTTTCTCATTGGATGTGTATATGTACCCGTGTTTCTCTCTCTCACTTTTTGTCTTTGAATGTGTATACCAGTGTCCGAATATATTATCATTCAGTCTTGGTGTATAAGTACGTCTTTTGATCCGTGTTTCTATCACTCATTCTATGATTGTTTATGTGTGTATTCGGCTATATTGTCACTGACAGTACGTATATAGGTACGTCTCTTATTCCGCGTTTTCGTCTATCTCTTTATACCTCTGTCTTTCTCAGTGCCCGGGTATAGCATCGGTAATATGCATGTATGTGAACAAGCGCATTCAGCTCGGTCAGTGTGTAAGAACGCTTTCGAAAATGTGTGTATGTATTACTATTATTATTAATACTGCGTGTATACGTACGTCTCTTGATTCGTACTTATGTCTCTCTCTTTGGCTCTGAATGTCCGCTCCAGTGTCCGGATATGTCTCCCTTTTTCTCTCTGTCTGTCTCGGTGTACGGTTATATTATCAGTAATTTGCATGTATGTGAGCAAGCGCGTTCAGCTCGCTCAGCGTGTAATAGCGCTATAGATTTTTTAATATATATATATTTTTTTAATATATATTTTATTTTGCGTGTATACGTACGTCTCTTGATTTCTCTTTTTTTCTCTTTCTTTGTCTCTGAATGTTCCAGTGTACAGCTGTATCAAGTTATCACTCATTGAATCTGCATATACTTCTCTTTTTCGAGTTAGTTATTCTCTTTCTATCTGAATATCTGTGTTAGTCTTCGGCGGCTATATTGTGACTCATTGTACGTGTACGATCATCTCTTCAACCGTATTCATCTGTTTTCTCTCTCACTGCCTCTATAGGTTTTTAGCTATAGTGTCACTGATCGTTCGTGTTCCTTTGTTCGCATTTCTATCTATGTTTCTCTCGATCTGTCTCAGTAAATGCGTCTATTATGATTATCGCTTATATCGCGTGTATATGTCACTTTACTCTCTCTCTTTTTGTCTTTGAATGTGTATACCAGTGTCCGAAGATATTATTCATTCTTGGTGTATATGTACGTCTCTTAATCTGTGTCTCTCTCTTTTTCTGTGATTGTTTATATTTGTGTTCGGCTATATTGTCACTGACTGTACGTATATAGGTGCGTATCTTATCCCGCGTTTTTGTCTATCTCTCTTCCTTCTGTCTTTCTCAGTGTCTGGGTATATTATAGATAATGTGCATGTATTTGAGCAAGCGCGTTCAGGTCGCTCAGTGTGTAATAGCGCTCTAGAAAATATACGTATTATTATTAATTCTGCGTGTATACGTACGTCTTTTGATCCGTGTTTGTCTCCCTCTTTTTGTCTGAATATTTTCTCTGTGTTCAGCTATGGTATAACTAATTGTACGAGTATGGGTACGTCGCTTGATCCGCGTCTCTCTCTCTCTCTCTCTCTCTCTCTCTCTCTCTCTCTCTCTCTCTCTCTCTCTCTCTCTCTCTCTCTTCTTCTCTTTATCTGTCTCAGTGTCCGGGTATATTATCGGTAAATTATCTCTCTGAATATCTATATAAGTGATCGGCTATATTATCACTCTCTGTACGTGTATATGTCCGTCTCTTGATCCGTGTTTCACTCTCTCTTTCTCTTTGAATGATTATATCAGTGATCGGCTATATTTTCACTGATTCTAATTCTGTTGGTACTTCTCTTGATCCACGTTTCTCTCTCTTTCTGTCTCAGTGTGTGGGTATCATATTGGTAATTCTGTGTGTATAGGTACGTCCCTTGATTCGTATTTCTTTCTTTCTCATTCTGTGTGAATGTGTTTACCAGTGCCCGGCTATACTATCACTCATTGTATGTGTATATGTACGTATCTTGATCCGAGTTTCTCTCTGTGTTTCTCTGAAGGTTTCTATTACTGTTCGGCTATAAATTGTGTGACTGCTTGTACGTGTATATGTACGTCTGTTGAGCCGCCTTGGCCTCTCTCTTTTTGTCTCCCTCTCTGTCTTTCAGAATCCGGATATATTATCGATAATGTACATGTATATGAACAAGCGCGTTCAGCTCACTCAGCGTGTAATTGCGCTGTATATATACCCCCCCCCCCTTCCCCCCCCCCCCCCACTTCATTTTGCGTGGATACGTATGTCTCTTGATTCGTATTTCTTTCTTTCTCTTTGTCTCGGAATGTGTGTAGCAGTTTCCGGGTATTTTATTCCTCATTGTAGGTGTAATTGTACATCTGTTGATGCGTGTTTCTCACTCTCTTTTTGTCTGAATGTTTTTACCCTTTTTTAGGTATATTGTCACTAATTGTACGAGTATAGGTACGTCTCTTTATCCGCGTTTGTCTCTCTGTCTTTCTCTTTCTTTGTCTCAGTATCGGCAATTTACATGTATATGAACTGGTGCGATCAGCTCACTCAGGGTGTAATTTCGATATATATTTTTTTTAAATTATATATATATTTTTCGTGTGTACGTACGTCTTTTGTTTCGTATTTTTTCTCCCTCTTCGTGTCTGAATGTGTGTAGTAGTCTCTGACTATATTATTACTCATTGTATATGTAAGTGTACCTGTCTTGATCCGTATTTCCCACTCTGTTTTTCTCTGAATGTTTCTGTCCATGTTCGACTACACTGACTCTGATTCTACGTGTATAGGTACATCTCCTGATCCGCGTTTATCTCTCTCTCTCTCTCTCTTTCTTTCTGTCTGTGTCAGTGTCCTAGTATATTATCGGTAATTTGTATGTATGTAAGCAAGCACGTTTAGCTCGCTCAACGTGTAATATCACTATAGAGAACGTATTTTTTATTTTATTTTTTATTTTGCGTGTATACGTACGTCTCTTGATTTTTTCTTCTTTCTCTCTCTTTGTCTCTGAATATCTGTACCACTACCAGCTACAATATGACTCATTACGGTATCTGCATATACTTTTCTTCTTCGCGTTAGTTATTCTTTTTCTCTCTGAATATCCGTATTAGTCTTCAGATTTATTGTGACTCATTGGACGTGTATATGTACGTTTCTTGATCCATGTTTCTCTCTGTCTTCTCTCTGAGTGCCTCTATCGGTTTTCGGCAATATTGTCACTGATTGTCCGTGTATTGGTTCGTCTTTTGATCAGCATTTCGATTTATCTTTTTCTCTATCTGTCTCAGTATCCGCGTATATAATCGCTAATTCTGCGTGTATATGTACGTCATGTTACTCGTTTTTCTCTCTCTCACTGTTTATCTTTGAATGTTTGTACCAGCGTCCGAATGTATTATCGTTCATTCTTGGTGTATATGTACGTATCTTGAGCTGTGTTTCTCTCTCTTTTTCTTTGATTGTTTATGTTTGTGGCTGTATTGTCACGGATTGTACCTATATAGGCATATCTCTTATTCCGCGTTTTTGTCTATCTCTCTGTACCTGTCTTTCTCAGTGTCCGTGTGTATTATCGGTAATTTGCATGTATGTGAACAAGCGCGTTCAGCTCGCTCAGTGTCTAACTGCGCTCTAGAAAATTGATGTGTGATTATTATAATTCCTGCTTCTGTATGTCGTCTCGTGATTCGTACTTCCGTCTCATCTCTTTGGCTCTGAATTTCCGTTCCAGAGTCCGGATATGTTATGACTCATTGTATGTGCATATCTGTCTCTTGACCGTTTTTTTTTTCTTCGTTTTTTTCTTTTTTTCTTTGTACCTGAATATATCTAGTAGTGTTCGGCTAAATTTGTCACTCATTGTAGGCTGGTGTATATTCCCGTTTCTTGATCCGTGTTTCTCTCACTCTCTCTCTCTCTTTCTCTCTGAATACCTCTCTTAGTGTTCGGCTATATTTTCACTGACTTCACGTAAATAGGTACGTGTCTTGATCTGCGTTTCTCTCTTGCTGTCTGTCTCAGTGTCCGGTATATTATTGTTAATTCTACGTGTATACGTACGTCTCTTGGTTCGTATTTCTTTCTCTTTCTTTGTCTCTAAATGTGTGTAGCAGTGTCAGCCTATTTTATCGCTCATTGTAGGTGTATATGTACGTCTCTTGATCCGTGTTTGCCTCTTTTGTGTGAATATTTCTGTCATTGTTCGGCATGTTGTAAATAATTCTACGTGTATAGGTACTTCCCTCGATCTGCGTTTCTCTCTCTCTTTCTCTCTCTATCTGTCTCAGTGTCCATGTATATTATCGGTAATTTGCATGTATGTGAATAAGCGCGACCAGCTCGACCAACGTGTAATACGGCTATAAAAAAATGAAACAAAAATAGTTAAAAAAAGAAAAGAAAAGAAGTTAATTTTGCGTGGATACATACGTCTCTTGATTTGTATTTCTTTCTCCTTCGCGTTGAATGTCTGTACAAGTTTTCGGATATATAATGACTCACTGTATGTTCATATACGTCTCTAGGTCGTGTTTGTTTCTCTCCTTCTCTCTGAATATCTGTTGGAGTGATTGGCTATATTGTCACCCATTGTATGTGTCTATGTCCGTCGTTTGGTCCGTGTTTTTCTCTCTGTGTCTTACTCTTTGAATGCCTATAGCAGTGTTCGGCTATATTGTCACTGATTGCAGTTTTATAGGTACTTCCCTTCATCGGCGTATCCCTCTCTTTTTTCCTTCTCTCTGTCTGTCTCAGTGTACGCTAAGTCTGTGTGTATAGGTACGTCCCATGATTCATATTTGTTTCTCTCTCATTCTATGTAAATGTGTTTACCACTGTGTTTATACTATCACTCATTGTAGGTGTATATGTACGTCTCTTGTTCCGAGTTTCTCTGTTTCTCTGAAGGGTTCTATTACTTGTGGGCTATAATTATTGTGACTGATTGTACGTGTATAGGTACGTATCTTGATCCGCGCTTGTCTCTCTGTTTGTTTCTTTCTGTCTGTCTCGGTGTCCGAGTATATTATCAGTAATCTGCATGTATGTGAGCAAACGGGTTCAGCTCGCTAAGCGTGTAATAGCGATATAGAAAATTGATTTTAGATTTTTAAGTTTTGAGTGTATACGTACGTCTCTTCATTTCTATTTCTTTTGTCTTTCTTTGTCTCTGAATGTCTGTACCATTGTCCAGCTATGTTACGACTCATTGTATCTGCATATACTTATCTTCTTCGCGTTAGTTATTCTCTTTCTCTTTGAATATCCTTATTCGTCTTCGGCGGATATACTGTGACTCGTTGGACGTGCATATGTACGTTTATTGATCCGTGTTTCTCTCTGTCTTCTCTATCCGGTTTCGACAAAATTGTCACTTATTGTCCGTGTATAGTTTAGTGTCTTAATCCGCATTTCTGTCTGTGTTTCTCTCTATCTGTCTCAGTATCCGCGTATATTACCGCTAATTTTGCGTGTACGTTACTTTACCCGTATTTCTCTCTCATTTTTTGTCTTTGAATGTGTATACCAATGACCGAATATATTACCATTCAATCTTGGTGTATAAGTACGTCTCTTGATCCGTGTTTCTCTCACTCATTTTCTATGATTGTTTATGTCTGTATTCGACTATATTTTAAAGTCACTGATAGTACATATATAGGTACGTCTCTTATTCCGCGTTTTTGTCGTATCTCTTTATACCTGTCTTTCTCGGTGCCCTGGTATAGCATCGGTAATATGCATGTATGTGAACAAGCGCGTTCAGCTCGGTCAGTTTGTAATAACGCTTTAGAAAATGTATGTCTGTATTACTATTATTATTAATACTGTGTGTATACGTACGTCTCTTGATTCGTACTTCTGTCTCTCTCTCTCTCTTTGTCTCTGAATGTCCACTCCAGTGTCCGGATATGTCTCTGTTTTTCTCTCTGTCTGTCTCGGTGTACGGGTACATTTCTCTCTGTTTGTATCTGTATCCGAGTATATTACCGGTAATTTCTCTGATTGTTCGGCTATGTTGTAACTAATTGTACAAGTATAGGTACGTTTCTCGATCCGCGTTTCTGTCTCTCTTTCTCTCTGTCTGTCTCTGTGTCCGGGTATATTATCGGTAATTTCCATGTACTGATGGGAACAAGCGGGATCAGCTCGCCCAGCGTGTAACAGCGCTATAGATGATTAATATTTTCCTTTTTAATTGTACGTGTATACGTACGTCTCTTCATTCGTATTTCTCTCTGTGTCTTTGCTCTGAATGTCTGTACCAGATTTGGGATATATTATTACTCATTGTATGTCGATATACGTCTCTGGATCGTATTTGATTCTCTCTTTCTCTCTGAATATCTGTAGTGGTGATCGGCTATATTATCACTCAATGTACGTGTATATGTCAGTCTCTTGATTCGTGTTTCTTTCTCTGTTTCTCTTTCAATGCCTATATTGTCACTGATTGCAATGCCTATATTGTCACTGATTGCAATTCTATAGATAATTCTTTTGATCCGTGTTTGTCATTCTTTTTTGTTTTGGTCAATGTTTCTATCCGCGTACGACTATATTGTCACTGCTTGGACGTGTAAAAGTGCGTCTCTTGATCCGCGTTTCTCTGTTTTTGTCCTGTCTCTCCGTCTGTGTCCGGGTATACTATCGGTAATTTCACGTGTATGAAGAAGTGCGATCAGCTCACTCAGCAAGTAATAGCGCTATAGAAAATTATTATTTTTATTTGACATTTTATTTTGTGTGTATACGTCTCTTGATTCGTTTTTCCCCCCTTCTCTGTTTGTCTATTAATGTCGGTAATAGTGTCCGGCTATATTATTACTCATTGTATGTCCATATACGTCTCTCCATTGTGTTTGTGTGTCTTTTTCTCTCTGAATATTTGTATTAGTGTTGGGCTATATTGTCACTGATTGTACCTTTATATATGTACGTCTCTTGGACCCGCTGTTTCTCTCACTTTCTCTCTATGAATACCTCTATATGTGTTCGGCTACGTCTGTTGGACCCGCTGTTTCTCTCACTTTCTCTCTATGAATACCTCTATCTGTGTCCGGCTATGTTCTCACTGATTGTACGTGTATAGGTACCTCTCTGCATCTAAGTTTCTCTCTGTCTCAATGTCCTGGTATATTATTGGTAAACCTGCGTGTATACGTACGTCTCTTGATTGGTATTTCTTTGTCTCTCTTTGTCTCTGCATGTGTGAAGCAGTGTCCGACTATATTATCGCTCATTGTAGGTGTAAGTGTACATCTCTTGATTCGTGTTGCTCGCTCTCTTTTTTGTCGGAATGTTTCTATCCATATTCGGCTATATTGTCTCTGATTGTAGGTGTACAGTTACGTCTCTTCATCCCCATTTGTCGCCCTCTCTTTCTCTGTGTCTTCTCGGTGTCCGAGTATATTATTTGTAATTCGTATGGATGTGATCAATCGCGTTCAGCTCGATCACTGATTACAGTCAAGGATACAGTCGCTCATTCAGAATCACATGCCTGTTTGCGCAGAGAACAGCGCTATAGAAAAATTATTTTTAGTTTTTAATTGTGCGTGTGCTACGTACGTCTCTTGGTTTCTATTCCTTTCTTTGTCTCTGAATGTCTGTACCAGTGTCCAGCTATATTATGACTCATTGTATCTGCGTATACTTCTCTTCATCGTGATATTTATTCCCTTGCTCTCTGAATATCCGCATTAATGTTCGGCTATATTGTGACTCATTGTACGTGTATATGTACGTCTCTTGATACATGTTTTTCTGTCTTCTCTCTGAATGACTCTCTGGGTTTTCGGCTATATTGTCACTGATTGTCCGTGTATAGGTTCGTCTCTTGATCCGTATTTCTCTCTATGTTTCTATTTGTCTGAGTATTCGCGTATATTGCTGCTAATTCTGCGTGTATATGTACGTCACTTTACCTGTGTTTCCCTCTCACTTTTTGTCTTTGAATGTGTACACCAGTGTCCGAATATATCATTCATTCTTGATGTATATGTACATGTCTTGATCCGTGTTTCTGTCTCTCTTTTTCTATGATTGTTTATGTCTGTGTTCGGCTATATCGTCACTGATTGTACGTATATAGGTACGTCTTTTACTCCGCGTATTTGTCTATTTCTCTATACGTCTTTGTCAGTGTCCGGGTATATTATCGATAATTTGCATGTATGTGAAGAAGCGAGTTCAGCTCAGTCAGTGTGTAGTAGCGCTGTAGAAAATATATGTATTAATAGAGACGATTTCTGGAAATAACAGGCGAAGATAATTTGACAGTGTTTTCTTACTCCGGGAGAGTGAAGTCCCCTGAATGGAGGTGGCTGCAGAGAAGAGCCGATCTGCGACACTTTGAGATCTTCAGGCATGGACCTATTATAATTTATACTAGACTACCAGTGGGGGGAACCTACTATCCGATCTGCAGGTTCCCCGCGAGCAATGAGTGTTTAATCGGCATTTCTGATGCCTTTTCTGCCTTTTGTTTATGGGTATCCGTCATCTTCCCCACGTGCTCACTGTACCCCCAACAAAAGCGTGCCTAATCTGCGCTACACCCGCAGGTCTGGACCTATATATATAGGTCCATGCTCGAAGGCTCTTACTGAGTGCAGTCCCTTGGATTTCCGAAGATCGTATATTCTGCGTGTATACGCACGTCTCTTGATTCGTACTTCTGTCTCTCTGTCAGGCTATTTCATCACTCGTAGGTGTATGTGTACATCTCTTTATCCGTCTTTGTCTGTATTTTTATCCGAATATTTCTCTCATTGTTCGGCTAGGTTGTAACTAATTGTACGTGTATAGGAACCTCTCTCGATCCACGTTTCTCTCTCTCTTTGCATGTATGTGAACAAGCTCGCCGCCCAGCGTGTGATAGCGCTATAGTATTTTTTCTTTTTAATTTTGCGTGTATACGTACGTAACTTCATTCGTATTTCTTTCTTTCTCTTTCGCGCTGAATGTCTGTACCAGTTTTCGGATATATTTTGATTCAATCTATGTCCATATACGTCTTTTGATCTTTTTTGTTTCTCTCTTTCTCAGTCCTTGAATATCTGTAATAATGATGATAATGTATTATCACTCGTTGTAGGTGTATACGTCCGTCGCTTGATCCGTGTTTTTCTC
Source organism: Alviniconcha strummeri (assembly GCA_963584105.1). Taxonomy (NCBI): domain Eukaryota; kingdom Metazoa; phylum Mollusca; class Gastropoda; family Provannidae; genus Alviniconcha; species Alviniconcha strummeri. The sequence continues at coordinate 16,246,358 of OY757553.1, forward strand.
TCTCTGTGTCTTTCTCTTTCATTGGCTATATCAGCTACATTGTCACTGATTGCAATTCTATAGGTACTTCTCTTGACCGGCGTATCTGTCTCTTTTTTTCTCTCTGTCTGTCTCAGCGGACGGGTATATTATCGGTAATTCTGCCTGTATAGGTACGTCCGTTGGTTTGTCTTTCTTTCTCACATATCCGTCTGAATGTGTTTCTGCGTGTATAGGTACGTCCCTTCATATTTCTTTCTCTGTCATTGTATCTAAATGTGTTTACCAGTGTTCGGCTATACTATCACTCATTGTAGGTGTATATGTACGTTTCTTGATCCGAGTTTCTCTCTCTGTGTTTCTTTGAAGGTTTTTGTTACTGTTCGGCTATAATTATTGTGACTGAATGTAGTGTATAGGTACGTCTATTGACCTGTCTCATATCTTTGGCTCTGAATGTCCGTTCCAGTGTCCGGATATGTTATGACTCATTTTATGTGCATACACGTCTCTTGATCGTGTTTGATTTTCTCTCTCTTTCTGGAGATCTGTAGTAGTGTTCGGCTATATTGTGAATGATTGTAGGTGTATATTTCCGTCTGTTCATACATTTCTCTCTCTCTCTCTTTCGATCTGAATACCTCTATTTGTGTTCGGCTATATTGCCATTGATTGTACGTGAATAGGTACGTGTCTTGATCCGCTTTTTTCTCTCTCTTTCTCTCTGTCTGTCTTAGTGTCCGGTATATTATCGTTAATTGTACGTGTATGTGTACGGCTCTTGATTCGTATTTTTTTCTCTCTCTTTGTCTCTAAACATGTGTAGCAGTGTCAGTCTATTTTATCACTCATTGTAGGTGTATATGTATGTCGCTTGATCCGTGTTTATCTCTCTTTTTATCTGAATATTTTTCCCATTGTTCAGCTATGTTGTAACTAATTGTACGTGTATAGGTACGTCTCTCGATCCACGTTTCTCTATCTCTCTCTCTTTCTCTCTATCAATCTCTCTCTCTTTCTCTCTATCAGTCACAGTGTCCGGGTATATAATCGGTAATTTGCGTGTATGTGAACAAGTGCAATCAGCTAGCCCAGTGTATAATAGCGCTATATAAAATTCATTTTTCGTTTTTAATTTTGCGTGTATACGTACGTCTCTTGATTTTGATGTCTTTCTTTGTCTTTCAGATCAGATTCAGATTCAGATTCTCTATTCACCAAGTTTTACAACAAGGAAAGTGTCTCGAAAGCAGTAAGCATGCAAACACAAGCAAACAACAACACTGACATACATCAACTAGCAACCCATTTGCACTAACAAAACAACACCCATTCGCGATGAATGTCTGTACCAGTTTTCGGATATTTTGACTCATTTTATGTCCATATACGTCTCTGGATCATGTTTGTTTCTCTCTTTCTCCTTGAATATCTGTACTAATGATCGGCTATATTATCACTCATTGTACGTGTACATGTCCATCTCTTGATCCGTGTTTCTCTCCTTCTTTCTCTTTCAATGGCTATATCAGTGTTCGGCTATATTAATTGTAAATCTACAGGTACTTCTCTTAATCTGCGTTACTCTCTCTCTCTTCCTCTCTGTCTGTCTCAGTGTACGGGTATATTATCTGTAATTCTGCGTGTATAGGTACGTCCCTTGATTCGTATTTCATTCTCTCTCATTATGTCTGAATGTGTTTACCAGTGTCCGGCTATAATATCACTCATTGTAGGTCTCTTGATCCGAGTTTCTCTGAAAGTTTCTATTCGGCTATAACTACTGAGACTGATTGTACGTGTATAAGCACGTCTCTTGATCCGCCTTTCTCTCTCTCTCTCTCTCTCTCTCTCTCTCTCTGTTTGTCTCAGCATCCGGGTATATTATCGGTAATTTGCATGTATGTGAACAAGTGTGATCAGCTCACTCAGCGTGTAATTGCGCTTAAGATTTATTTATTTGATTTTGCGTGTATACGTACGTTTCTTGATTCGTATTTTTTCTCTTTGTCTCTGAATGTGTGTAGCAGTCTCCGGCTATATTATCACTCATTGTAGGTGTAAGTTTACGTCTCTAGTGATCTGTTTTCCTCACTCTCTTTTTCTCTGAATGTTTATATCCATGTTCGGCCCTTTTGTGACTGATTGGACGTGTATAGGTACGTCTCCTGATGCGCATTTTTTCCCTCTCTCTCCCTCTCTCTCTGTTTGTCTCTGCCTGTCTCAGTGTTCGGGTATATTGCCGGTAATTTGCATGTATATGAACAGGTGCGTTCAGCTCAATCAGGGTGTAATAGTGGTCTAGAAAATTATTATGATGATGTTTATTTTAGTTTTAGTTTTGCGTGTATACGTACGTCTCTTGGTTCGTATTTCTGTCTCTCTGTTTGTTTCTCAATGTCAGTAATGGTGTCCGGCTATATTATGACTCATTGTATGTCCATATACTGCTCTGTATTGTGTTTGTGTGTGTCTTTCGCACTGAATATCTGTATTGGTGTTCAGCTATATTGGCACTGATTGTACGTATATATGTATGTCTCTTGATGCGTGTTTCTCTCTGAATAGCCTTAGTAGTATTTCTCACTCTCTTTCTGTCAGAGTGCCTCTATCAGTGTTCGGCTATGTTGTCACTAATTGTACGTGTATAGGTACCTCTCTTGATACGCGTTTCACTCTCTCTCTGTCTGTCTCAGTGTCCGGGTATATTATTGGTAAATCTGCGTGTATACGGACGTCTCTTGATTCGTATTTCTTTGTCTCTGAATGCGTGTAGCAGTTTGTGATTGTAGGTGTAAGTGTACGCTTCGTGATTCGTGTTTCTGACTCTCATTTTCTCTGAATGTTTCTATACGTGTTCGTCTATATTGTCGTCTACACTTCTAGTAGTAGAATGAGTAAACACGTCTCTTGATCCGCGTTTGCCTCTTTATCTTCCTCTCTGTCTGTGTCAGTGTCCGAATATATTATCCGTAATTTGCAAGTATGTGAGCAAACACGTTCAGCTCTGTCAGTGGGCAACAGCGCTATGGAAGATTGATTTTTGATTTCTTAATTTTGCGTGGATACGTACGTCTGTTGATTTCTGTTTCTTTCACTCTCTTTGTGTATGAATGTCTGTAGCAGTGTCCAGCTATATTGTGACTGATTGTATGTGGATATACTTCTCTTCTTCGCGTTAGTTATTCTCTTCCTCTCTAAATATCCGTATTAATGTTCGGCTATATTGTGACTCATTGTACGTGTATATGTACGTCTCTTGATCCGTATTTATCAGTCTTCTCTCTGAATGCCTCTATAGGTTTTCAGCTATATTGTCACTGATCGTTCGTGTATAGTGTCGTCACTTGTTCGTATTTCTATGCTACTATCTGTCTCAGTAAACGCGTGTATTACCGCTAATAGTGCGTGTGTATGTCCGTCACTGTACCCGTGTTTCTCTCTCTCTCTTTTTGTCTTTGTGTATTCCAGTGTCCGAATATATTTTCATTGACTTCATTTTTGATGTATATGTACATGTCTTGATCCGTGTTTCTGTCTCTTCTTTTATTTGATTGTTTATATTTGTGGTCGGCTATATTGTCACTGATTGTACGTATATATGTACGTCTCTTATTCTGCATTTTTGTCTATCTCTCTTTTCCTCTGTCTTTCTCAGTGTCTGGGTATATTATCGATAATTTGCATGTCTGTGAGCAAGCGCGTTTAGGTCACTCAGCGTGTTATAGCTCTCTAGAGAATTTATGTATTATTATCAATTCTGCGTGTATTGATTCGTATTTCTATTTCCTTCTTTGGCTCTGAAGGTCCGTTACAGTGTCTGGATGTGTTATAACTGATTATATGTGCATATACGTCTCTTGATAGTGTTTGATTTTCTCTTTCTCTCTGCATATCTGTAGTAGTGTTCGGTTATATTGTCACTCATTCTACGTGTATATTTCCTTCTCTTGATCCGTGCTTCTCTCTCTCTCTCTTTCTCTCTGAATACATCTTTCAGTGTTCGGCTATATTGTTACTGATTTTACGTGCAGAGGTACGTGTCTTGATCCGTGTTTATCTCTCTCTTTCTCTCTGTCTGACTCAGTGTCTCCTTATATTTTCGGTAATTGTACGTGTATGCGTACGTCTCTTGATTCGTATTTCTTTCGCTCTCTTTGTCTCTAAATGTATGTAACAGTGTCAGGCTATTTTACCACTCATTGTAGGTGTATATGTACGGCTCTTGATCCGTGTTTGTCTCTCTCTCTTTTTGTGTGAATATTTCTCTCAGTGTTCGGCTATGTGGTTACTAACTGTACATATATAGGTACGTCTCTCGATCCGCGTTTCTCTCTCTTTTTCGTTGTATGTGTCTCAGTGTCCGGGTATATTATCGGTAAATCTTCTCTCGGAATATCTATACTAGTGATCGGCTATATTATCACTCATTGTACGTGTATATGCCCCGTCTCTTGATCCGTGTTTCTCTCTCTCTTTCTCATTCAATGCCGATATCAGTGTTCGGCTATATTGTCAGTGATTGTAATTATGTAGGTACTTCTCCTGATCGGCGTTTCTCTCTCTCTCTCTCTCTCTCTCTCTCTCTCTCTCTCTCTCTCTCTCTCTCTCTCTCTCTCTCTCTCTCTCTCTCTCTCTCTCTCTCTCGCTCTCTTTCTTTGTCATTCTGTCTGAATGTGTTTACCAGCGTCCGTCTATACTGTCACTCATTGTAGGTGTATATGTACGTCTCTTGATCAGTCTTTTTCTCTCTGTTTCCCTGAAGGTTTCTATTACTGTTCGGCTACATTTTTTGTGACTGACTGTACGTGTATAGGTACGTCTCCTGAAACTCGTTTCTCTATCTCTCTCTCTCCCTCTCCCTCTGTCTTTCTCAGTGTCTCGTTATATTATCGGTAATTTTTTTGTATATGAACAAGCGCGTTCAGTTGACACAGCGTGTAATAACGCTGTTGAAAATGTTTTGTTTTTTAATTTTTGCGTGTATACGCACGTTTCTTGATTCGTGTTTCTGTCACTCTCTTTGTCTCTGAATGTCTGTAACAGTGTCTGGCTATATTATGACTCACTGTAATTCCATATACGTTTTTGCATTGCGTTTTTGTCTCTTTTTCGCAGAATATCTGTATTAGTGTTGAGCTATATTGTCATTGATTGTACGTGTATAGGTACGTCTCTTGATCCGTGTTTGTCTCTCTCTTTCTGTCTCAATGCCTCAATGAGTGTTCGGCTATATTGTCACAGGTTATATGTGTACGGGTACGTCTCTTGATCCATGTTTCTCTATCTCTTTGTCTCTGTCTGTCTCAGTGTTCGGGTATATTATCGGTAAATCTGTGTGTATACGTACGTCGCTTGATGCGTATTTCTTTGTCTCTCTTTGTCTCTGAATGCGTGTAGCAGTGTCCGACTATATTATGACTGATCGTAAGTGTAAGTGTACGCCTCTTGGTTCGTGTTTCTGACTCTTTTCTTTTACCCCTCACATTCTCTCTCCCAACACTAATACAAAAAAGATTCAGAGAGAAAGGGACATACACAATGCGAAGACGTATATGGACATACAATTAGTCATACTATAGCCGGACACTGTTACAGACATTTAGAGAGAAAGAGAGGGATAGAAATACGAATCAAGAGACGTACATATACACGCAGAATTAAAAATCTCACTCTCCGTGTTTCTCTCTGTCTTCTCTCTGACTGCCCCTATCGGTTTTCAGCTATATTGTCACTGATTGTCCGTGTATAGTTTCATCTCTTGATCCACATTTCTATCTATGTTGTCTCTATCTAAGTATCCGCGTATATTACCTCTAATTTCGCGTGTATATGTACGTCACATTACCCGTGTTTCTCTCTCTCTCTTTTTGAATGTGTATGCCAGTGTCCGAATCTATTATCATTCTGTTTTTGTTTTTATATTCGTCTTTTGATCCGTGTTTCTGTCTCTCTTTTTTCTCTGATTGTTTTTATGTGTGTTCGGCTATTTTGTCACTGATTGTATGTATATAGGTATATCTCGTATTCCGCGTTTTTGTCTATCTCTCTATGCCTGTGACTCTCTCAGTGTCCGGGTATATTATCGGTGATTTGCATGTATGTGAACAATCCCGTTCAGCTCGCTCAGTGTGTAGTAGCGCTCTAGAAAATTGATGTATGATTATTATAATTCTTGCGTGTATACGTACGTCTCTTGAATCGTACTTCTGCCTCTCTCTTAATATTGTTTTATTTATAATGCGCCTGTCCCAGTTTTGCAAAAACGAGCTCCAAGCACAGTACAGCATCACATATCAGGCTCAATACATAGCTAAGAAATACATGCTAATAAAAACAACAACAACAAACAAACAAACAAACAAAAACACTATCTAGTTATCTTTGGCTATGAATGTCCGTTACAGTGTCCGGATATGTTATGACTTTTTATATGTGCATACATGTCTCTTGATGGTGTTTGATGTTATGTTTCTGTCTGGAGATCTATAGTAGTGTTCGTCTATATTGTCAATGATTTTAGGTGTATATTTCCGTCTCTTGATCCGTGTTTCTCTCTCTCTCTCAGTTTCTCTCTGTATACCTCTGTTAGTCTTCGGATATATTGTCACTGATTGTACGTGAAAAGGTACATGTCTTGATCCGCGTTTCTCTTTCGCTCTGTCTGCCTCAGTGTCTGGTATATTACTGGTAATTCTACGTGTATACGTACGTCTCTTGATTCGTATTTCTTTCTCTCTCTTTGTCTCTAAATGTGTGTAGCAGTGTCAGGCTAAGTTATAACTCGTTGTAGGTGTGACGTACGTCTCTTGATCAGTGTTTGTCTCTCTTTTTGTCTGAATATATCCTTTATTGTTCGGCTATGTTTTAACTAATTGTACGTGTATAAGTACGTCTCTCGATCCGCGTTTCTCTCTCTCTGTATCTCTCTCAGTGTCTGGGTATATTATACAGTAATTTGCATGTATGTGAACAAGCGTGATCAGCTGGCCGCCCAGCGTGTGATAGCGTTGAAGAAAAATCAAGTTTTCCTTTTTAAGTTTTCGTGTATACGTACGTCTCTTGATTGGCATTTCTTTCTTTGTCGTTAGCGCTGAATGTCTGTACCAGTTTTCGGATATATTTTGACTCATTTTATGTCCATATACGTCTTTGGGTCGTGTTTGTTTCTCTGTTTGTCTCTGAATATCTGTAGTAGTGATCGACTATATTATCATTCATTGTATGTGTCTATGTCTGTCGCTTGATCCGTGTTTGTTTCCCTCTCTCTTACTCTGTCAGTGCCTATAGCAGTGTTCGGCTGTATTGTCACTGATTGCAGTTCTCTAGGTACTTGTCTTGATCGGCATATCTGTCTTCTAAGTTCTTCTTTTTTATTCTTCTCTGTGTACGGGTATATTATCGGTAATTCTGCGTGTATAGGTACGTCCCTTCATTCATGTTTCTTTCTCTATCATTCTTTCTAAATGTGTTTACCAATGTCTGGCTATACTATCACTGTAGATGTATATGTACGTCTCTTCATCCAAGTTTCTCTGTTTCTCTGAAGGTTTCTGTTACTGTTCGGCTATAATTATTGTGACTGATTGTTCGTGTATAGGTACGTCTGTTGATCCGTGTTTGTCTCTCTCTCTCTCTCTCTTTCTTTCTGTCTGTGCCAGTGTCCGAGTATATTATCGGTAATTTGCATGTATGTGAGTAAGCGCGTTCAGCTCGCCCAGCGTGTAATAGCGCTATAGAAAATGTATTTTTGATTTTTTTAAATTTTGCTTTGATACGTACGTCTCTTGATTTCTCTTTCTTTCTGTTTCTTTGTCTCTGAATATCTGTACCACTGTCCAGGTATATTAAGTTATGACTCATTGTATGTGCATATACTTCTCTTCTTCGCGTTAGTTATTCTTTCTCTCTGAATATCCGTATTAGTCTTCGGCGGCTATATTGTGACTCACTGGTCGTGCATATGTACGTCTCTTGATCCGTGTTTTTCTCTGTCTTATCTCTGAATGCTTCTATCGGTTTTATGCTATATTGTCACTGATTGTCAGTATATAGTTTCCTCTCATGATCTGTATTTTTTTCTATGTTTCTTTGAATCTGTCTCAGTATCCGCGTCTCTTGATCGTGTTTGTTTTTGTCTTTCTCTCTGGAGATCTGTAGTAGTGATCGGCTATATTGTCATTGACTGTAGGTGTATATTTCCGTGTCTTGATCGGTGTTTCTCTCTCTTTCTCTGTGAATACATTTCTCAGCGTTCGGCTATATTGTCACTGATTGTAGGTGCAGAAGTACGTATCTTGATCCGCGTTTCTCTCTCTCTCTTTCTCTCTCTGTCTGTCTCAGTGTCTCCTTATATTGTCGGTAATTGTATGTGTATACGTACGTTTCTTGATTCGTATTTCTTTCTCTCTCTTTGTCTCTAAACGTGTGTAGCAGTGTCAGGCTATTTTACCACTCATTGTAGGTGTATATGTACGTCATTTGCTCCGTGTTTGTCTTTCTTTTTATTTGAATATTTTTATCATTGTTCGACTGTGTTGTAACTAATTGTACGTGTATAGGTACGTCTCTGGATCCACGTTTCTCTGTTTCTCTCTCTTTCTCTCCATCAGTCACAGTGTCCGGGTGTATAATCGTTAATTTCCGTGTATGTGAACAAGCACAATAAGCTCGCCCAGTAATGTTATAGATTTTCCCCCCCCTTTTTTTTCCTTTTTAATTTTGCGTGTATACGTACGTCTCTTGATTCCTATTTCTTTCTTTTTCTTTCGCGCTGAATGTCTGTACCATTTTTCGGATAACTTTGACTCATTGTATGTCCATAGACATCTCTGTATCTTGTTTGTTTCTCTCTTCTCTCTTCTCCTTGAACATCTGTAATAATGATCGGCTATATTATCACTCATTGTACGTGTATATGTCCATCTCTTGATCCGTGTTTCTCTCTTTGTTTCTCTTTCAATGCCTATATCAATGTTCGGCTATACTGTCACTCATTGTAATTCTATAGGTACTTCTCTTGATCTGCGTTTTTCTCTCTCTCTTTTTCCCTATGTCTGTCTCAGTGTACGAGTATATCCGTAATTCTGCGTGTATAGGTACGTCCCTTCATTCGTATTTCTTTCTCTCTCATACTATATCTATCAATGTGTTTCCCAGTGTCGGCTATACTATTACTCATTGTAGGTGTATATGTACGTCTCTTGATCCGATTTTTTTCTTCTCTCTCTCTCTCTCTCTCTCTCTTTCTCTCTCTCTCTCTGTCTGAAGGTTTCTATTCGGCTAAAATTATTGAGACTGATTGTACGTGTATACGTACGTCTCTTGATCCGCCCTTGGCTCTCTCTCTTTCTGTGTTTGTCTCAGCATCCGGATATATTATCGGTAATTTGCATGTATATGAACAAATGTAATCAGCTGACTCAGCGGTTAAGATTTATTTATTTTATTTTTTGCGTGTATACATACGTTTCTTGATTCGTATTTCTTTCTCTCGCTTTGTCTCTGAATGTGTGTAGCAGTCTCCGGCTATATTATTACTCAGTGTAGGTGTAAGTATACGTCTCTAGTGATCCATGTTCCTCACTCTGTTTTTCACACACTCTTTTTCTCACTGCTATATTGGACGTGTATATGTACGTCTCTTGATCCGTGTTTCTCTCTGTCTTCTCTCTGAATCCCTCTATCAGGTTTCGGCAATATTGTCACTGATTGTCCGTGTATAGTTTCGTCTCTTGGTCTGCATTTCTATCTATGTTTCTCTCTATCTGTCTCCGTATCCGCGTATACTACTGCTAATTCTGCGTGTATATGTACGTCATTTTACCCTTGGTCCTCTCTCTTACCTTATCGGTAACTTGCATGTATGTGAGCAAGCGCGTTCAGGTCGCTCAGTGTGTAATAGCGCTCTAGAAAATTTATGTAATATTATTAATTCTGCGTTTAATTATTATCTATTTCTCTCTCTTTGGCTCTGAATGTCCGTTCCAGTGTCTGGATATCTTATGACTGATTGTATGTGCATATACGTCTGTTGGTCGGGTTTGTTTTTCTCTTTCTCTCTGCATATCTGTAGTAGTGTTCGGCTATATTGTCACTCATTGTACGCGTAGAGTTCCGTCTCTTGATCTGAGTTTCTCTCTCATTTTCTATCTCAACACATCTCTCAGTGTTCGGCTATATTGTTACGTGCAGATGTACGTGTCTTGATCCGCGTTTCTCTCTCTCTTTCTCTCTGTCTGTGTCAGTGTCTCCTTATATTGTCGGTAATTATATGTGTATACGTACGTCTCTTGATTCGTATTTCTTTCTCTCTCTTTGTCTCAGAATGTGTGTAGCAGTGTCAGGCTATGTTATCACTCATTGTAGGTTTATATGTACGTCTCTTGATCCGTGTTTGTCTCTCTCATTTTGTCTGAATATCTCTCAATGTTCAGCTATGGTGTAACTAATTGTACGTGTATAGGTACGTCTCTTGATCCGCGTTTCTCTCTCTCTCTCTCTTCTTCTATTTCTCCCTTGATTCGAATTTCTTTCTGTCTCATTCCGTCTGAATGTATTGACCAGTGTCCGGCTATACTATCATTCTTTGTAGGTGTATATGTACGTCTCTTGATCTTCCTTTCTCTCTGTTTTTCTGAACGTTTCTGTTCGGCAATAAATTTTGTGAGTGTTTGTACGTGTAAATGTACGTTTCTTGATCCGCCTTTCTCGCTCTTTCTCTTTCAGCATCCTGATATATTATCGATAATTTGCATAGATATGAACAAGCGCGTTCAGCTCACTCAGCGTGTAATTGCGCTATATATTTTTTCTCTCTTCATTTTGCGTATTTCTGTCTCTCTCTTTGTCTCGGAATGTGCGTAGCAGTCTCCTGGTATATTATTTCTCATTGTAGGTGTAAGTATACGTCTCTTGATGAGTGTTTCTCACTCTCTCTTTCTCTGAATCTTTTTATCCTTTTTCGGGTATATTGTCACTAATTGTACGAGTATAGTTACGTCTCTTGATCCGTCTTTCTCTGTGTTTGTCTCAGTATACGGGTATATTATCGGTAATTTACATGCATAAGAACGAGCGCGTTCAGCTCACTCAGCGTGTAATTGCACTATAGATTTTAAAGAGAGAGAGAGAGAGAGAGAGAGAGAGAGAGAGAGAGAGAGAGAGAGAGAGAGAGAAATGCGTGTATACGTACGTCTCTTGAGAGGTATTTCTTTCTCCCTCTTTGTGTCTGAATGTGTGTAGCTGTCTCCGGCTATATTATCACTCATTGTAGGTGTAAGTGTACGTCCCTTGATTCGTGTTTCCCACTCTTTTTCTCTGAATGTTTCTCTCCATGTTAGTCTATACTGTTACTGATTCTACGAGTATACGTACGTCTCATGATTTCTCTTTTTTTGTCTCTGAATGTCTGTATCACTGTCCAGCTATATTATGACTCATTGTATCTGCATATACTTCTCTTCTTCGCATTAGTTATTCTCTTTCTAAATATCCATATTAGTCTTCGGCTATACTGACTCCTTGGACGTGTATACGTCTCTTGATCCTTGTTTCTTGATTTCTCTTTCTTTGTCTCTGAATGTCTGTATCACTGTTCAGCTGTATTATGACCCATTGTATGTGCATATACATTAGTTATTCTCATTCTCTCTGAATATCCGTATTAGTCTTTTCGGACGTGTATATGTACGTCTCTTGATCCGTGTTTCTCTCTGTCTTCTCTCTGAGTGCCTCTATCGGTTTTCGGCAATATTGTCACTGATTGTCCGTGTAAGCTTTTGTCGCTTGATCCGTATTTCTGTCTATGTTTCTCTCTATCTGTCTCAGGATCCGCGTATATTACCGCTAATTCTGCGTGTATATGTACGTCCCTTTAACTGTGTTTCTCTCTCTCACATTTTGTCTTTGAATTTGTATAGCAGTGTCCGAATATATTATCATTCATTCTTGGTGTGTATGTATGTCTATTGATCCGTGTTTCCCCCCTTTTCTATGATTTTTATGTCTGTGTTTGGCTATATTTTCACAATTGTACGTATATAGGTATATCTCTTATTCCGCGTTTTTGTCTATCTCTCTATATCTCTGTCTTTCTCAGTGCCCGGGTATATTATCGGTAATTTTCATGTATGTGAACAAGAGCGTTCAGCTCGCTCAGTGTCTACTCGCGCTCTAGAAAATTATGTATGATTATTATAATTCCTGCGTATATACGTACGTCTCTTGATTCGTACTTCTGTCTCACCACCTTGGCTCTGAATGTCCGTTCCAGTGTCCAGATATGTGATGACTCATTGTATGTGCATATAAGTCTCTTGTCATTCTCTCTGAATATCTGTAGGAGTGTTCGGCTATATTGTCACTGATTGTAGGTGTATATCTCCGTCTCCTGATCCGTGTTTCTCTTTCTCCCTCTTTCTCTTTGAATACCTCTATCAGTGTTTGGCTATATTGTCACTGATTGTACGTGAATAGGTACGTGTACTGATCCGCGTTTCCCTCTCTTTCTGTCTGTCTGTTTTAGTGTCCGGTATATTGTTTGTAATTCAACGTGTATACGTGCGTCTCTTGATTCATATTTCTTTCTCTCTCATTGTCTCTGAATGTGTGTAGCAGTGTCATTTGATCACTCGTTGTAGGTGTATATGTACGTCTCTTGATCCGTGTTTGTCTCTGTTTTTGTTTGAATATTTCGCTCATTGTTGGGCTTTGTTGTAGCTAATTGTACGTGTATACGTACGTCTGTCGATTCGCGTTACTGTCTCTCTTTCTGTTTGTCTCAGTATCGGTAATTTGCATGTACTGATGTGAACAAGCGCGATCAGCTCGCCCAGCGTGTAATAGCGCTATAGATGATTAATATTTTCTTTTTAATTTTGCGTGTATACGTACGTCTCTTCATTCGTATTTCTCTGTCTATTGCGCTGACTGTCTGTACCAGTTTTGGGATATATTATTACTCATTGTATGTCGATATACGTCTCTGGGTCGTATTTGTTTCTCTCTTTCTCTCTGAATATCTGTAGTAGTGATCGGCTATATTATTACTCATTGTATGTGTATATGTCAGACTCTTGAGTCATGTTTATTCTCCGTTTCTCTGTCAGTGCCTATACTGTCACTGATTGCAGTTCTATACGTACTTCTTTTGATCCGTGTTTGTCACTCTCTTTTTGTGGGGGCGGTTGGGGTGGGGTGGGGTGTGGGTGAATGTTTCTATCCTACTACGATTATATTGTCACTGATTGTACGTGTAAACGTACATCTCTTGATCCGGGTTTCTCTCTGTGTTTTTTCCTGTCTGTCCGTCTGTGTACGTTTATACTATCGGGAATTTCATGTATGTGAAAAAGTGCGTTCAGCTCACCCAGCGTGTAATAGCGCAATAGATCTTCTTCTTTTTTTCTGTATTTTTTCGTGTATACGTCCGTCTCTTGGTTTGTTTGTTTTCCCATCTCTGTTTGTCTATTAATGTCGGTAACAGTGTCCGACTATATTACTACTCATTGCATGTCCATATACGTCTCTTCATTGTGTTTGTGTGCCTTTTTCTCTCTGAATATCTGTATTAGTGTTGGGCTATATTGTCACTGATTGTACGTGTATATATGTACGTCTCTTGGTCCGTGTGTCTGTCTCACTTTCACTCTGTGAATGCCTCTATCTGTGTTCGGCTATATTGTCACTGACTGTACGTGTATAGGTCCTCTCTTCGTCTAAGTTTCTCTCTGTCTCTCTTTTTCTCTGTCTCAGTGTCCTGGTATAATATTGGTAAACCTGCGTGTATACGTACATCTCTTGATTGGTATTTCTTTGTCTCTCAATGTGTGAAGCAGTGTCCGACTATATTATCACTCATAGTAGGTGTAACTGTACATCTCTTGATTCGTGTTGCTCACTCTATTTTTTTTCCTCGGAATGTTTTTATCCGTGTTCGGTTATTATTGTCTCAGATTCTATGTGTATAGTACCTATACATATAGTCTCTTCATCCCCGTTTGTCTCTCTCTCTCTTTCTCTGTCTGTCTCAGTGTCAGAGTATATTATTGGTAATTTCCATGTATGTAATCAATCGCGTTCAGCTCAATCAGCGTGTAATTAGCGCTATAGAAAATTTATTTTTGATTTTTTAGTTGTGCGTGTCTTGATATGTATTTCTTTCTCTCTCTTTGTCATTGAATGTCTATACCATTGTCCAGTTATTTTATGACTCATTGTATTTGCATATCTTGTCTTTATCGTCATATTTATTGTCTTGCTCTCTGAAGATCCGCATTGGTATTCGGCTATATTGTGACTCATTGTACGTGTATATGTACGTCTCGTGATCCATGTTTTTCTGCTTTATATCTAAATGCCTCTATGGGTTTTCGTCTGTATTGTCACTGATTGTCCGTGTATTAGTTCGTCTCTTGATCCGCATTTCTCTTCATGTTTCTCTTTATCTGTCTCAATATTCGCATATATTACCGCTAATTCTACGTGTATATGTACGTCACTTTAGTTGCCTGTGTTTCCCGCTCATTTTTTGTCTTTCAATGTGTATACCAGTGTCCGAATATATCATCATTCATTCTTGATGTATATGTACGTCTCTTGATCCGTGTTTCTGTCGCTCTTTTTATATGATTGTTTATGTCTGTGTTCGGCTATATTGCTTTTTATCTGAATATTTCTCTCATTGTTCGGCTACGTTGTAACTAATTGTACGTGTATAGGTACGTCTCTCGATCCACGTTTCTCAGTCTCTCTCTCTTTCTCTCTATCAGTCTCAGTATCCGGGTATATAATCGGTAATTTGCGTGTATGTGAACAAGTGCAATCAGCTCGCCCAGAGTGTAATAACGCTATAGAAAATTCATTTGTTCCTTTTTAATTTTGCGTGTATACGTACGTCTCTTGATTCGTATATATTTCTCTTTCGAGCTAAATGTCTGTACCAGTTTTCGGATTATTTGGACTCATTGTATGTCCATATACGTCTCTGGATCTTGTTTGTTTCTCTCTTTCTCCTTGAATATGTGTAATAATAATCGTCTATATTATCACTCATTGTACGTGTATATGTCCATCTCTTGATCCGTGTTTCTCTCTTTCTTTCTCTTTCAATAC
This sequence comes from Alviniconcha strummeri, assembly GCA_963584105.1. NCBI lineage: Eukaryota > Metazoa > Mollusca > Gastropoda > Provannidae > Alviniconcha > Alviniconcha strummeri. Next base: position 16,261,451 of record OY757553.1, read on the forward strand.
CTATATCAGTGTTCGGCTATATTGTCACTGATTGTAATTCTATAGGTACTTCTCTTGATCCCCATTTCTCTGTCTCTCTTTTTCTCTCTGTCTGTCTCAGTGATCGGGTTTATTATCGGTAATTCTGCGTGTATAGGTACGTCCCTTGATTCGTATTTCTTTCACTGTCATTCTGTCTGAATGTGTTTACAAGAGTCCGGCTGATTGTAGGTCTCTTGATCCGAGTTTTTCTCTTTTCTCTGTAGGTTTCTAATCGGCTATAATTATTGAGACTGATTGTACGTGTATACGTACGTCTCTTGATCCACCTTTCTCTCTCTCTCTCTCTCTCTCTCTCTCTCTCTCTCTCTCTCTCTCTCTCTCTCTCTCTCTCTCTCTCTTTCACAATTTGTCTCAGAATCCGGGTATATTATCGGTAATTTGCATGTATATGAACAAGTGTGATCAGGTCACTCAGCGTGTAATTGCGCTTGAGATTTATTTATTTTATTTTGCGTGTATACGTACGTTTCTTGATTCGTATTTCTTTCTCTCTCTTTGTCTCTGAATGTGTGTAGCAGTCTCCAGCTATATTATTACTCAGTGTAGGTATAAGTATACGTCTCTAGTGATCCGTGTTCCTCACTCTCTTTTTCTCTGAATGTTTGTATCCATGTTCGGCCCGTTTATCACTGATTGGACGTTTATGGTACCCATCCACGTTTTTCTCTATCTCTGTCTCTCTCTTTCTCTCTGTCTCAGTGTCCGGGTATATTACCGGTAATTTGCATGTATCTGAACAGGTGCTTTCAGCTCAGTCAACGTGCAATAGCGTTGTAGAAAGTTATTTGTTTAGTTTTTAAATTTTGCGTGTATTCGTACGTCTCTTGGTTCGTATTTCTGTCTCTCTGTTTCTCTCTGAATGTCGGTAACGGTGTCCGGCTATATTATGACTCATTGTATGTCCATATACGTCTCTGCATTGTGTTTGTGTGTCTCTTTCGCACTGAATATCTGTATTAATATTGGGCTATATTGTCACTGATTGCACGTATGTATGTGTGTCTCTTGGTGCGTGTTTCTCTCTCAATATCCGTAGTAGTGTTTCTCACCCTCTTTCTGTCTGAATGCCTCTATCAGTGTTCGGCTATGTTGTCACTGATTGTACGTGTATAGGTACCTCTCTTGATCCGCGTTACTCTCTCTCTCTCTCTCTCTCTCTGTCTCTGTCTCAGTGTCCGGGTATATTATCGGTACACTTGCTTGTATTCGTACGTCTCTTGATTCGTGTTTCTTTGTCTCTCTTTGTTTCTGAATGCATGTAGCAGTTTCCGACTATATTATGACTGATTGTAGGTGCAAGTGTACGCCTCTTGATTTGTGTTTCTCTTTTTCTCTGAATGTTTCTATCCGTGTTCGGCTTTATTGACATTGATTCTACTGACGTGTATAGGTACGTCTCTTGATCCGCGTTTGTCTCCTTATCTTTCTCTCTGTCTGAGTCAGTGTCCGAGTATATTATCCGTAATTTGCATGTATGTGAGTAAACGCGTTCAGCTCGCTCAGCGTGTAACAGTGCTATGGAAGACTGATTTTTGACTTTTTAATTTTGCATGTATACGTACGTCTCTTGATTTCTGTTTCTTTTTCTCTCTTTCTGTATGCATGTCTGTACCAGTGTCCAGCTATATTATGACTCGTTGTAAGTGCATATACTTCTTTTCTTCGCGTTAGTTATTCTCTTTCTCTTTGAATATTCGTGTTAGTGTTAGGCTATATTGTGATTCATTGCACGTGTATATGTACGTTTCTTCATCCGTATTTATCTCTGTTTTCTCTCTGAATGCCTCTATAGGTTTTCAGCTATATTGTCACTTATCGTTCGTGTATAGTGTCGTCCCTTGGTTCGTATTTCTATCTATATTTCTATCTGTCTCAGTGAGCGCGTGTATTACCGCTAAAATCGCGTGTATACTTACGTCACTGTACCCGTATTTCTCTCTCTTTTCATGTTTGAATGTGTATTCCAGTGTCTAAATATATTATCATTCATTGTTGGTGTATATGTACGTCTCTTGATCTGTGTTACTGTCTCTCTTTTTCTGTGATTGTTTATATTTGTGTTCAGCAATATTGTCACTGATTGTATGTATATAGGTACATCTCTTATTCCGCGTTTTTGTCTCTCCTTTCCTCTGTCTTTCTCAGTGTCCGGGTATATTATTGATAATTTCCATGTATGTGAGCAAGCGCGTTCATGTCGCTCAGTGTATAGTTGCGCTCTAGAAAATGTGTGTATTATTATTAATTCTGCGTGTATACGTACGTCTACTGATTCGTATTTCTATCTCTCTTTGGCTCTGAATGTTCGTTCCAGTGTCTGGATATGTTATAACTGATTGTATGTGCATATACGTCTCTTGATCGTGTTTGTTTTTGTCTTTCTCTTTGGAGATCTGTAGTAGTGTTCGGCTATATTGTCATTGATTGTAGGTGTATATTTCCGTCTCTTGATCGGTGTTTCTCTCTCTCTTTCTCTCTCAATACATTTCTCAGTGTTCGTCTATATTACCACTGATTGTACGTGCAGAGGTACGTGTCTTGATCCGCGTTTCTCTCTCCCTTTCTCTCTGTCTTTCTCAGTGTCTCTTTATATTGGCGGTAATTGTATGTGTATACGTACGTCTCTTGGTTCGTATTTCTTTCTCTCTCTCTGTCTCTGAATGTGTGTAGCAGTGTCAGGCTATGTTATCACTCATTGTAGGTTTATATGTACGTCTCCTGGTCTGTGTCTGTCTCTCTCTTTTTGTCTGAATATTTCTCTCCTTGTTTAGCTAAGCTATGTTGTAACTAATTGTACGTGTATAGGTACGTCTCTCGATCCGCGTTTCTCTCTCTCTCTTCCTCTCTGTGTCACTGTCCGAGTATATTATCGGTAATTTTCGTGTATGTGAAGAAGCGCGACCAGCTCGCCCAGCGTGTAATAGCGCCATAGAAATTATTATTTTTTCCATTTTATTTTGCGTGTATACGTACGTCTCTTGATTTGTATTTCTTTCTCTTTCCCGCTGAATGTCTGTACCAGTTTTCGGATATATTTTGATACGCATTTCTTTCTTTCTCTTTGTCTCTGAATGTGTGTAGCAGTCTCCGAGTATATTATTCCTCACTATAGGTGTAAGCGTACGTCTCTTGATGCGTGTTTCTCACTCTCTTTTGCTGTGAATGTTTTGATCCCTTTTCGGGTATATTGTCACTAATTGTATGAGTATAGGTACGTCTCACTAATTGTATGTACGTCTCTTGAGCAGAGTTTCTTTTTCTGTATCTCTGAAGGTTTCTATTACTGTTCGGCTATAATTATTGTGACTGATTGTACTTGTATACGTACGTCTTTCGATCTGCGGGTGTCTCTCTCTCTTTTTCTTTCTGTCTGTGCCAGTGTCCGAGTATATTATCGGTAATTTGCATGTATGTGAGTAAGCGCGTTCAGCTCGCTTAGTGTGTATTAGCGTTGTAGACAATGTATTTCTGATATTTTAATTTTGTGTTGATACGTAAGTCTCTTGATTTCTCTTTCTTTGTTTCTGAATGTACCACTGTCCAGCTGTATCAAGTTATGACTAAATGTATCTGAATATACTTCTCTTCTTCGCGTTAGTTAGATCTCTTTCTCTCTGAATAACCGTATTAGTCTCCAGCGGCTATACTGTGACTCACTGGGCGTGTATATGTACGTCTCTTGATACGTGTTTCTCTCTGTCTTCTCTCTGAATGCCTCTATCGGTTTTCGGCAATACTGTCACTGATTGTCCGTGAATAGGTTCGTCTCTTGATCCGCATTTCGATTTATCTTTCTCCCTTACTGTCTGAGTATCCGCGTATATAACCGCTAATTCTGCGTGTATATGTACGTCACTTTTCCCGTGTTTCTCTCACTTTTTTCTTTGAACGTTTATACTAGTGTCCGAGTGTATTATCGTTCATTCTTGGTGTATATGTACGTATCTTGATTCCTGTTTCTGACTCTTTTTCTTTATTTATGTCTGTGTTCGTCTATATTGTCACTGATTGTCATATCTCTTATTCCCCGTTTTTGTCTACCTCTCTGTACCTGTCTTTCTCAGTGTCCGTGTGTATTATCGATAATTTGCATGTATGTGAACAAGCGCGTTCAGCTCGCTTAGTGTGTAAGCGCTCTAGAAAATTGATGTATGATTATTATAATTCCTGCGTGTATATGTACGTCTCGTGTCTCCTTGGCTCCGAATTTCCGTTCCAGAGTCCGGATATGTTATGACTCATTCTATGTGCATATATGTCTCATGACCGTGTTTTTTTGTTGTTGTTTTTTGTCCCTGAATATATGTAGTAGTGTTCGGCTAAATGTGTCACTCATTGTAGGCCGGTGTATATTCCCGTCTCTTGATCCGTGTTTCTTCTCCCTCTCTGTGTCTTTCTCTCTGAATACCTCTATCAGTGTTCGGCTATATTGTCACTGATTGCACGTAAATAGGTATGTGTCTTGATCCTCGTATCTCTCTTTCTGTCTGTCTGTCTCAGTGTCCGGTATATTATCGGTAATTCTACGTGTCTCTTGGTTCGTATTTCTTTCTCTCTCTGTGTTTCTAAATGTGTGTAGCAATGTCAGCCTATTTTATCACTCATTGTAGGTGTATCTGTGTACGTCTCTTGATCCGTGTTTGTCTCTTTTGTGTGAATATTTCTCTCATTGTTCGGCTATGTTGTAGCTATGGGTACGTGTATAGGTACGTCTCTCGATCCGTGTTTCTCTCTCGCTTTCTCTATCGGTCTCAGTGTCCGGGTATATTATCGGTAATTTGCATGTAGGTGAATAAGCGCGACCAGCTCGACTAGCGTGTATACCGCTATATAAAAAATAAAAAAAAGTTTAAAAAAAGAAGAAGAAAAAAACAGAGAGAGTTAATTTTGCGTATATACCTACGTCTCTTGATTTGTATTTCTTTCTCTTTCGCGCTGAATGTCTGTACAAGTTTTCGGATATATTATGACTCATTGTATGTCCATATACGTCTCTGGGTCGTGTTTGTTTCTCTCTTTCTCTCTGAATATCTGTTGTAGTGATTGGCTATATTGTCACCCATTGTATGTGTCTATGTCCGTCGCTTGGTCCGTGTTTTTCTCTCTCTCTTACTCTTTCAGTGCCTATAGCAGTGTTCGGCTATATTGTCAATGATTGCAGTTCTATAGGTACTTCTCTTGATCGGCGTATCCCTCTCTTTTTTCCTTCTCTCTGTCTGTCTCAGTGTACGGGTATTTTATCGGTAAGTCTGCGTGTATATGTACGTCCCATGGTTCATATTTGTTTCTCTCTCATTCTATGTAAATGTATTTACGACGGCCCGGCTATACTATCACTCATTGTAGGTGTATATGTACGTCTCTTGATCCGAATTTCTCTCTCCGTTTCTCTGAAGGTTTCTATTACTGATGGGCTATAATTACTGCGACTGATTGTACGTGTATAGGTACGTATCTTGGCCCGAGTTTGTCTCTCTGTGTGTTTCTTTGTGTCTGTCTCAGTGTCCGAGTATAATTATTATTGGTAATTTCCATGTATGTGAACAAAAGCGTTCAGCTCGCTAAGCGTGTAATAGCACTATAGAAAATTGATTTTAGATTTTTTAATTTTGCATGTATATGTACGTCTCTTTCTCTCTTTTTTTGTCTCTAAATGTCTGTACACCTGTCCAGCTATATTATGGCTCATTGTATCGGCATATACTTGTCTTCTTCGCGTTAGTTATTCTCTTTCTCTCTGAATATCCGTAGTAGTCTTAGGCGGCTATATTGTGACTCATTGGACGTGTATATGTACCTTTCTTGGTACGTGTTTCTCTCTGTCTTCTCTCTGAATGCCTCTATCGGGTTTCGGAAAAATTGTCACTGATTGTCCGTGTATAGTTTCGTGTCTTAATCCGCATTTCTGTCTATGTTTCTCTCTATCTGTCTGAGTATCCGCGTATATTACCGCTAATTTTGCGTGTACGTTACTTTACCCGTATTTCTCTCTCATTTTTTGTCTTTGGATGTGTATACCAGTGTCCGAATATATTATCATTCAGTCTCGGTGTATAAGTATGTCTTTTGATCCGTGTTTCTCTCATTCATTTTCTATGATTGTTTATGTGTGTATTCGGATATATTGTCACTGATAGTACGTATATAGGTACGTCTCTTATTCCGCGTTCTCATTTATCTCTTTACACCTCTGTCTTTCTCAGTGCCCGGGTAGATTATCGGTAATATGCATGTATGTGAACAAGCGCGTTCAGCTCGGTCGGTGTGTAATAACGCTTTAGAAAATGTATGTATGTATTACTGTTATTATTAATACTGCGTGTATACGTACGTCTCTTGATTCGTACTTCTGTCTCTCTCTCTTTGGCTCTGAATGTCCGCTCCAGTGTCCGGATATGTCTCTCTTATTCTCTCTGTCTGTCTCGGAGTACGGGTACATTTCTCTCTGTTTGTATCAGTATCCGAGTATATTACCGGTAATTTCTCTGATTGTTCGGCTATGTTGTAACTAACTGTACGTGTATAGGTTCGTGTCTCGATCCGCGTTTCTGTCTCTCTTTCTCTCTGTCTGTCTCAGTGTCCGGGTATATTATCAGTAATTTGCATGTACTGATGTGAACAAGCGGGATTAGCTCGCCCAGCGTGTAATAGCGCTATATATGATATTTTCCTTTTTAATTGTGCGTGTATACCTAAGTCTCTTCATTCGTATTCTCTCTCTCTCTCTCTCTCTCTCTCTCTCTCTCTCTCTCTCTCTCTCTCTCTCTCTCTCTCTCTCTGTTTTTGCTGTGAATGTCTGTACCAGTTTTGGGATATATTATTACTCATTGTATGTCGATATACGTCTCTGGATCGTATTTATTTCTCTCTTTTTCTCTCATTATCTGTAGTAGTGATCGGCTATATTATCACTCATTGTACGTGTGTATGTCAGTCTCTTGATTCGTGTTTCTTTCTCTGTTTCTCTTTCAATGCCTATATTGTCACTGGTTGCAGTTCTATAGATACTTCTCTTGATCTGTGTTTGTCACTTTCTTTTTTGTTTTGGTCAATGTTTCTATCCGTGTACGACTATAATGTCACTGCTTGGACGTGTAAAAGTGCGTCTCTTGATCCGCGTTTCTCTTTCTGTTTTTTTCCTGTCTGTCCGTCTGTGTCCGGGTATATTATCGGTAATTTCACGTGTATGAAGAAGTGCGTTCAGCTCACTCAGCGAGTAATAGCGCTATAGAAAATGATTATTTTTATTTTGCGTGTATTTGTAGGTCTCTTGGTTCGATTTTCCCCCTTCTCTGCTTGTATCCGGCAGTGTCCGGCTATATTATTACTCATCGTATGTCCATATACGTCTCTCCATTGTGTTTCTGTGTCTTTTTCTCTCTGAATATCTGTATTAGTGTTGGGCTATATGTCACTGATTGTACGTGTATATATGTACGTCTCTTGGTCCGTGTGGCTCTCTCACTTTCTCTCTATGAATACCTCTATCTGTGTTCGGCTATATTGTCACTGACTGTACGTGTATAGGTACCTCTCTTCATCTAAGTCTCTCTCTGTGTCAATTTCCTGGTATATTATTGGTAAATCTGCGTGTATACGTACGTCTCTTGATTAGTATTTCTTTGTCTCTCTTTGTCTATGAATGTGTGAAGCAGTGTCCGACTATATTATCGCTCATTGTAGTTGTAAGTCAGTGTAGATCTCTTGATTCGTGTTGCTCACTCTCTTTTTTGTCGGAAGGTTTCTATCCGTGGTCGGCTATATTGTCTCTGATTGTAGGTGTATAGGTACGTCTCTTCATCCCCGTTTCTCTCTCTTTCTCTGTGTCTGTCTGAGTGTCCGAGTATATTATTTGTAATCTGGATGTATGTGATCAATCGCGTTCAGCTCGATCAGCGTGTAATACGCACTATAAAAGGATACAGTCACTCATTCATAATCACATGCCAATGTCCGCAGTGAGTCTGCTCGAGAGCAGAGAATAGCGCTGTATAAAAGCTATGAATAATAATAATAATAGCGCTATAGAAAAAAAAATTGATTTTTTTTTATTCTGCGTGTGCTACGTACGTCTCTTGATTTCTATTTATTTCTTTGTCTTTGTCTCTGAATGTCTCTACCAGTGTCCAGCTATATTATGACTCTCTTCATCGTGATTTTTATGTCTTGCTGTCTGAATATCCGCATTAATATTCGGCTATATTGTGACTCATTGTACGTGTATATGTACGTCTCTTGATACGTTTTTTCTGTCTTCTCTCTGAATGTCTCTGTTGGTTTTCGGCTATATTGTCACTGATTGTCCGTGTATAGGTTCGTCTCTTGATCCGCATTTCTCTCTATGTTTCTCTTTATCTGTGTCAGTATCAGCGTATATTACCGCTAATTCTGCGTGTATATGTACGTCACTCTACCTGTGTTTCCCTCTCACCTTTTGTCTTTGAATGTGTACACCAGTGTCCGAAAATATCACCATTCATTTTTGATGTATATGTACATCTCTTGATCCGTGTTTCTGTCTCTCTTTTTCTATGATTGTTTATGCCTGTGTTCGGCTATATTGTTACTGATTGTACGTATATAGATACCTCTGTTACTCCGTGTATTTGTCTATCTCTCAATACGTCTGTCTTTGTCAGTGTCCGGGTATATTATCGGTAATTTGCATGTATGTGAACAAATGAGTTCATGTGTAGTAGCGCTGTAAAAAATATAATGTGTTATTACTAGTTCTGCGTGTATACGTACGTCTCTTGATTCGTACTTCTCTCTCTCTCTCTCTCTCTCTCTCTCTCTCTCTCTCTCTCTCTCTCTCTCTCTCTCTCTCTCTCTCTCTCTCTCTCTCTCTCGTAGATTCGTACTTCTGTCTGTCTGTCAGGCTATTTCATCATTCATTGTAGGTGTGTATGTACATCTCTTGATCCGTCTTTGTCTGTTTTTTAATCGAATAATTCTGTCATTTTTCGGCTAGGTTGTAACTAATTGTACGTGTATAGGTACGTCTCTCGATCCACGATTCTGTCTCTCTTTCTCTCTGTATCTCTCAGTGACTGGGTGTATTATCGGTAATTTGCATATATGTGACCAAGCTCGCCGCCCTGCGTCTGATAGCGCTATAGAACTTTTCCCTTTTAATTTTGCGTGTATACGTACGTCTCTTGATTCGTATTTCTTTCTTTCTTTTTCACGCTGAATGTCTGTACCAGTTTCTGGATATATTTTGACTCATTGTATGTCCATATACGTGTTTGGATCTTGTTTGCTTCTATCTTTCTCCTTCACTATCTCTAATAATGATCGGCTATATTATTACTCATTGTACGTGTATATGTCCGTCGCTTGATCCGTGTTTCTCTCTCTGTCTTTCTCTTTCATTGGCTATATCAGAGTTCGGCTATATTGTCGTTGATTGCAATTCTATAGGTACTTTTCTTGACCAGCGTATCTCTCTCTCTTTTTTCTCTCTCTCTCTGTCTGTCTCAGCATACGGGTATATTATCGGTAATTTTGCCTGTATAGGTACGACCCTTGATTCGTCTTTCTTTCTCACATTCCGTCTGAATGTTTTTACCAGTGTCCGGCTATACTATCACTCATTGTAGGTGTATATGTACGTCTCTTGATCCGAGTTTCTCTCTCTCTGTTTTTCTGAAGGTTTCGATTACTGTTGGGCTATAATTATTGTGACAGAATGTACGTGTATAGGTACGTCTATTGACCTGTCTAATCTCTTTTGCTATGAATGTCCGTTCCAGTGTCTGGATATATTATGACTCGTTGTATGTGCATACACGTCTCTTGATCGTGTTTGATTTTCTCTTTCTCTCTGGAGATTTGTAGTAGTGTTCGGCTATATTGTCAATGATTGTAGATGTATGTTTCCGTCTCTTGATCCGTGTTTCTGTCTCTCTCTTTCTATCTGAATACCTCTATATTTGTCCGGCTATATTGTCACTGATTGTACGTGAATAGGTACTTCTCTTGATCTGCGTTTCTCTCTCTCTTTTTCCCTATGTCTGTCTCAGTGTACGAGTATATTATCCGTAATTCTGCGTGTATAGGTACGTCCTTTGATTCGTATTTCTTTCTCTCTCATTTTGTATCAATGTGTTTACGAGTGTCCGGCTATACTATCACTCATTGTAGGTGTATATGTACGTCTGCTGATCCGAGTTTCTCTCTCTAAAGGTTTTTATTCGGCTCTAATTATTGAAACTGATTGTACGTGTATAGGTACGTCTCTTGATCCGCCTTTGTCTCTTTCTCTCTCTCTTTCTGTGTTTGTCTCAGTATCCGGGTATATTATCGGTAATTTGCATGTATATGAACAAATGTAATCAGCTCACTCAGCGTGTAACTGCGCTTTAGATTTATTTATTTAATTTTGCGTGTATACGTACGTTTCTTGATTCGTATTTCTTTCTCTCTCTCTTTGTCTCTGAATGTGTGTAGCAGTCTCCGGCTATATTATTACTCAGTGTAGGTGTAAGTATACGTCTCTAGTGATCCGTGTTCCTCACTCTCTTTTTCTCTGAATGTTTGTATCCATGTTCGGCCCTTTTGTCACTGATTGGACGTGTATATGTACGTCTCCTGATCAGCGTTTCTCACTATCTCTCTCTTTCTCTGTCTGTTTCAGTGTCTGGGTATATAACCGGTAATTTGCGTGTATATGAACAGGTGCGTTAAGCTGAGTCAGCGTGTAATAGCGTTATAGATTTTTTTTTTTATATTTTTTTTTTTTGCTTTCGTATATTACCGCCAATATTGCGTGCATATGTACGTCACTGTACCCGTGTTTCTCTCTCCCTTTTTGTGTTTGAATGTGTATTCCAGTGTCTGAATAGATTATGATTCATTCTTGGTGTGTATGTACGTCTCTTGATCCATGTCACTGTCTCTATATTTCTGTGATTGTTTATATTTGTGTTCGGCAATATTGTCACTGATTGTACGTATATAGGTACATCTCTTATTCCGCGTTTTTGTCTCTCCTTTCCTCTGTCTTTCTTAGTGTCCGGGTATATTATCGATAATTTCCATGTATGTGAGCAAGCGCGTTCAGGTCGCTCAGTGTGTAATAGAACTTTAGAAAATGTATGTATTATTATTAATTCTGCGTGTATACGTACGTCTATTGATTCGTTTTTTTTTTTTTTATCTCTCTCTTTGGCTCTGAACGTCCGTTCCAGTGTCTGGATATGTTATAACTGATTGTATGTGCATATACGTCTCTTGATCGTGTTTGTTTTTGTCTTTCTCTCTGAAGATCTGTAGTAGTGTTCGGCTATATTGTCACTGATTGTAGGTGCACATTTCCGTCTCTTGACCCGTGTTTCTCTCTCTCTTTCTCTCTGAATACATTTCTCAGTGTTCGGCTATATTGTCACTGATTGTACATGCAGAGGTACGTGTCTTGATCCGCGTTTGTCTCTCTCTTTCTCTCTGTCTCCTTATATTTTCGGTAATTGTACCTGTATACGTACGTTTCTTGATTTGTATTTCTTTCTCTCTCATTGTCTCTGAATGTGTGTAGCAGTGTCAGGCTGTTTTATCACTCATTGTAAGTTTATATGTATGTCTCTTGATCCGTGTTTGTCTCTTTTTGTCTGAATATTTCTCTGCTTGTTCAGCTATGTTGTAACTAATTGTACGTGTATAGGTACGTCTCTCGGTCCGCGTTTCTCTCTCTCTTTTTCTCTCTCTGTCTCAGTGACCGAGTATATTATCAGTAATTTTCTTGTATGTGAACAAGCGCGATCAGCTCGCCCAGCGTGTAATAGCGCTATAGAAAATTCATTTTGTCCTTTTTAATTTTGCGTGTATACGTACGTCTCTTGATTCGTATTTCTTTCTCTTTCGCGCTGAATGTCTGTACCAGTTTTCGGATATATTTTGATATGCATTTCTTTCTGTCTCTTTGTCTCTGAATGTGTGTAGCAGTCTTCGGGTATATTATTTCTCATTATAGGTGTAAGTGTATGTCTCTTGATGCGTGTTTCTCACTCTCTTTTTCTCTGAATGTTTTTATCCTTTTTCGGGTATATTGTCACTAATTGTACAAGTACAGGTACGTCTCACTCATTGTAGGTGTATATGTACGTCTCTTGATCCGAGTTTCTCTCTCTGTTTCTCTGAAATTGTCTTTTACTGTTCGGCTATAATTATTGTGACTGATTGTACGTGTATAGTGCGTTTATACGTACGTCTCTTGATTTCTCTTTCTTTCTCTTTGTTTGTCTCAGAATGTCTGTACCACTGTCCAGCTGTATCAAGTTATGACTCATTGTATCTGCATATACTTCTCTTCTTCGCGTTAGTTATTCTCTTTCTCTCAGAATATCCGTATTAGTCTTCGGCGGCTATATTGTGACTCATTGGACGTGTATATGTTCGTCTCTTGATCCCTGTTTCTCTCTGTCTTCTCTGTGAATGCTTCTATCGGTTTTCGGCAGTATTGTCACTGATTGTCCGTATATAGTTTTGTCTCTTGATATGCATTTCTGTCTCTGTTTCTCTCTAGCTGTCTCAATATGCGCGTATAGTACCGCTAATTCTGCGTGTATATGTACGTCACTTTACCCATGTTTCTGTCTCTTACCTGATCGGTAATTTGCATGTATGTGAGAAGCGCGTTGAGGTCGCTCAGTGTATAATAGCGCTCTAGAAACTGTATGTAATATTATTAATTCTGCGTGTATACGTACGTCTATTGATTCTTGATTGATTGATTGATGATCACTTATACAGCGCTATTCTCCGCTCTCTTGAGCAGACTCACTGCGCTCGCCTGTGGTTCTACATGAGTGACAAGCTTTTTATAGCGCGTTTTTTGAATATCCACCGAAGTGGTGTACTTACAGCGCTGGCATGGCTGGTGCCACATGAAACTGCAGCCATCTCGGCGCAAGTTCTGTGTACACCATACAACCATGCTCCATGTCACTTCATGCAAAGCCACATACGTAAGGTGTATGCGTGTTTAGCTGTAACCTGCCACCTGCACTTTTGACAGAATGACCGGGATTTTTACGTGCAACTGCGGTAACACGGGGGTGGAACGGATACCGAAATTAGAGTCAGCACAGAAAGTCGACCCTGGAGAAGAAAATTCTCCCGCCGCTCCTACAGGGATTTGAACCCGGGACCTTTCAGTCTCGAGTCCGGCGCTCTAACCACTGAGCTATCCCCGTCCCCATTTCTGTCTCTATCTTTGGCTCTGAATGTCCGTTCGAGTGTCCGGATATGTTATGACTGGTTGTATGTGCATATTACGTCTGTTGGGTCGGGTTTGTTTTTCTCTTTCTCTCTGCATATGTGTAGTAGTTTTCGGCTATATTGGCACTGATTGTACGTGTAGATTTCCGTCTCTTGATCTGTTTCTCTTTTTCTCTCTGAATACGTCTCTCAGTGTTCGGCTATACTGTCACGTGCAGATGTACGTGTCTTGATCCGCGTTTCTCTCTCTGTCTGTCTCAGTGTCTCCTTATATTGTCGGTAATTGTACGTGTATGCATACGTCTCTTGATTTTTTTCTTTCTTTTTTTCTTTCTCTCTCTTTGTCTCTAAATGTGTGTAGCAGTGTCAGGCTATTTTATCACTCATTGTAGGTGTATGTGTACGTCTCGTGATCAGTGTTTGTCTCTCTCTTTGTGTCTGAATATCTTTCTCAGTGTTCGGCTATGGTGTAACTAATTGTACGTGTATAGGGACATCTCTCGATCAGTGTTTCTGTCTGTGTCTCCCATTCTCTTTATCTGTCTCAGTGTCCGTGTATATTGTCGGTAAATTATCTCTCTGAATATCTATATCAGTGATCGACTATATTATCACTCACTGTACGTGTACATGTCCGTATCTTGATCCGTGTTTCTCTCTCTCTTTCTCTTTCAATGCCTATATCAGTGTTCGGCTATATTGTCACTGATTGTAATTCTATTGGTACTTCTATTTATACACGTTTGTCTCTCTCACTCTCTCTCTCTTTCTGTCTCAGTGTATGGGTATCATATCGGTAATTTTGCGTGTACGTTCCTTGATTCGTATTTCTTTCTCTCTCATTCTGTCTGTGTTTACCAATATCCGGCTGTACTGTGACTCATTATAGATGTATATATACGTCTCTTGATCCGAGTTTCTCTCTCAGTTTTTCTGAAGGTTTCTATTACTGTTCGGCTATAAATTTTGTGACTGATTGTACGTGTATACGTACGTCTTTTGATCCGTCTCTCTCTCTCTCTCTCTCTCTCTCTCTCTCTCTCTCTCTCTCTCTCTCTCTCTCTCTCTCTCTCTGAATGTTTTTATTCTTTTTCGGATATATTGTGACTATTTGTACGAGTATAGGTACATCTCTTGATCCACGTTTGTCTCTCTGTCTTTCTCTTTGTTTGTCTCAGTATACGGGTATATTATCGGTAATTTACATGCATAAAAACAAGCGCGTTGAGCTCACTCAGCGTGTAATTGCGCTATAGATTGTTTGTTTGTTGCTTGTATACGTACGTCTCTTGATTGGTATTTGTTTCTCCCTTTTCGTATCTGAATGTGTGTAGCTGTCTCCGGCTATATTATCACTCATTGTAGGTGTAAGTGTACGTCTCTTGATTCGTGTTTCCCACTCTCTTTTTCTCTGAATGTTTCTCTCCATGTTCGGCAATACTGACTCTGATTCTACGTGTATATGTACCTCTCTTAATTTCTCTTTCTTTGTCTCTGAATTTCTGTATAACTCTCCAGCTGTATTATGACTCATTTTATTTGCATATACTTCTCTTCTTCGGATTAGTTATTCTCTTTTTAGTTATTCTCTTTCTCTCTGAATATCCGTATTAGTCTTCGGCTATATTGACTCCTTGGACGTGTATAGGTACGTCTCTTGATCCGTGTTTCTTGATTTCTCTTTCTTTGTTTCTGAATGTCTGTATCACTGTCCAGCTGTATTATGACTCTTGTATCTGCATATACTTCTGTTCTTCGCATTATTTATCCTCTTTCTCTCTGAATATCCGTATTAGTCTTCGGCTATATTGACTCCTTGGACGTGTATATGTACGTCTCTTGATCCGTGTTTCTCTCTGTCTTCTCTTTGAATGCCTCCATCGGTTTCCGGCTATATTGTTACTGATTGTCCGTGTATCGTTTCGTCTGTTGATCTGTATTTCTATCTATGTTTCTCTGTATGTGTCTCAGTATCCGCGTATATTACCGCTAATTCTGCGTGTATATGTATGTACGTCACTTTACCTGTTTCTCTCTCACATTTTGTCTTTGAATGTGTATACCAGTTTCCGAATATATTATCATTTATTCTTGTTGTGTATGTATGTCTCATGATCCGTGTTTCTGTCTCTCTTTTTCTATGATTTTTATGTCTGTGTTCGGCTATATTGTCACTGATAGTACGTATATAGGTATATCTCTTATTCCGCGTTTTTGTCTATCTCTCTATACCTCTTTCTCAGTGTCCGGATATATTATCGGTAATTTTCATGTATGTGAACAAGCGCATTGAGCTCGCTCAGTGTCTAATCGCGCTCTACAAAATGTATGTATGAGTATTATCATTCCTGTGTGTATATACGTACGTCTCTGCCACGCAACACCTCTCCTGGAAAAACTGCACTGGCTTCCCATTTCAGAACGTATTAAGTATAAGGTCGCTTGTATGTGTTTCAGTGCTATAAATGGTTCTGGTCCTGCTTACCTCTCTGAACTGCTGCATGTCTACACTCCATCTCGTACAATACGCTCTTCTTCTGACACCCGCATGCTGGAAATCCAACAGTACAAACGCAAGACTCATGGCTTCCGCACTTTCTCTTGCTTTGGACCCCACATTTAGAATTCACTCCCACAAGACCTTGGACACTGCTCAACCCTGTCATCTTTTAAAGCCAAACTGAAAACCTTCCTCTTCTCACAGTATTTCCATCCTAACTAATATCAGTACCCAGTTTCTGCTACAGTCAGTGTGTGTGTGTGTGTGTGTGTGTGTGTGTGTGTGTGTGTGTGTGTGTGTGTGTGTGTGTGTGTGTGTAAATTGTTTTGGTAGGACTATGCTTTACATGTGTATAGAATATCATATTTAGGTTAATATGTATCATGTGAGCGCTCAGTGCGTTGATGAGCGCATGATAAATGTACATTATTATTATTACTCTTGATTCGCACTTCTGTCTCACCTCTTTGGCTCTGAATGTCCGCTCCAATGTCCGGGTATGTGATGACTCATTGTATGTGCATATACGTCTTTTGTCATTCTCTCTGAATAT
This sequence comes from Alviniconcha strummeri, assembly GCA_963584105.1. Taxonomy (NCBI): domain Eukaryota; kingdom Metazoa; phylum Mollusca; class Gastropoda; family Provannidae; genus Alviniconcha; species Alviniconcha strummeri. Next base: position 16,277,764 of record OY757553.1, read on the forward strand.
CTGTAGGAGCGTTCGGCTATATTGTCACTGATTGTCGGTGTATATTTCCGTCTCTTGATCCGTGTTTCTCTCTCTCTCTTTGAATACCTCTATGAGTGTTCGGCTATATTGTCACTGATTGTACGTGAATAGGTACGTGTACTGATCCGCGTTTCTCTCTCTTTCTGTCTGTCTCAGTGTCCGGTATATTGTCGGTAATTATACGTGTATACGTACGTCTCTTGATTCCTATTTCTTTCTCTCTCTTTGTCTCTGAATATGTGTAGCAGTGTCAGGCTATTTTATCACTCATTGATGTGGCGATTTGAATAATAGAACAGCCAACGAAGTTCCTACAAGCCAAAGTGATAATGTCTTTGCACGTGCTGCTGAAGAACCCCCCCCCCCCCCCAAAAAAAAAAAAAAAAAAAAAAAAAACGTGATACTCAGATGACACTGTATTGAATTCATTTGGGAAAGTTATTGAATATGTGTACTTTTGGATTGAATATTTTGAATGGAGTTTGTAATGGCGACCTACAGGGTCGTTATACATTCATGTATAATTCTGGAAATAGGGTGAGTAATTATTTTGTTGTTTTCCGATTATCTTTTTTCTCTTATTCAACATGACTGTTGCCTTCGTGTTATGGAAAGAATGGAGTCAGACCATTTGCCACTGGAATTGTAGATAAATGATAAAGAAATAATAGGACCTACAGCAAAAGCAGATATAAATGAATGTACTGAAACGTTTATATGGAAAGCTGACTGTGCCTTGCAATTTATTTAATCTATTCATTCTGATCAAACCAACGAACAACTGAGTCTCGCCTCCAGTCTAACTGATGTGGATATTAATGAGGCACTGAAATCCTTCAATGATTGTTGAAAACAGAATCCCGATTACATGAAAAGTAAAACATGTGTTAAAAGACCAAAGAAGATGGATGAATGGTCTGATGAAGTGTAGGGCAGCTAGAAAAAACGCTAGGAAGCTACTATGCAAATTTCGTAAATCATTATATTGTGCAGAAAGAGTGGACTATTGTTGTGCTAGAAGAGAGTATACAAAAAAAAAAAAAAAAAAAAAAAAAAAAATTGTTGCAACAAAAGAAAAAGGAAGTTCAATGAAAATGTGTTGAATAATCGTATGCAGTCATTTGACCAATAACAGGCTTTCTGGCAGAATATGCGAAAAAATCTCAAAGAAAAAGTATCAGGCCCGTAACAGTATTTTGGAACGGGATTGGTTTAACCATTTTCAAAAGGTGCTTGAGCAAGATAACCATGATCAAGATTCTGATGATGATTTTGAAACTTATGAAGGTGATGTTTATAATGACAAACCTATTACAGGGGAAGAAGTTTTACTACCCTTTCAAAGATTAAATAATGATAAGGCTGCACGTTCGGGTGGTATTATTGGTGAATTACTTAAGCATGCTGGACATTTGGCAGTGGACTTTATGGTTAAACTTTTCAATGTTTTGTTTGATCTTGGTATATATCCAGATAGTTGGACAGAGAGCATAATCCTTCCCCTCTTTAAGAAGGGTAACCAGAATGATCCAAACAACTACCGAGGTATGCGATGACAGTAGTAAGTTATATAGTTTCATTATTAACAACAGGTTACAGGCATGATTGAACAAACTTTTAACGGGAGACTGTCAAGCAGGTTTAAAAAAGACTACTCAACTGTTGACCATATGTTTATACTGATGGCAAGGATTCAGAAACAGTTTGCCTTGAATAGAAAGCTGTATGTGGCCTTTATAGATTTTGAGAAGGCCTTCGATAAGATATTGAGAAAACTACTCTGGCCTATTCTTTTGAACAATGGTATTAAGGGTAGACTGCATAAGTGCGTTAGAAGTATGTATGAAAATGTGAAGGCTACAATTAGATGTGGTGCTAAGTTTACAGATTATAATAACTGTACCCATGGTGTGAAACAGGGGGATGTTTGTAGCCCTGTTTTGTTTTCACTATTTATTAATGAGCTTGCCTTTGATATTATTAATAACGGCAGACATGGAGTAAGCCTAAGCAGTGATTTTGTCCCGTTAGTGATATTATTATTTGTAGATGACGTGACGTTGCTATGTGAAACTGTTATTAGTCTCCAGACTTAGCTTAGCAGTCTATTTAGGGCTGCAACAAGGTTGCAACTTAAAGTAAGTAAGTAAGTTGGTGTTTTACGCCCAGCCAACCGTTGCGGTTATATCAGGGCGATAACTTAAAGTAAATATGAATAAAAGTAACATAGTGGTTTTTAGGAAGGGAGGGTATTTAGATGCCCAGAGAAAGATGGGTCCATGATGATTGTATAATGAAGGTGGTGAACTCGTATAAATATCTTGGTATATGTTTTTCTACAAGGCTTAGTTTTTACCATGCTTGTCAAGATTTAGTAAGTAGAGCAAAAAAGGCAGTGCTGTGTCTCATGAGTAAATTATATAGTTTGTATTTTATTTTAAAGATTTTTGATGCTCAAGTACAACCGATTGATCTCTATGGAACAGAGATTTGGGGTCTGGAAAGTAGCTCTTCGGTGATTGATAATGTACATTTGTTTGGTTTGAAACGTTATTTAGGTGTGGACAGGAGAACCCCCAATAATCTTGGTTATGGAGAAGTTGAAAGGTTTCCTGTTCAAATTAATACAAGTGTTCGCTGCGTGAGATACTGGTTAAAACTACCCATTGTGTATGTATGTGTACGTCTCTTGATTCGCGTTTCTCCCTCTGTCTGTCTCTGTCTGTCTTTGTCTCTGTCTCTGTCTGTCTATCTGTCTGTCTGTTTTTCTGTCTGTCTCTAAATCTCTGTATCAGTGCCTGGCTGTATTATCGCTCATTCTGCGTGTATATGTACGTCCCATGCTCCGTGTTTCTCTCTCTCACTTTCACTCTGAATGTTTGTATCAGTGTTTGGCTATGTTGTTACTGATTGTATGTGCATCTGTCCGTCTACTGATCCGTGTTTCTCTCTCTCTCTCTCTCTCTCTCTCTCTCTCTCTCTCTCTCTCTCTCTCTCTCTCTCTTTCTTCCTGACTGTCTGTGTTGAAGTTCGGCTATATTGTCACTGTATACATCTATATATACGTCTATTGGTCCGCGTTTCTCCGTGTGTTTCTCTCAGTCAACCTATATTATCGCTCATTCTGCGTGTATATGTACGACTCTTGGTCCGTGAATGTGTCTCTCTTGCTCACTGACTGTCGGTATTATTATCGGGCTATATGATTACTCATTGTACGTTTATATGTACGTCTCTTAATCCGTATTTCTCTCTTTCTCTCTGAGTATGAGTGTCGGGCTCTATTATGACTCATTACACGTGTATGTATACGTCTCTTGATCTATGTTTCTCTCTCTCTCTTTCTGTTTGAATATCTGTATTAGTGACCGGCTATATTATCACTGATTGTGTGTAAACAATACTGTGTTCGGCTATATTGTTACTCATTGTACACACACACACACACACACACACACACACACACACACACACACACACACACACACACACACACACACACATACACACACACACACACACACACACACACACACACACACACACACACACACACATACACACACACATATATATATATAACCGAGTGTATTGTGTGTGTTTCGGGCTATGACCCTTTAACCTTTCCTGTCCTTTCTCTTTTTTGATTGGGTGGGAGTTTTATGGCCCCAATTACCTAAAGTGTTAAAACTTGTGCGTTGGGCCCGCCGCTTAAAACTTGTGCGTTGTGCCCGCCGCGTCCTCTTTCCCCCAGTGTCCCTGCAGTAGCAGGTCGTCAGTTAGTAATAGTTCGAGTTGCTGCCTATGCATCTGATTCAGGGGAGAGCCTACACTGTTTCCTTGTTGGTTGGTGTACAAATAAAAGTTATGTTATAGCAACCTCTGACTTGTGACTCTTTATTCATGCTTCCAACTTGCTTCCCTCACTCCCCACCCCGCTCCCGCTATATATATATATAAGGAATCAGTCAAGCCGACCGGGCAGGCCTTGAAAAAGCCCCAAGATTGGCGAAAATTTGGAGTAAAAGTTTTCAAAACTAAGACATGCTTGGACTCTATTATACTCTGTGTGTGTGTGTGTGTGTGTGTGTGTGTGTGTGTGTGTGTGTGTGTGTGTGTGTGTGTGTGTGTGTGTGTGTGTGTGTGTACACGTCTCTTGATCCGCGTTTCTCTGTGTGTCTGTCTGCCCCAGTGACCGGCTATTTTATTGTATGTGTATATGTACGTCTCTTCATCCGTATTCGTCTCTCTCTTCTTTTTTTCTCTCTTCTAAATATGTGTAACAACGTTTGGCTATATTATGACTCATTGTACGCGTATAGGTAAGTCTTTTGATCTGCGTTTCTCTCTCTCGGCGTTTTCTGTCTCAATGTCCGGCTTAATGATCACTCATTGTACGTATATATGTACGTCTCTTGATCCGTGTTTCTCAAAGACTCTAAGACTATCAACAAAACAATCGGCTTGACCTTTCGCCTGGGGCACGTTATTTTATCGCAGCATCGCTGATATGAAGTAGTCCGTTAATAAAACGTTGCTTCTACCGTACACAATACTTAATTTCGACCCAAAATAAACACTAAACATGAAGTCAGTTAAGCAAAATATTATACTAAAAAAAGGCATTGATCGAAACTGACAACAATTCACTACTAAACAGAGAAGGCCGTGCAAACGACGGCTATAAAAAAGAAAGAAAAAAAGACCTAGCTCGATCCTGCGTCTAAATAAACAACACGTACACACTATAAGATGCCAAATTATATTACACATGGTGCCGTGAGCCGGTTTGGCCAAGCGGTAAGGCGTTAGGCTGGTAAGCGGAAGGACCTCGGTTCGATACCGCTTCGGCTCTCCTTTCTCATCAAAAAAGGTTGTGGTTTGTGGACACTGTCTTGTGACTTTGTCCATCACTTCCTACTGAAACATTAAAATGGCTCTCATCGCTGCCCATCTTAATGCAGGAGTCATTCTGGTGGTGACAGTGTAGCGATAGGTATATAGTCTCCCTCTCCCCCCACCACCATGCCCCCTTCCCCCCCCTTCTCCCCGTCCCTAATAAGCCTTATGGTTTCTGTGGACGTTAAGCACCATGTTTACTTACTTACACATGGTGCATAAAAAGGAGTAGGTAAACAAACAACAAGCGGTCAAAATGTAAAGGGAGAAAATAGATTTAAATCTGGCGTGACGTTACACTACATGTACGCAGTGCTTCAGAACAAAAGCGTCGTCTGCTACTCTCCTGGTTTACTAGCAGTAGGCCTACAGTTAATGAAATTGCATGAATATGGTAACCGGGGCGGGATTACTGTAAAGACGTGTACAAAGCGCACTTGCTCACATCTGGTTAGTGTTTCTCTGTCTCGTTCTCTCTGAATGTCTGTGTCAGAGCGCGGCTATATTGTCACTCATTGTATGTGTAGCCTATATATCTACGTCTCATGATCCGTGTTTTTCTCTCTCTCTCTTTTTGGCTCTGAATGTGGGTACTAGTATCCGACTACATTATTATTTATTGTACGTGTATATATATGTACGTCCCTTGATCCGTGGTTATCTGTCTCTGTCTCTCTCTCTGTCCTTTCGTCTCCGAACGTCTGTACCAGTGTTCGGCAATACTGTCACTCATTGTATGTGCATATGTACGTCTCTTGATCCGTGTTTCTCTCTCTCTCTTTCTCTTTGATTGTCTCACAGTGTATTAGTGTCCGGCTATATTATCATTCATTGTATTTGTATATGTACGTGTCTTAATCCATCCGTGTGGTTTTTGTTTGTTTGGTTGGTTGGTTGTTTTTTGTGTTGCCATTTGTTTTTTATTTGCTTAATTTTGTTTTCTGTTGTTGTTTTGCTTGGGGGGGGGGGGAGGGGGGGATCTTTGTGAATATCTGTATTAGTGTCCAGATAATTATGAGTCACTGTATTTGTATATGTATGTCTCTTGGTCCATGTTTCTCTCTCTTTCTCTCTGAATGTTTTTATCAGAGTCCGGCGATATTATCACTCGTTGTATTTGTATATATGTACGTCTCTTCGTCCATGTTTCCCCTCTGTCTTTCTCTCTGAATGCTTGTACTAATGTCCGGCTATATTATTATTTATTGTATACCTACATGTACGTCTCTTGATCCGCCCTGATATAACCGCACTGGTTGACTGGGCGTAAAACACCAATTTACTTACGTCTCTTGATCCGTGTTCCTGTCTTTCCCTCTGAAAGTGTGTGTCGGTGCCCGTCTATACTATAACCCATTGTATGTGTATATGTACGTCTCTTGATCAGTGTTTCTCTCCGTCTTTCTCTTAACTGTCTGTATCAGTGTCCTGCTATATTATCACTTATTGTACGCGTATATGTATGTGGTTTCAGGACCGAGAGGAGCCGTGTCTCCTTCGGGTCGAGAGGAAACCTTGCCATGGGTGGCTTTGTCAACGCCGAGAGAATTGCCATGGGTGACCTGGCCATGATGGCCTTGCCATAAGAGACCTTGAAATGGAGACCTTGCCATGGGTGACCTGGCCATGGGTGACATGGCCATGATGGACTTGCCATAAGAGACCTTGAAATGGAGACCTTGCCATGGGTGACCTTGCCATGGGTGACCTGGCCATGATGGCCTTGCCATAAGAGACCTTGAAATGGAGACCTTGCCATGGGTGACCTGGCCACGGAGACCTTGCCGTGGAGATTTTCCCATGGAGACTTTTCCATGGAAACCATGCCGCCATGGAGACGCTGCCATGGGAGATCACGCCATGGGGACCTTGCCATGGAGACCTTGCCATGGGTGATCTTGCCATGGGTGATCTTGCCATGGAGATTTTGCCGCCATGGAGACCTTGCCATGGAGATCTTGCCATGGGAGACCACAGACTGACTAGTCTCCTCACTGAAACACGTATTGTAAAGAAGGTGGAAGAAATCAAAGTACACACTTGCAATTAGGGATTTTGTTTTGAAAGTGCCTTTCTGATTTTATTTTGAATTTAAAAAGTGCATTTCGTGAGTTACGATTAGCGGGGTTGGATGTAGACAGCCACAGTTAAGAGTCATTTGCCGAACGACATGCGCGGCCCTCAGCCTCAGTTTCGTCGGAAAACGTGAGTACGGTGTTTAAACGATTACTATTTACACAAGCAGTACTATCAGTTGAGAAACTACACAGAAGCATAAATTGCTTTTAAACTTCTTCACTGAG
>OY757553.1:16285186-16322226 GCA_963584105.1 Alviniconcha strummeri
GGAATCGGTATCTAACACAACGCTGTCACCACCAGAATGATTCTGCATTCAGATGAGCAACGGAGTAATCCCAGTTTCATGTTAAACGATTAAGCGGGGGGGGGGGGGGGGGGGGGGGCGGTATCTAACACTACCACTACTCTGTCACCACCAGAATGATTATGCATTGAGATGGGCGGTGGAGTGAGCCGTTTTAATGTTTAACGATCAAGTGTAAGGGGCAAGATCATAAGACAGGCCCATACACAACAGAAAGAGAGAGGAGAGCCGAAGCAGACTCGAACCGACGTCCACTTACTTTACCAGCACCGGCCTAGTGCCTTACCGCTGGGCCAAACTGACTGGCTGCTCACAGGGCATCGTCTCTGTTGGCCGCTCCGTCTGTTGTTGACACGACGAGTAACTGACGTCAGCATTATCCCTGTTAGCCGCTCCGGTCTGTTGTAGACGACGAAGAGTGACGTCAGCATTATCCCTGTTGGCCGCTCCGGTCTGTTATAGACACGACGAGTAGCTAACGTCAGCATTATCCCTTTTGGCCGCTCCTTCTGGTGTAGACACGACGAGTAACTGACGTCAACAATATCCCTATTGGCCGCTCCGTCTGTTGTAGAGACGACGAGTAACTGGCGTACAGCATTATCCCTTTTGGCTGCTCTGTCTGTTGTAGACACGAAGAGTAGCTAACGTCAGCATTATTCCTTTTGGCCGCTCCGTCTGTTATAGACACGAAGAGTAGCTAACGTCAGCATTATCCCTTTTGGCCGCCCCGTCTGTTGTAGACACGATGAGTAACTAACGTCAGCAATATCCCTATTGTTGTAGACACGAAGAAAAACTAACGTCAGCATTTACCCTTTTGGTCTCTCGTCTGTTGTAGACACGAAGAAGAACTAACGTCAGCATTATCCCTTTTGGCCGCTCCATCTGTTGTAGACACGACGAGTAGCTAACGTCAGCATTATCCCTTTTGGCTGCTCCGTCTGTTGTAGACACGACGAGTAAATGGCATCAGCATGATTTCTGTTGGCCGTTCCATCTGTTGTAGACACGACGAGTAACTAACGTCAGCGTTATCCCTTTTGGCCGCTCCGTCTGTTGTAGATACGACGAGTAACTAACGTCAGCATTATCCCTATTTGCCACTCCGTCTGTTGTAAACACGAAGAAAAACTGACGTCAGCATTATTTCTGTTGGCCGTTCCGTCTGTTGCAGTACGACGAGTAACTGACGTCAGCATTATCCCTTTTGGCCGCTCCGTCTGTTGTAGACTTGACTAGTAACTGACGTCAGCATTCTCTCTATTGGCCGCTCCGTCTGTTGTAGACTTGACGAGTAACTGACGTCAGCATTATCTCTATTGGCCGCTCCGTCTGTTGTAGACTTGACGAGTAACTTACGTCAGCATTATCTCTGTTGGCCGCTCCGTCAGTTGTAGACTTGACGAGTAACTGACGTCAGCATTATCTCTATTGGCCGCTCCGTCAGTTGTAGACTTGACGAGTAACTGACGTCAGCATTATCTCTATTGGCCGCTCCGTCTGTTGTAGACTTGACGAGTAACTGACGTCAGCATTATATCTGTTGGCCGCTCCGTCTGTTGTAGACACGACGAGTAACTGACGTCAGCATTATATCTGTTGGCCACTCCGTCTGTTGTAAACACGAAGAAAAACTGACGTCAGCATTATTTCTGCTGTAGCACGACGAGTAACTAACGTCAGCATTATCTCTATTGGCCGCTCCGTCTGTTGCAGACGTAGAGTTGCAGGTGCAACATCTGTCCAGACCAGATAGTATTGAGTACCGTGGGCCCTTTTGTGGAAAAGTAGCGAGTCTGAATTGGAGACACTTGTTTTTCAGAAGCAAACAACATTGACAGTTAAAAAAGTCTTTCTTTTCAATCAAGTCTCGCTTTTCTTTTACTGCTTCAATTGCCACGATAGTGAGAAATCCAAGTTGGGGGTCTGCAGGGTGCTTAAATTTTGTTACATGGTCAGCCACCCCACATTTTGTCGCTTTTTTCAGTTTTGCGTCTGATTTATGGTTTCTCCAGCGAGCTTTCAAGTCGGTTGTAGATCCTACATACCACTCGTTGTGTACTTCGCACATAACGACGTAAACAGTATTTGGGCTTGAACAGGTAATGTGCTGCTTTATGGTCCAATGTCTACCGTCCCACGGAGATACAAGAACAGTAGTTTCTTTTGAATGGAGTAAAACGTTTCCACTAAAAAACATGCTTGGTCAGCCACCCCACATTTTGTCGCTTTTTTCAGTTTTGCGTCTGATTTATGGTTTCTCCAGCGAGCTTTCAAGTCGGTTGTAGATCCTACATACCACTCGTTGTGTACTTCGCACATAACGACGTAAACAGTATTTGGGCTTGAACAGGTAATGTGCTGCTTTATGGTCCAATGTCTACCGTCCCACGGAGATACAAGAACAGTAGTTTCTTTTGAATGGAGTAAAACGTTTCCACTAAAAAACATGCTTGGACTTTGTTATACTCTCTCTCTCTCTCTCTCTCTCTCTCTCTCTCTCTCTCTCTCTCTCTCTCTCTCTCTCTATATATATATAAATAATGTACTCTTATGTGCTACTTCTCCAAATTGGAGCACATAGTCTACTTCAAAGCATATATAGTCTACTTCAAAGCAAAGAACAAAACACAGTCCAACCAAACACACACACACACACACACACACACACACACACACACACACACACACACACACACACACACACACACACACACACACACACACAAACAGAGTCACTGAATAGGATAGCTTAAAGAGATGAGATTTCACAGATGATTTAAAACTCTTATGTGTGTTTTGTGATCTAACTTGGCAATGGAGACTGTTCCAGTACTGTGAGACTTGTGTATATACTTTGTATTACAAGTTATAAATGTAGTTAAAAATTGTAAAGCGGTGTGCCGAGCGCTTGTGAGATAAGGCGTTTTACAGATGTAAGTTATTGTTATTAAGTATTATCTTCATGTCAATCCCCGTCACTGACATCCCGGTCTCCGAAGACTTGACAAGTGCCGGCGATTTTCACCACTGAATCCAAATGAACAGTGCGGCAACAGATTCCTTGACTATAAACGTGATAAGGTTGAACTCTTTTTCGTTTGTTCTTGCCAGTGTTGTTACACTGTGGAATTTTACACCAATTTCCATTTCCTCGAAACGTCGGCCTGACCGCAGGTGTGTTGGAATGTAGGTCGCCACTCCGACAACTCCAAAGTCGGCCTTTTTAGTGCCTGCACTGAGACGACTTCTCATCAAGGCCGATAAACACATCAGTAGCCTCCCTCCCCCCCCCCCCCCCCCCCCCCTCACCCGAACCCACCTCCTTCCAATCTCCGGGTACGTGTCCCTGTCGCAATTTGCTCCCTTCTTGTCAAGGCTGCCGAGTGTCCAAGTTATGCAGCGACTCGGGTTCAAGTGCTGCCGGGATATCGACCGTTTATCGATCTGCACGCTGCTTGCTTTCAGTGTTCGTCTGACCGTCTGACCAGCTTCCGATCCGCAGTACCCCCCCCTCCACCGACCCCCCCCCGCCACACACACACACACACACTTCTTTCTTTCCCCAGTTCTACTGTGCTGTCCCGCGTGCTTCAAAAGCGGCCTCTGCTTCGTTTTGCCGCCATTAAAGCCCGCGCCGTCTCACTCGCCACTCCTTTTGTGCTTCCTCACGTCCACAGACGTAGCCACAAGGCTTATTAGGGGGACGGGAAAACGGAGGGGAGGGGGCACTCTGGCCTTTGCGAAGTATTTTTTATCCTTCGCCGGGTCCGACCCCCCTCCCCAACACAGTCACGTCTCCGGATGGTGGACTCCGGTGTCTAGTCAGTGTTCTAGACGAGATGACAGACGTCAGTCACGTGTGTACTTGTAGAGGTCTGCTCACGTCAAAGATCCCATGGCAGATGAAAAGCGTCCGGCCACAATTCCCACCAGTGTCCGTAAGGGGGGGGGGGGGGGGAGGGAGGAGTGAAAAGTTCATCCTTTCTACATGTTCACCAAATGAACTTTCGTCGACTCCGCAAGTTCCACGTCCAAACAATTTGCCGTTTAATAATTCCCATTGCATTAAACTGTGTCGTTGATGTTTGGACAGCTGTTCGCTTTTGCTGAATTCCATTGCCAGAGGTGTAATGTGGAGAAAAAAGCTCTCACTGCAAGGAACGGTATCTGCAAAGGAAACTGCGCCGACTTCGCTGTGACATGCTTACCATCCTGGTGTGTGTGTGTGTGAGTGTGTATGTCAAGACGGTGGGGGAATGAGGGGGGGGGGGGTTTACATGTGTTTGTGTGTATGTGAAGATGGCGGGGGAGTGAGGAGAGAGAGACAGAGAGGGAGGGGGGGGGGAGATTTACATGTGTATGTGTGCGTGCATGCATACCTGTCTGTGCATGGCTGTTTGTGTGTGTGTGTGTGAGAGAGAGGGTGGGGTGGGGGGGCCGGGGGGGGGGGGGGGAGGCGCTGCAGCGGTGAAGGTGAGAAAACGACACACACAACCCAACAATGAACATATTCGTTCATCATATATTTTGTCACACATTCACTTATTTATCTCTTTGGGTTTTGAAAACATTAAATCAAAGTGCACAAAAGCATACACCCCCACCCCACAAAGCACTCACACAAAGCAAGTGCTTACCGAAGCAATTCTAAGGTTCTTAGCCACTCACATAGAAACATGATTAGTCAGCTTTGAACTAGTGTTCCTTCCTTCCTCTCTCTCTCTCTCTCACATATTCACACAGGCATACATACATTCACACACACACACACAGCCTCAACATCACACACACACACATACATTCACACACACATACATTCACACACATACACAGTTTCAACATCACACACACAGTCGAGTGAGCGCACAGGAGGAAGACTACAGCTCGGCCTGCAGTTCTCTCTTCAGCTGCATCACAGACTTTCTGACGTACACCCGCCCCCTGTCCCCCCACACAGCCTCCAGGGCCAGTTCCACCAGCATCAGCTCTTCCAACCGGCCCTCGGGCGGCTCCTTCAGCTTCCTCACACGCCGCCACTTGCGTCGCTCCCGCCTGGCCAGTGAGGAACGTCCCGTCGACGCTCTGCTTTTCTTCCGCAGCACCGACAGCGGGTTTGGCCCTTTTAGCTTCTTCTTCTTGTGCAATGGCAGCGCCTCATCCATGGGCGCCAGACCCTCCTGCTCCAGAAGGGAGGGCAGCCTCTCGGTCTCGTGCAGGGGCACCAGCCTCTCCTGGGCCACCACGCCAGCCGCTGTCTTGGACTCCTCCGATGCCTTCTCCAGGGTGATGGCGTTGCCGTGGAGGTAGAGCAAGGGCAGGCCTGGTATTCGGCGGGCTTTGTTGGCCAGGGTACTGTGCTGCAAAGTGTTGGCAGGAAGAGTGAGAAAAGCATGGGCCTATATGTATGTCCATGGACCTATATGTATGTACAGGTCCATGGAGAAAAATACTCACCAGAACACAGTGAGAGAGAGAGAGAGAGAGAGAGCATAATCAAATTTGTAAGATATCTGGTGATAATGTGATGTCATGTTTGCCTTTTAGAAAAAAAATTGGGGCAACTTTGTTAATAAGAAGGGAGAACAAAATTGGGCCACAGCTGTCCCTTTGTTTGAGGCCTCAACTGCACAGAAATTCTTCAGTATGATCATCATCTACTCAAATTCTAGCCATAACAACTTTATACATACTTTTGACTGCCACATATATATGTTTTGCCTCTGATACCATTTTCCTTAAGAATTAATAATAGAGCATTCCTATCAAATAAGTCTAATGCTTTCTCAAAAATCAATAAAAAGAAACATATAACTTCCCATAATTAAGGAGTTGTTTCTGTACCAAAGCTAAGAGCGTGAACACATGGTCAATTGTACTATATAGCCTTGTCTGAAGCCAGTTTGTGCTTCATTTAACAATTTGTTATTTTCAGTCCATTGAGTGAGACACTTATTTAAAATATTTGTATATAGTTTACTGCCCACATTTAGCAACGATATTCCTCTATAATTATTATGAAAATTGATGCTATCCTTTCTGCAGTTATTGTTCTATGTAGCAACAAAGAACTGCCTTACCTGTGCAGAAATAAAGAGCTGCCTCACCTGTGTAGCAATAAAGAATTACCTTACCTGTTGAACTACCTTACCTGTGTAGCAATAAAGAACTGCCTTACCTGTGTAGCAATAAAGAACTGCCTCTTCTTCCCTTTTTTCTCTCTCTCAGTCTCCGACTGCTGCCTGGCGTAATCAGGGTGCGATCGCTTGGCCGTCTTTCGCAGACAGTCGACGGGGTCCACTCCGTGGGTCTGGTGGGGGCAGGCAGCCACTTTGTACTCTCTCATCACCTTCAGAGGTCCATACAACAGCTTCCCTGCAGACAAACAGTGGACACTGTTAAAGGGTACCCAAGACGGAGAAACACCACAGAATGACGTTTAACATACATGTTGTACAGACGGTGCTTACTTCCCAAGGTGCAATGTACTGTATGAATGTAATTTATATAAATAAAAGCTGAATAAAATTAAAAACACATTTCAAAAAAAAGGAGAAAAAAAAAGAAGAAGACAGAATTCAGAAATACACTCAAACTGTCATAGTCACATCAGTCTTTAACTTAAAAGTTCAAGTCAATTTCTCATTTTCTGGTCTGACTTCTTAAAAAAATAAAAATAATAATTAATGTTTGAAAGTCATAAAAACATGACCATCAACACTGTCATTTTGTGCTGATGGTCTGTCCGAGATGTCATGAACTCGGTCAGCACTTTGTCTGAATGGCTGGGGACATTGCATAACTAAGTACAACTGAATGCAAGGTGATGTGTTCAAAAACATGTTAGCATCACTCAGTACATAGGCCCAAGGCTGTAAGGTTTATGCAGAGTTCCCTCCCTCGGGCTACAGGACTTGAGCAAGTAGTAGTTTGGGTTTGTGACTGCTCTGTAGTGGTCGCTGCTGTACGCATTGCAGGATAAGGCTGTAAGGTTTATGCAGAGTTCTCTCCCTCTGGCTACAGGACTTGAGCAAGACTGTGAGAGTTTGGGTTTGTGACTGCCGTGTAGTGGTCTCTGCTGTACGCCTTGCAGAACTGTTTGTCATGATATGCACATGCTTAGGGTTTTACTTTTACAGTTTTAGCGTAAGGTTAGGTGCATTATTATTAATTTCATTAAAGGTGAAGTGGAGTTTCATACACAAGGTCAGGTTTCACGATGGTGAAGAAAAAGTCTGTTTCTCAGGGGTCAGAGGGACCCAGGTCCAGAGAAAAAAGAAGGGCAGCCTAAGGGGTCTAGAGGCATAAGAAGACAGAAGGTTTAACTGACTAAAACTCTAATTAATTACACACAGAGTAAGAAGTGTAATACATGTGCAGTAAATGAGCAGTGCATAGGTCTGCAGATCACATAATCACGCAAAAGAAAAATATTAAAGACAGAGGGTTTTGATTTTTTTCATAAAGGAGTGGGAGATCAGTAGCGGTTAATTCTCTTACAGCCTTAGTCACTCTGCCACTAAACTTGCTTATAATCTCTTACAGTCTTAGTCACTCTGCCACCAAACTTGCTTATAATCTCTTAAAGTTACAGCCTTAGTCACTCTGCCACCAAACTTGCTTATAATCTCTTAAAGTTACAGCCTTAGTCACTCTGCCACCAAACTTGCTTATAATCTCTTACAGCCTTAGTCACTCTGCCACCAAACTTGCTTATAATCTCTTACAGCCTTAGTCACTCTGCCACCAAACTTGCTTATAATCTCTTACAGTCTTAGTCACTCTGCCACCAAACTTGCTTATAATCTCTTAAAGTTACAGCCTTAGTCGCTCTGCCACCAAACTTGCTTATAATCTCTTACAGTCTTAGTCACTCTGCCACCAAACTTGCTTATAATCTCTTACAGTCTTAGTCACTCTGCTGCCAAACTTGCTTATATGATACACATACATCATTATCCTGGTGACACAATCATGTGACAATCAACAATGTAAATCAGATAACTCTGTCAACTGTTGATTGTACTTTTGTAGACTGTAATTTATACTAAGATGACTGTCCACTGTTTATTGCCAGTAAAAAGCAAAGTGGTGTCCTGTTCTTAGTCCAACCTTGAGCAGCCATTTCAGACAGAGCCAGGCTTCAAATCATCCTGACCCTGCAGTGCCGGCAACTTTCTTGAGAAGACTGGCTTACATACGTGTATATGTGTATGACTATGATGTACCCATTAATGATCAATCTCATTATTCAATGTACTGTTTTACTTTTTTACCTAGATTCAAGCAGGCATTGGAACCATCTCTCTCTCTCTTAGTCTTAGTCTCTCTCATTGTATCAATCTCAAAAGAGAGAGAGAGAGAACTCGAACACTTTATTTTACAGAGAGAGAGAGAGAGAGAGAGAGAGAGAGAGAGAGAGAGAGAGAGAGAGAGAGAGAAAGAAGAAACAAAAAGAAGGGACAGGGGTCACACTGCCTTTCAGAGATTTGCGTCAACTGACGTGAAACATTACGTATTTTGCGTCAGTGATACAAAAAATGAGTTGCCTACAGCAGACACCTTGGAATCAAGTTAGTGCACAAAGCAAAATTGATGGAGTTCACGATCTATAATTATAAAGTGAGCAGATGAAAATAGTAAAACGAAAGTCTATCTGTGCACGAAAAAGTGGAAACATTCAGTAAATATGCCATTCATAAAGAGTTTGAATAGATTGGAATGTTGTACATGGCATCATTTTCCCAAGATGAGCAGATGATGTCAGCAAACCCAGTTCTTGTCTACCACAGGATTTGGTAACGAGATGAAGTTGAAATTGAGGCTGCTGCCATTTTCTGTCATTCGTATTCGATGTCAACGCGTGTTTTGTTTACGGCTTCGTAATCATCTACATTTGAGTAAATTCTGATACATGCAGACAGTTAGGCTAGGCACATTGGGTCGTTCCAGATTCCATATTTGGGATCATGTCCTCTGTCGACTGACTGGAAAGTATCACTGATCAGTTTAGCAGGATATGTGATTTCTCACTGGCCAGACTGATACGGAGACCAATTATTCTTCCAGATACAGGTTCATAAGGATTTGGTTCAAATAAATCATTGTTCTTTGGAAAAGTGTGTGGATTTATTCACAGATACAGGTAGCTACCGACTATAACGCACATAGACTGATCAGAGATTGGAGGGAGGGGGGTTACCGCCATACAGACCAAAATAGCGGCAGCTTGCGCGTTTATTTCATCGTCCAGATTCTGCCCTTCAATTCATTGACTGGACTTATAGTGCCGGGGAGGAGTGCAGAGCCATGGCTGAGATCGCATGGACTTTGCAAGTAAATCTAGTGTTCAGTGATGCGGCAGCCACCAGTTAGCCATAACTTGCTGAATTGGTGTTCAGTCATTTTGCGTCCGGTGACGCAGTGATGTGATCAATATGCGTATGGCACCCCAAAATGCAATATTTACGCAAAATCTTTTGCAATGAGCATGACCCCGGAGGGAGAAGCTGAAAGTGAAATAATCAGAAAGAAGAGACTGGGGTCCTCATCCTCATTAAGCATGGGGTGGGTGGGGTGGGGGGGGGGGGGGTTGCAGGTTCTATTCAGTAATCAAATGAGAGTGGTGTGATGTGGGGAGGGGGCTGCAGATTCTATTCAGCAATCAAATCAATTGCTGGTACATTTTTTAGTAGTGTGTACACTATAAATTGTAATATAATAATAGTATTTTTTTCTCATCTGACAGCAGCTAAACATAGGCAGCTTTATACCTGAAATCAGCTGATGCTTCTCAAATCTCATGCCTAAAAACTTAAAAAGTGTTTTTAATCTTGTAAACAAAAACACACCAAACAGTACAAACCAAATGCCTCCAGTTCCCTCAGAGCGCACGTAGTGGTGTACAGACGTACGTTGGCACAAAGGTAGTTGGGCAGCTGGTCCCAAATGTTGACCTTGTTTGCAAGGGCCTCTTTCACAAATGTGGCATCCACCAAAATGTTGTAGGGTGGTGTCAACCCAAAGTGCTTCTCGTAGAAAGTCATCACTTTCTTGGCATGCTTTTGTCGTTTGTGCTTCATCGTGGGCAGAAACTGAAAGTCACGTGTACACTACAAGTTACAACAATAAGATTAAGAATGCTGATTGATATGATACATACATGTATTAACTATTAACTTATTAAGTATTATCATTATGCATTTTAATTTTTATGGTAAGTAGTTAAAGTACTCAGACTGAACACTTCTGTTATTTTCAGGCTAAAACTAGCAATAACTCGTAAAGGCATTAATGTAAAATCTAATCATTTGGCTATTAGTATTACAAACTACAATACTGGCCTCAAGATATGCTAGCTAAACTTTCAACAGTTACACTGAGATCACTGCGTGGGTGGGCAAAACTCAGTCATGGACCTTCCTCCCTGACCAAGTGAATTATTCAACAACAATATTTACTGATTTACTCAACATTTACTGATTTAGTAGGCCTACATACTTCATCAAATGAATCATTCATAATCATATCGTACTGTCACAGTGTCAGTGTCATACAGCATTTATACTTATAGACTATAGAGATTTCTGTGTTGTTGGAAGCAAGGCCACTTTCACTAGTCTCTGTGGCACTCATTATTTTACAAAAACACACTGGAACTAGTGGAAGAGCTGTGTTATCGGAGTACACCTTCTCGGGATGCTCGACTTACCGAACATGAAGAAGCTTTTAGTTTGACTGAGCTTGGCGTTGAGAACACGTGCACTTTGAACGAAGCAAACAGGAAGTCAGCAGAGGTGAAGGTTGTTAGAATGTCTAAAAATACAAAACAATAAGAATAACAACAAAACACTGAAACAACAACAAAAATGACCAACAACCCCCTTTTACATGCTGTTTGGTATTACCGTGTGTGTGTGTGTGTGCGTGTGTGTGTGCGTGCGTGTGTGCATGCGTGCGTGTGTGTGTGTGCGTGTGTGTGTGTGTGTTGGGGGGGTACATTGTGTGTGTGTTTGTGTGTGTGTGTGTGTGTGTGCACACATGTGTGAATGTGTGTGCCATGCACATACATGCAGGTATGAACATAAACATGTGTGAGAATTTGTGTGCACGAGTATGAGCCATGCAAGCACATGTATATAGTTATGTGCATCATGCGGTGGCACTGTGCTAGTGGCAACATGGTCTGCATTGTTTTATCTGGGGATGCATGTTGTTTGCTAGTGCAATACATCTTGAAATCCTTTTACTTCTCACTTTTATGCATAATTTATGTGATGATGTATTCTGGGCACGAATGTGGATAATACAGTGAGTTTAAGTGCCTTTTAGCCTGGATGTGTTTTTGAAAAGACGTGATTGAGAGAGAGAGTGTGGGCACACGCACGCATGTGTGTGTACATGTGTTACTTAAGATTAAGGGTGTGACAACTAGTATGTGAACGATACGGGCATCATTATTATTGTGATTGCAACATTCTTACTGTTTATTCACTGGATTTTATTGAGCTTTTTATTCTAATTGAGTGAAACTGTATAGTATTTAATTACATTTTTATGTACTTGACACTTGTTATTATTTGTCAAAGGCAGACAACTGAATTTCCTTTTTAAGGATTGATGAAATATTATTGTATTGTATGTGTGCATGCATGCTGGTTGTGTGTGGTGTGTGCTTGTGCTGTGTGTGTGCGTGCATGCGTGTGTGTGTACGTGTGTGTGAACTGGATTCATTCCAGCTGCACTGGGTACGTGTCATGCACCTTGCCTTCCTTTAGTAAAAATGCGTAATTTTACTTTGATCTTTTCTATATGTTGGATGCACAGTCTATGTTAAGTGCCTGGGAGTGCATGAATGGTTTCACTGTTACTGCCTGATTCCTCACACATACATACATGCATACGCACACATACACACCCCACACACCGTGCAGACCCTCTCTTGAGACAGTATCAAGCCTTTCATATATTTATTTTACACAAACAAATAATTTGTTCCAAATAAATTCAACATGAACATTCAAATAACATAAAATATGCCACTTGCACAAAAACACAGTTAATCATTATATGATATATATTTACATATTGGACAGTCCACAACAAATTATTGTCCGATTCTTCCATATTTGATGAACATTCTCTTAACTGACTACCCTGTTGTAGATCATGGCAATACTGGTTTCCAACAAGCTATCACCCAAACTCAAGGTCAAAAATCAGCTATAGAATTATTCCAAAATTACAGTGACAAACAACTGATTTGTTAGGATCCAGGTGAGAGGTGTATGGACACACATCACTGGTGTCAGGTAAACATTGTGTGCTTTGTAAGTTGTCTAGATAACTTTGCTGACATTAAACACACTCCAAGACATTTCACAGCTGGTGATGTCTACCACTTTTCTTTAACACTGACACAGGGTCTCAGCTTCCTAGGCTAAAGTTACCAGTCTTCTTTAACAGTGAGCCAGGGTCTCAACTTCTTAGGCTAAAGTTACCAGTTTTCTTTAACACTGACACACGGTCTCAACTTCCTAGGCTAAAGTTACCAGGACACATGAACAACATTGAAAACAACTTTCTCTAAAACCGATGGAAGCTGGAACTGTAAGCAATCTTTAAGCCAGAGGGAAGATGCTATGGAAATACCCAAAATCCATCCATCAATTTTCACATGTAACTTTGTGAACGGGTCTTTCTGTCAGGTTCACTGTTTGTTTACGCATTCATGATCCTGAGCTACACAGATACCTATGATGCAGGCTAAACTCCTGACTAGTTCATATTTAAAGAAGAGTATCATCATTCTGACAGATCTATGTTCAGGAGGTGTATCACTATTTACTGTCACTTGTCCAACTGTCACTTGTCACACCTTGCAATCTTTTCACTTTTACGGACGGTAAAACTACGACAATGAATGTCCTCTTCAATGCCCACTAAAACACAGTCAAAGCTTGGAAACCACTGGTACACTGACTTGCTTTGAGTTGTCTCATGGCAGGGAGTGATATAAAAGCAGGTGGAAGATATTTGATCCAGATGTTGCTTGTGTTGCTGTAAGGTCATGTTTTAGATGATGATGCAGCCGTTGTTGTTGTGACAGCCTCACTTGGGGGGCGCATAGAGGGTTCACTGGTTTCGTTGTCATTGTTCTCATCCCCTTCGTATTCCACCAAGTAGACATCCTGGAACATTAATCCCATTATGATCACTGGTAAATGAGATCAGTCAAAAATAATGATGTCAACATCGAACAGAACACAGATTGAGATCAGTCAAAAATAATGATGTCAACATCAAACAGAACACACATTGAGATGTCAAAAATAATGTCAACATCAAACACAACACAGGTCAAGATCAATCAAAAATACTGATGTCAACATAAAACACAACACAGATCAGGATCAGTGAAAAATAATGATGTCAACATCAAACACAACACAGTTCAAGATCAGTCAAAAATACCGATGTCAACATAAAACACAACACAGATCAGGATCAGTAAAAAAATACTGATGTCAACACCAAACACAACACAGTTCAAGTTCAGTCAAAAAGACTGATGTCAACATAAAACACAACACAGATCAGGATCAGTAAAAAATAATGATGTCAACATCAAACACAACATAGATTGAGATCAGTCAAAAATAATGATAATAATAATGATTTTTAAAAATTTATAATGATGTCAACATCAAACACAGCACAGATTCAGATCTATTCAAAAATAATGTCAACATAAAACACAACACAGATCAAGATCAGTCAAAAATAATGTCAGCATAAAACACAATACAGATTGGGATCAGTCAAAAATAATGTCAACATCAAATACAACACAGACCAAAATCAGTCAAAAATAATGTCCACATCAAACACAACACAGATCAAGATCGGTCAAAAATGATGTTACATTAAACACAATACAACTGAGATCAGTCAGAAAATAATGTCAACCTCAAGATCATTATCCACTAATAACATGCACATTCGAATAACATAAAATATGCCACGTGCATAAAAACACAGTGACATCATTATAACCCTAACCCTAAGATCAACTCAGACCCCCACCCCCTTCCCCCCGCCCCCAGACAAAGAAGGTCGACTCACAGAGAGGTCCGTGGGGTCACAGGCCTCACAATGCCAAGCATAGCCGCGCACTTTGGGCGACTTTTTCACTGGCGGGTCCAAGCAGTAGAAATGATACGACAACAGGCACTCATCACACCTGCAATTCAAACCCATTGTCATCATGGTGTGTTGATCACAGAAATGACAGGACAACACGCACTCATCACGCATATAATTCAAACCCATTGTCATCATGGTGTGTTGATCACAGAAATGACAGGACAACAGGCACCTGTCCCTTCCTGCCATTCAAACCCACTGTTGTCATGGACCATTCATCATAGAAATGACAGGACAACAGGCACCTGTCCCTTCCTGCCATTCAAACCCACTGTTGTCATGGACCATTCATCATAGAAATGACAGGACAACAGGCACCTGTCCCTTCCTGCCATTCAAACCCACTGTTGTCATGGACCATTCATCATAGAAATGATAGGACAACAGGCACCTGTCCCTTCCTGCCATTCAAACCCACTGTTGTCATCGACCATTCATCATAGAAATGACAGGACAACAGGCACTTGTTACACCTACAATTAAAGCCTACTGTTATCATGGTGTTCACTGAAAAAATGACAGGACAACAGGCACTTGTCACACCTGCAATTCAAACTCGTCATCATGCTGAGTGTTTCAAACTAGAAACCAGCCAACAGAACATTCCTGGAACATGTGTAAATAGACAGTCTGACTCTTCTAGACAATGTATGCAGGACAGCAAGCAGCTCATTTTATTACCCTCCCCACCCCCAACCCCCCCAATTTTTTTTTAGAAAAGCTATTAATATCCAAACCAATCAATCAGTGATATTCAATATGATCAGTCAATACCACACTTCCAGTACAGAGTCCCAGAGACCAGAAGCTGGGGACTGTTCCGCATTAAAATCATGATGAAGATAAATAATAATAATTCTTATAAGGTACTATTCTTTAACCAGACTTAAACTCACTGTGCTGTACAAAGATCTTATCACAAAAACCACATTAACATACATTTCAGCAAACAAAACCTGAATTATTGTACTTTAATTACCATTATCGCCTATCAAACAATACACACACACACACAATGACATGCGCACACCAGTCTCCGCTCGTCCACTCATGTAACAATTAACAAAATATTAATGATCTCAAATAACGACACCAATTTGAATCTGTCTTTTCACCCACCCAACCTGTGCCTCCTTCTCTTGCCTAGATCTCTCATGCTCTCTCCCTCTGTGATAAACAGAAACTAAGCTATGAGAAAACATCCAGTACAAAGGCCTAGTTTACCTGACAGTGTTGGACGCATCCCCATCTATGTTGCAGACAACACACTGGAAGACGGGCTCTTCCTTCTTGGGTCGTGAGGAAGAGCTGGGCTGCCACTTGGCCGTCTTCTCCTGCAGACACCAGACAACGCTGCTGTTTACTCTTACTGCACAGTTGGCATTCTGGGATTCTCTCCCTCCGTCTTATTTCTGCCGCACTCATTTAACATCAGAGAATGGCAACACCAAAGAATGCTCTGTATTGCTGTTTACTTAGACTTCTGCTACACTTGTTCATTCCTATTCCAGCCCTGGCAACACCAAAGAATGCTATGTATTACTGTTTAGATTTTTGCTGCACTTGTGCATTCCCTTTCCAACCCTGGCAACACCAAAGAATGCCATGTATTAGAGTTTAGTTAGACTTCCGCTGCACTTGCGCATCCCCTTTCCAACCCTGGCAACACCAAAGAATGCTGTGAACTGTCAGGTTCTCTTCCAGCTGTAGCCAGCATGGGACCAGATTACACAGCCATACTGGACGTAACCAGCCACACAACCCTACAGGCGTAACCAGCTATACAACCCTACAGGCGTAACCAGCTACACAACCATACAGGCGTAACCAGCTACACAACCATACAGGTGTAACCAGCTACACAACCCTACAGGTGTAACCAGCTACACAACCCTACATGCGTAACCAGCTACACAACCATACAGGTGTAACCAGCTACACAACCATACAGGTGTAACCAGCTACACAACCATACAGGTACACTTGGCCTTGATGGTCTCTCGCAGACGGCGAGGTGCATTAAGGCTGGCCCCAGCACTGGCCTTGGCCATACAGGTGTAACCAGCTACACAACCCTACATGTGTAACCAGCTACACAACCATACAGGTGCGACCAGCATGGGACCAGATCACACAGCCATACAGGCGTAACCAGCTGCACAACCATACAGGTGTGACCAGCATGGGACCAGACAATGCAACCATCCAGGTGTAACAGGAGGAACATCCCTACTCTTGTCCTGGGTCCCTTGCTAAGCAGTCCACATCTTCCTTCAAGTGCTTCTCTCCTTTCTTGTCTCTTCTGAAGTTTCATCCTGACTCCCATATGAACTCACCCTGGCCGTTTCCTCCTTGTTTTTGGTCTCTCCCTTCTTTCCGGCAGCTCTGGCACCGGAGGATGATGAGCCCGCAGGAGACACGGCGGCTGAATGCTCAATAGAAGGAGGTGCCAGCGCTGGCTTCTTCTTCTTTCTCCCTTTGCTTGGCAGTGTCTTGGCCTGTGTTGTCACACATACGTGTAGGTAAATGTGACATGTGGGTGTATGGGGCGGTCACACACACGTGTAGGGAAATGTGACACATGGGTGTATGGGGTTGTCACACACATGTAGGGAAATGTGACAAATGTGTATGGGGTTGTGACACCCTGTGTTGTATTATCAGACTCAGTGTATGGAGTCATGACACACTATGTGGAGTTATGGCACAGTGTATTGAGTTGAGACACACCATGTGGGATCATGACACAGTGTATGTAGCTGCAACAAAAATGTGTATGGAGTTGTGACAGTGTTTGGTGTTACGACACAAATGTGTATGGCATTGTGACACAGTGTACGGAGTTGTGACACGTTGTGTGTGGAGTTGTGACACAGTGTATGGAGTTGTGACACCATGTATGGAGTTGTGACACAGTGTATGGAGTTACAACAGAAATGTGTATGGCGTTGTGACACAGCATATGGAGCTGTGACACAATTGTGTATGGAGTTGTGACACAGTATATGGAGTTGTCACACAAATGAGTATGGAGTTGTCACACCATGTATGGAGTTGTGACACACTGTATGTAGTTATGACACAACTGAGTATATGTGTGGAGCTGTGACACAGTGTATGTAGTTATGACATGAAATTTGCAGGGAGTTGTTACACAGCATATGAAAATATGACACAAACGCGCACAGAGTTGTGATGCAAACCATGGATACGATTTTTGTACAGATGACAGCAACTGACCGACACCTCTCACAGACCACGATCCAGGCTGTCACACAGACCTCACTGACACAAAAAGATCAAAGACATACATACAAGGCCACAACACTGCAGTGCTCTGTCCAAGCGGGTGTTAAAAATACCTTCTTCATCTCCATGCTCTCAATCTGCATGTTTCTGTACTTCATGGGTTCCTTGATGGTCTCTCGCAGACGGCGCGGTGCGTTAAGGCTGGCCCCGGCACTGGCCTCCGAAACGTCACTGCAGGAGCCCACACACCGGGAGCACTGCCTGGTGGACCACAGCAAGGATTAAATAGGTGTAAAGCTGTAATGTGTGAAGCGCCAGCATAAAGATGTATTATTAGCTCTGTGTGTGTGTGGGTACGAACATAAACATGTGTGAGAATTTGTGTGCGTGTGTGTGAGCCATGCAAGCACAAGTGCATAGCTATGTGCATCATGTGGAGATGTGTGCATGCATGCTGGTTGTGTGTAGTGCGTATGCTTGTGCTGTGCGTGCGTGCTGGTGTGATTGTGTGTGTGTGCATGCTGGTGGCCATGTGTGTGTGTGTGTGTGTGTGTGTGTGTGTGTGCAAGCACATCTGTGTGTGTGTGTGTGTGTCTGTGTGTGTTTGTGTGTGTGCAAGTACATCTGTGTGTGTGTGTGTGTGTGTGTGTGTGTGTGTGTGTGTGTGTGTGTGTGTGTGTGTGCAAGCACGTCAATGAATGCCCAACACAACTCACCATCCAAACAGTTTGGACTTCTTTGGCATGCGAGTGAGTGGGGGGTCCAGACAGCCCAGGTGGAAATGCTGATGGCAGCTGTCGCACTTGGCCAGCAGGTGTTGATCAGTGGTCTGCTGGCAGATGCCGCACCTGTACAAACACAGCAACACAAACACAAGATGCACATCACACCACAGGCTTGTTTCAGTATTGTGCAAATCGCATGTTACATCAGTAATCAATACTTACATGAATAATTGATCAATTAAAAAATCAATAATGCAGCAAAAATGATGTACTCTGTGATTTTACTGACATCTCTGGAAGTACACATACACCCTCCACCCATGCGTGTGTGTGTGTGTGCAAGCAAGTCTGTGTATGTGTGTGTGTGTTTATGCATGGGGGAGGGGGGACCTACTGGTGAATAAAAATGTGTGGGGATTACTAGTGAATATGAGGGGGTAGGGACTTACTGGTGAACGGGAGTGGATGGGGACTTACTGATGAATAAGAGTGGGTGGGGAGCATGGAGTCTCCTTCTTTGATGGGGAACGCTGACGCTTCCTGGGTCGGAACATCTCTGGCACCGTCACAGACTGTGGGAGACCAAAAAAACACAAGATCACACAACTGGAACTGTGGACCTTCATGAAAAACAGTTTTGATCCTACCCAATCTCATCATCACTACCACTCCTGATGGCACGGACACTGGTCAGGGAGGTGACACGTAACCATGAGACATCTGTTCACAAAAGACTGAACCGATGCCAAAGGACACCCACGGAAGCATGCACAGCAGCACTGGACAAAAATGTAAAGCTCATCAGACTTGGTCGTTAGTCAATCATATAAACTGCAACAGCAGATCATGATCTCCCCCTGACAGAAAGTGACCTAAATTTCCCACATGGCCATGAAGTATACACCGCACACAAAAAGTTACCTTTCCTCCTATGTCTGAGAGAATGCCCCACAGCTTTTCCCCATCTCTGCGGATCTTGGTGCTACTGTCTCGCAGTTTGTTCAACTCATGGACAGCCTGCACAGTGGAACAAAAACAGGGTTTCAAGGGACAACTTGGTCATCGCAATCATGACAACACATTGCTGGTTACATGTTCAACTCGTGGACAGCTTGCAGAGTGGAACAAAAACAGGGTTTCAAGGGACAACTTGGTCATCGCAATCATGACAACACATTGCTGGTTACATGTTCAACTCGTGGACAGCTTGCAGAGTGGAACAAAAACAGGGTTTCAAGGGACAACTTGGTCATCGCAATCATGACAACACATTGCTGGTTACATGTTCAACTCGTGGACAGCCTGCAGAGTGGAACAAAAACAGGGTTTCAAGGGACAGCTTGGTCACTGTAATCATGTCATGATAACACAATGCTGTTTACATGAGCATTGGACTTTCCCAACCCCACAGCTCTAGGGGCGAGGGCCAAACCCAAGAAGACACATGGCCCAGAAAGAAAAAGGGAAGCAGTGGTTGTGGTGGGTTGTACACGGTAGCGAATGGCTCACTGTGTAGTCTATAAAATTTTGACAGTGCACCATCTCTGACAAACTACGAGTGCACCATGCTCTACAAACTGAACCAGTCCACTGACGAAGCAGTGGCGATGGTGATTTCAGCTCAGGCTTGGAAAGGCAATGGATGGGAGGAAAAAACTGGGATCACGTAATGGAGAACAATGGTGCTTCATGGCTGCTTAACTAACATGCTGGACTAGAAACCAGTGAAGAAGTCTTCTGACTCCTGGTCAAGGCGGGGGGGGGGGACTTTACAGCTTCTTGCAGTGAGAATGATGGTGCAAAGCTCTGTCTCAATGCAGCCGGCTGACAGAGCAAAGCTGTCTAAACATGGTTAGCCTGACAGTGAGAATGATGGTGCAAAGCTCTGTCTAAACACGGTTGGCCTGACAGTGAGAATGATGGTGCAAAGCTCCGTCTAAACACAGCTGGCTTGACAGTGAGAATGACGGTGCAAATCTCTGTCTCTACACAGTTGGCCTGACAGTGAGAATGATGGTGCAAAGCTCTGTCTCAACATGGTTGGCCTAACAGTGAGAATGACAGTGCAAAACTCTGTCTAAACACGGCTGGCCTGACAGTGGGAATGACGGAGCAAAGCTCTGTCTAAACACTGCTTGACAGTGGGAATGACAGAGCAAAGCTCTGTCTAAACACAGCTTGACAGTGGGAATGGCGGAGCATGCACAGAAGGAAGAGGCTGACCTGGTCGTACTGTGTGCGCAGCACCCCCTCCTGGTCCTTCAGCTTGACGTTCTGGGTCATCAGCTCCGTCAGGGTGCTGCGCAGCTGCTCAATCTTCGTGTTGCGTCCTGGAGGGAAGCATAACAGTTGCAGTTAGGTTCTGGCAAAGTTATTCCCTGTATTTACTGACCTTTAACCTGTCTTAGTCTCAATGCCTTCATGTGCATATACAAAGGTCAAAGTTCAGCAAAATTCTTCTCCATTTCCTTTCGATTCAACACCTCAGCATTACTGCATGTCAAAAGTGCTAGCTGCATTTCTGACCAGACACCAAGTCCAAAATCCCCAAACTAGCACAATTTTGGCAAACATCCTTTATTTTACAAATCTGAACAAAGTCTTGGTATGCCTTACCAAGAAAGTCAGGGGATAGTCACCAAGCCTGACACATGTTCCTGTCTTTCAATATTTGCCATCTGCTGAATTCATATGTGCACTTGCAGATACACATGCAAGCAAGCACCCAACCCCCACACAAACACACATATGCGGGCACACGCGCGCACACACACACACACACACAAAACACCCACCCACCAAAGTAATACTGGATGAACTCTCCAGACAGCGCTGGAGTGATGTGTGGCTTTTTTCGGGCTTCGGGCTTCTCATTTTGTGCCTGCTCCACCTGTCAATAAACAAACACATAAATAATCAGTGTCACTAAGAAAGAAAACTGCAAGAACAGAATAAAGAAAACAAGTGAAAGCGAACATCGTTCCAATCTGACAAACATCCACAACAAAAGGCGATCCCCCAACCCATCGAGAGAGAGAAGAAGAAAAAAAAGGAGTAAAAAATACCTAAACCCTGAGAAAATGCAACATTCAGGTTAATTTTTTCCTCATACCAGTGTGCATACTACAGACCTGGAGTATTAAATCTCTTTTGGCAGACTGTTATTAGATATGTTAATAACTGTTAATGATGACTCACATGGGTTACGACGCCCATCAGCTCCGCCTTGCGCATGAAGGCCTTGACAGCATAGGGGCTGGTGTGCAGATGTCGCACCATCTTCTGTGTAGGCACTGCAACCATTGACATCAGTCTTTATCATGTGTGGGCACTGCAACCACTGACATCAGTCTTTATCATGTGTGGGCACTGAAACCATTGACAATAGTCTTTATCATGTGTGGGCACTGAAACCATTGACATCAGTCTTTATCATGTGTGGGCACTGCAACCATTGACATCAGTCTTTATCATGTGTGGGCACTGCAACCACTGACATCAGTCTTTATCATGTGTGGGCACTGCAACCATTGACATCAGTCTTTATCATGTGTGGGCACTGCAACCACTGACATCAGTCTTTATCATGTGTGGGCACTGCAACCACTGACATCAGTCTTTATCATGTGTGGGCACTGCAACCACTGACATCAGTCTTTATCATGTGTGGGCACTGCAATCATTGACATCAGTCTTTATCATGTGTGGGCACTGCAACCATTGACATCAGTCTTTATCATGTGTGGGCACTGCAACCACTGACATCAGTCTTTATCATGTGTGGGCACTGCAACCACTGACATCAGTCTTTATCGTGTGTGGGCACTGCAACCATTGACACACTATCAGCCATCATGTGTGGACAGTAAAATCACTTCCCCAATGTCAATACTGATCACATTTACATGCAGAAAAATCATTGTCAATTCAAATGTCTTGAGTGGCCCTGTGCCTGCAGAAATGTGCCAACACACTCTCAGACTGCATCAGTCCATGTATCAGTCAGTAAAAAGTGTGCATGCATGTATGTGTGCATGCACGTGTGTGTAGGTGTAAGCATGTCTGATAGAGACACAGAGAGGATTGGGGGGACAGAGAGAGAGAAAGTCAGACAGGCAGACAGACTGAAACACCTTGAGTAGCAGACAGAGACAGACAAAAGGAAGAGTGCGGAGACAAAGACCGCAAGAAGGACAAAAGAGACTGAGACAGTGAGAAAGGGGTGTGGAGCAGGCAGCAGACACTGAGAAAGGGGTGTGGAGTGGGCAGACAAAACTGAAAAAGGGGTGTGGAGTGGGCAGACAAAACTGAGAAAGGGGTGTGGAGTGGGCAGACAAAACCGAGAAAGGGGCGTGAAGCAGGCAGCAGACACAAAGAGAAAGGGGTGTGGAGCAGGCAGCAGACACAATGAGAAAGGGGTGTGGAGCAGGCAGCAGACACAAAGAGAAAGGGGTGTGAAGCAGGTAGCAGACAGTGAGAAAGGGGTGTGGAGCAGGTAGCAGACACAATGAGAAAGGGGTGTGGAGCAGGCAGCAGTGAGAGAGGGGTGTGGAGCAGGCAGACGACACAAAGAGAAAGGGGTGTGGAGCAGGTAGCAGACAGTGAGAAAGGGGTGTGGAGCAGGTAGCAGACAGTGAGAAAGGGGTGTGGAGCAGGTAGCAGACAAATGAGAAAGGGGTGTGGAGCAGGCAGATGACACAAAGAGAAAGGGGTGTGGAGCAGGCAGACAACACAAAGAGAAAGGGGTGTGTAGCAGGTAGCAAACACAATGAGAAAGGGGTGTGGAACAGGTAGCAGACACAATGAGAAAGGGGTGTGGAGCAGGCAGCAGACACAATGAGAAAGGGGTGTGAAGCAGGTAGCAGACAGTGAGAAAGGGGTGTGGAGCAGGTAGCAGACAGTGAGAAAGGGGTGTGGAGCAGGCAGATGACACAAAGAGAAAGGGGTGTGGAGCAGGCAGCAGACACAGTGAGAAAGGGGTGTGGAACAGGTAGCAGACACAATGAGAAAGGGGTATGGAGCAGGCAGCAGACACAATGAGAAAGGGGTGTGGAGCAGGCAGCAGTGAGAAAGGGGTGTGGAAGAGGTAGCAGACACAATGAGAAAGGGGTATGGAGCAGGCAGCAGACACAATGAGAAAGGGGTGTGGAGCAGGCAGCAGTGAGAAAGGGGTGTGGAACAGGTAGCAGACACAATGAGAAAGGGGTGTGGAGCAGGCAGCAGTGAGAAAGGGGTGTGGAACAGGTAGCAGACACAATGAGAAAGGGGTGTGGAACAGGTAGCAGACACAATGAGAAAGGGGTGTGGAGCAGGCAGCAGTGAGAAAGGGGTGTGGAACAGGTAGCAGACACAATGAGAAAGGGGTGTGGAGCAGGCAGCAAACACAATGAGAAAGGGGTGTGGAGCAGGCAGACGACAGGATAAAGAGTGGACTGAGCACCTACCCCAAGAAGGCGGACGTTTATTTCTGGATATGTTGTACTTCTCTCTGTGGCGACTCAGCTTTCTCTCAAACCTCATCTGAAAATGGGTTACAACTTTTCAACATTTCTCCCTTGAGTACAGATTCACCATTTACCAATCATTTTTCCTTTACTACAGATTCACCATTTACCAGTCATATCTCCCTTTACTACAGATTCACCATTTACCAATCATTTCTCCCTTTACTACAGATTCACCATTTACCAATCATTTCTCCCTTTACTACAGATTCACCATTTACCAGTCATATCTCCCTTTACTACAGATTCACCATTTACCAATCATTTCTCCCTTTACTACAGATTCACCATTTACCAGTCATATCTCCCTTTACTACAGATTCACCATTTACCAATCATTTCTCCCTTTACTACAGATTCACCATTTACCAGTCATATCTCCCTTTACTACAGATTCACCATTTACCAGTCATATCTCCCTTTACTACAGATTCACCATTTACCCATCATTTCTCCCTTTACTACAGATTCACCATTTACCAGTCATATCTCCCTTTACTACAGATTCACCATTTACCAGTCATATCTCCCTTTACTACAGATTCACCATTTACCAATCATTTCTCCCTTTACTACAGATTCACCATTTACCAGTCATATCTCCCTTTACTACAGATTCACCATTTACCAGTCATATCTCCCTTTACTACAGATTCACCATTTACCAATCATTTCTCCCTTTACTACAGATTCACCATTTACCAGTCATATCTCCCTTTACTACAGATTCACCATTTACCAGTCATATCTCCCTTTACTACAGATTCACCATTTACCAATCATTTCTCCCTTTACTACAGATTCACCATTTACCAGTCATTTCTCCCTTTACTACAGATTCACCATTTACCCGTCATTTCTCCCTTTACTACAGATTCACCATTTACCAGTCATATCTCCCTTTACTACAGATTCACCATTTACCAGTCATATCTCCCTTTACTACAGATTCACCATTTACCAATCATTTCTCCCTTTACTACAGATTCACCATTTACCAGTCATATCTCCCTTTACTACAGATTCACCATTTACCAGTCATATCTCCCTTTACTACAGATTCACCATTTACCAATCATTTCTCCCTTTACTACAGATTCACCATTTACCAGTCATATCTCCCTTTACTACAGATTCACCATTTACCAGTCATTTCTCCCTTTACTACAGATTCACCATTTACCAATCATTTCTCCCTTTACTACAGATTCACCATTTACCAATCATTTCTCCCTTTACTACAGATTCACCATCTGCCAGTCATTTCTTCCTTTAGCCAAATTAGTATAGATTCACATTGACCAATCACAAAAGACAGCCACAAACGGAGGTTCTGTGGCATTCACTACATCAGGTATGGGAATGATCTCTAAACAAACAAAAAAAGCTCGAAACATCAAACAGCTGGGAGCAATGTATGTGCATGCGTGAGACAGAAGTCCCTCCAGCTTGAAAAGCAGGGTGGGGTAGCACATAGATTGTCTCTCAAAATCAAAAAGGGGTGAGGGATGCAGATGGGGGAGGGGGGGGGGGGAGGGGCTCTGCCATAAAAGTCTGAATTTGTGATTTTCTGGCTGACTGCCAGATATTTAATATGCAGATGTGTTCTGATTGCAAGACATTTTTCTTATTTTAAATTTAATAAAAGCAAGTTTTTATTTTCACAAAACACAGGTAGTTTTATAGCGGGATTCCTCCAATTATCTGACAATTCCTACACATATATATGCATGTCCAACACCTCCCATGTTTTCCGTCCAATGCCTCCCACCTTTTCTGTCCAACAACTCCCATGTTTTCTGTCCAACACCTCCCAGATTTTCTGTATGAGACCTCCCATGTTTTCTGTCCAACACTTCCCATGTTTTCTGTCCAACACCTCCCATGCTTTCTGTCCAACACCTCCCATGCTTCTCCCATGCTTTCTGTCCAACACCTCCCATGCTTTCTGTCCAACACCTCCCATGCTTTCTGTCCAACACCTCCCATGCTTTCTGTCCAACACCTCCCATGTTTTCAGTCCAACACCTACCCCATTTTCTGTCCAATACCTTCCCACTTTCTGTCCACACCACCCACATTTCCTGTCCAACACCACCATTGTTTTCAATAACAACGCCACGCTCAGCAAAGTGACAAACTCTTGAGAGCACCGAACACAACTACCTGTTCTTTATCATCCATGACCTTTGGCATGTAGGATCGAACATGTGACTGGATGGCCAGCCAATGGCGCCGCCGGACCTTCATCGTTGTCTTGTCCACGTGCTGTTTACAGTATGCGAAGAATGGGTCAGCGATATCCTGAGGAGAAAGACATGAGGCTAATTATGCAGGTGTGACTGCACAGTAACAAATGATAACTAAAAAGTACTGAGGACTTTATCTTCTTGTCCCCAGGAATTAGTTACATGATATTTAGTGTTCAGTCACCTGTAGTGGTAGCTTCAGAGCAAAGCTATAAGCAAACTACATGCAACCCACATAATGACACACAGTGCAAAAATGCTACAAAAAAGTAACATACATTTAACCAACCTATCTCATAAACAGTACAAGATTACTACATGTTAACAACCAATACAAACAGAACAAAATCAATACACTACATGTCACCAACCTACATCATACACAGTACAAGTATAACATGTAACCAACCTATACCACACAGAGTACAACTATAATATATAGTTCTTTTTAGTATTTTACCATTATCTTTTTCATTTCCATTGCAGTCACTATCTCGTTTTATATGTTGTTATTGATACTGTATTTGTCTATATCCTTCAATCATAATATTTCACCATGAATGTCTTCGTTATTAGTAGTACTGCAGCAACGACAGATATGTAACTTGTAAGTTGGCATTTTTTGCTAATATCTTCACCGTTCAGAAATAAAGTTTAATCAATCAGTCAATACCTCTGCTTGCTCTTTCAAAGTCACCCTTAAGACACACTTGTTCAATATTTCTAAACTTTTTTTCACATGCGTGCCTATCCCCCCCCATCTGACATGTGTGTTAGTGTTATTGTAAAGCGCCCTGTGTCCCCACCTTGTGCAGAAGATGGGTGCTCTAGAATAGTAGAAATCCCCTTTATTATTATAAAACTGAGATGTGTCGCTGTTACTTCTTCTCCTTAGAATATTATTACAATATTAGATGCAGAGTATCTTTTCTTTTTTTAATCTTTTTTCTTATCCTTATTTCTTCTCTCCTTTTTTTTTTTCCTTTCAAAAAAAAAGAAGCAACTATCATGCATTGCCCCCTTCCCCACCCCCCCACCCCCCCTTTTGTAGATATATAATCATGTATGGAAGCAACTGCAGGACATTGGATAACAGTGATGTGAAAGAAAATGAAACTTTTTTTTGCTGGGGTTCATAGTTCTTGTACTTTGACACTGCTTGACTTCATTTACAATTGGTTGTACCACATTGTTCTGCATTCCAGTTCATTTTTTTATTGTGTTTTAACTGGTTGTTGACAAAAATGTCCATCCTGGGAATGTGGAAGGGAGGAGGGCATTCCTTAGCTGGTTGGTGAAAGACTATTTGGGGAATGGAACATTTTCATTTTTCTCAAACAGTACAAGAAGACTGTAAATACATGTGTATGTATGCTTAAAAGGTTAATTTTATGTGTTGCTCATGTAAAGTTTTGTCAGGTTCTTAATTCTAGTATCTGTAGGTGAACCATGCAACTTTTATGAAGTGTACATGTTCTTCATTTTTGTCATATGACACGCGACACCAAAGTACAAAATGTTATGTGATTCTGCAGATGTCAGTTTGCTTTACTGCTTGTATTACTTTTCTGAAATACAAAAGAATAATGAACATACTTATGCATTGTTTTGTGTGTTTTTTATGGTGTTTAGCTTGTGAGAAAATGTTTTCGGAAGTATGGGAGTCGCATGTCACCGATGACAAAAAATATACCATAAGAAATCATTACTCATACCCAAACCTTCATGAGTTGGGTTTTGTTTGGTCATAAACTGTAACAGTAATATGTTTATCACAAAAATAACAGGGAGTAATGTCAAAATGCTGCCACAAAGAGTAATGTTTTTGTCATCAGTGACACGCGACACCATGCTGGCGTCCAATTATATAACCCTGTAACTTAGCAAGTAGCCCCCAAAGTATCCTCTAATCATTGTTTTTGGAGAGAGTTGTGTTGATACAGAACCCATAAAATAAAAAATTGCTTCACCATCACACTTCAAATTTAACCAAGATGTCACACTTTAGTTTTCACCTTTTGAGAGTTGCTCATATGTAACCAACCTACATCATACACAGTACAAGTATAACATATGTAACCAACCTATACCGTACAGAGTACATGCATACCACAGGTAACTTACGTGGATATCATGCAAGTTCGCTACAGGTACCCAATCTACATCATGCACTGCACATAACCAACCTAGATCACACACAGTACAAGTATACTAAATGACCCACAGCAGTACATGTATCACCCAATCTATCATAGTACAGGTATACAAAGCAACCCCTCTGACAGTACAGGTATACTAACCAACCCCTGTCACAGTACAGGTATACTAACCAACCTCTGTCACAGTACAGGTATACTAACCAACCCCTGTCACAGTACAGGTATACTAACCAACCCCTGTCACAGTACAGGTATACTAACCAACCACTGTCACA
Source organism: Alviniconcha strummeri (assembly GCA_963584105.1). Lineage (NCBI taxonomy): Eukaryota > Metazoa > Mollusca > Gastropoda > Provannidae > Alviniconcha > Alviniconcha strummeri. The sequence continues at coordinate 16,313,595 of OY757553.1, forward strand.
GTACAGGTATGCTAACCAACCCCTATGACAGTACAGGTATACTAACCAACCCCTATGACAGTACAGGTATACTAACCAACCCCCTGTCACAGTACAGGTATACTAACCAACCCCTGTCACAGTACAGATATGCTAACCAACCCCTATGACAGTACAGGTATACTAACCAACCCCCTGTCACAGTACAGGTATACTAACCAACCCCTGTCACAGTACAGATATGCTAACCAACCCCTCTCATGGGACAGGTATGCTAACCAATCCCTATGACAGTACAGGTATACTAACCAACCCCTGTCACAGTACAGGTTGTACTAACCAACCCCTGTCACAGTACAGGTATGCTAACCAACCCCTGTCACAGTACAGGTCTGCTAACCAACCCCTGTCACAGTACAGGTCTGCTAACCAACCCCTGTCACAGTACAGGTATGCTAACCAAGACCTGTCCCAGTACAGGTATACTAACCAACCCCTGTCACAGTACAGGTATGCTAACCAACCCCTGTCACAGTACAGGTATACTAACCAAGACCTCGCCGGGGTCAGCCTCTGTCAGCAGTCCCTCCCTCTGTGCACTGAAACATGTAAGCAAAAGGTCAACCTTGTTCCATTATAAACAGGGTCAGTGCACGGCCCAGCGGTCAAGCAGTCCACTGAGCTGATTCAGTTCCCCCCCCCCCAACACAAATGGTGATAGCCATGTATAGACTGTCAGATGAGCTACAGGTTTTCACGCATTAAATATCCCACAGCTGCGGGAAAATACTGCCCTGGCAAAATTCTTCACGCTTTCAACCACAGTTAGGAATTATAGTTAGGCTGGGTAGCATGATTAGAGCAGCGGCCTTTCTCGTCTGACAGAGCAACCCCAACATAAGCAAGCAACAACAATTGTGAACACAAAAATATTAATGACTAAAATGTTACCACCATATCTTCATGTTCATGCTCACCCTGATATAACCACACTGGCTGACTGGGCATAAAACACCAAGTTACTTGCTTACTTCATGTTTATGTGGTAAAGGTCCATAATCGTGTGAACATGAATACCTGGCAATGATGACCAGGCTGATGCTAACGACATTCATCTACAGCGAGCCCTGCATCAGAGCAAGCTGCACCAGGTGAACATGAAGATACAATGACGATGATGAAGATGAAGATGATGGCAATGCTGATGACAACTGTGAATGGCAAGCCTGACAGGACCCTTACCAGGTGACATGGAAGAAGGAACGACACATTCCGGCATCGCATGAAATGCAGACCCCTGTCCGACTGAATCGCACATCTTCACACAGTGAGCACTCCTATCAACATCAACACAGTGTCAGAGGGTAAAGGTGAATGAAGTCATCACATCCAAGGTTGGCACAGGCTTTGGGAGACCAAATGCATAAGACTTTTCAAGGGGTTAAACTTAAAGGTTATTTTCCGTTCTTTCAAATGACCCAATGAAATCTGAAAAACAACACAGTACACCCCGCCCCTTTTTACTTTTTTTTTCAAGAACAAAATATTGCACACATGCTAATGGTCGACTTAGCTGAACTTATTGCCCCTGGCGCCGCTTGGTGGTGCTGGGGGTAATAGGGGCTAGCGTCCGATGTAAACAAAGTGGGCATGACTAAGCGAAGAGCACGATTTTTGCACACTTTATGGACCGGTTTTGAGGTCAACGCGGACAATAATCATGCTGAACAGTTGTGTTTATGGGTGCTCCAATCGATCGGGACACTCGCTCCCAAAAGACACGTTTCGGAGGAAACAATGGCAGATCGCAGTGAGAAGGGAAAATTTCACGCCAACAGGCAGCAGCATCGTGTGCAAGATCCACTTCCTTGAAAGTGACTACCACGTCTCAGAATACGTGCAAGAAGGTATGTTCAACTTTTGTCTCAGATTTTCAATCTTTGACCCATGCCTGAACTCGAGTGCATTCGAGTGCACCTGACCTAGGCTTACATCATCTGTCGGCTTAACCAGCAACAACATCGGTTTAGTATTTACAGGGAACACCCGTCACGGTTATTTCATTTCACAGGAATTTCACGGGAACTTCTGGACACACTGTACGTTATGTATGACACATTAACAGACAGACAGAAACTTGTACACATATGTATCTGACAGTGTGACATGTTATGCATGGTGGGGTTGCAAGGACTGGAGCGAACAGTTGGGCATACATGATATTTGTGCACGCACTTGTGTGTTTGTGTGTACATTGTACTCCAAATTTCCTGTCGTCATGCCGTGATAAAATATTTATTATAATTATATTTATAATTAGGCATAAAATTCAATATGTGCTTCCATGTCACAGCTGTCATGCATTGCAGTCAGTGTGTGTGTGCTGTGCATCAGCAGACTCCTAGTTTACAAAAGGTGTTTACATGTAAATCACTTATAAAGTAATATTATTAATTGTGTCTGTTGTAAAAGCAATGGTTTATGTCTGGTTGACAGGTGCACCACGCGTGCAGTGATTCCTGAAGAAGACTGCACTTCCAAGTGTCTTCCAATGGGCAAAGAGCAAACCGAAGATGAATTTGATCAATGCAACAGCATTAGCATTTGAACATTTCTGCTTCATAATTCATCATATAAATTAAATATTAAAGCAACAGAGCATTTTGAAACAAAATCTTCCATTCTGATTTATTTTGCTACATTCGGTCTCTTCTTGTTCTATGTGTCATTTGTGTGACAAGTTACTTTTGGTAACTGACAGTGATACCACTGTGAGGGGACAGGTATTCCTGTGCTATTTTACTGACATGCTTGCCACTGATAGTAACACTAACAGTTAAACAATATTCTATAACATGTATCTAAACTTTGGTGTTGTATGTCACTTTAAATTTGCTGTATATGATTGTAGATGTGATAATAAGATTAAGAAATTACAACAGAACCGTAAACATTTGGTTCAACATATTTATTTTTAGCTCAACACACTTTACACTATTTACAGCTACTGTTACAAGTCTGAAGCATTCAGTCTCATATGCAGTGCCTTGCTCAAGATTTCAGAACAAGTTGTAACAACTGATTTGTACATACAAGCATGTGTGCATGTGCAGTGACAGGGTTTCCACTTTGTGTGATGTTATCCAGTTCATATGTATGCTTACAACGTCTTCACAAGTGAAATATTTATGCAAGGGCATCATTTGCAATAACAGCTAAATGCAACTGATTTGTAAAGGACATCATTTGCAATACCAATTAAATGCAACTGATTTGTACTTACATGTATATAATAATATATAATGTACATTGTAGTAGCAATGATTAAAATTTAAATGCCATATACCTCTAGTTACACGTGCAACATGCCATCCTAGTGGTACACAGCTTTGGAGAACGACCCATGTACTTGCTCAAGGTGTCAGTATAAGTTGTACTTATTGATCTGTATTTACACATTGCAGTAAAGATTTCAGTATAAGTTATAACAACTGATTTGTACTCACACACATGTAATGTATATATGTAAAATGCAGTATTTCCACATGCATATAATGTGAACATGATAGCAACAGACACAAAAACAAGGGCATCATTTGCAGTAACACTGCAATGCAGCTGGAGGTAACTGTTAAGAGATTGTATGGATGATACTATAGTGACATATATGCATAAATATAACTAGAGGTATCATATGCATACAAGTGACAATACATATTATTACTGATCAACACAATACCTATGGTCGTATCATTACAGACATTTAAGTTGAAAGATAATGTTTGAGATTGCTTGTTTTATTCTATTTCTAGTCATGCACTGTAATGAATATTGAAAATTAATAGGAATGATGCTGATGTGGTAAAGGTGTGTATCAGTGTCAGTTATTCTGTTTGCTCATAGTATGCAAATTCTGGAGTATGCCCAGTCTGTTTAATAATTAAACTGAAAACTGAACTCATGATTGATTGTGTCAGTATGTGTGTGAATCTTGCTTCACAGGACAGTGTGTACAGAAACATTACTGCTTCAGTTCATATTGATCATTCGCTGAGATTTATGCTACTGTTACTTAGTTTCACAAGGTCTCAACAAGGTCTTTTTTAAGTCCATCGACTTTTGCACCTTGTTTCCTGCACTCCTCATGAAGCTCACAAAGCCGCATCTACCCGAAATTCATGATATTGCCGCTGAAAAAAAAAAAAACGAAAAAAATACCCGATAGAAAGTTCGAAAATTGTAACGTTGTGCTGTTGTAGTGCGAGCAGGCGGAACAAGTAAAAGGCCCCTAATACACCCAGCGCCACCGCACGGCGCCAAGGGAGGCAATTTGCCCTAAGTCGCTCATTAGCAGACAAAAACAGGTGAACAAACAGCATGACATGGACAGCATGGATAAATGGTTTAGTAGAGAAACTCTTTGCTGAACAAAACAATGGCTGACACACAGAACTGAGGTCAACCCTTGGAGTGGCTGAACGAGGCAAATGAAAAATAAAGCGCAAGTTTGTAAATCTGAAAGCAGCCGCAGTCAAAGTGTGGGTGGGGCCACACAGACTAGATGTACTGCTAGATGTATTGCTGGGTGTAGCGAAACACAGAGCCAGAAGCAGGCAGGCAGACTGGCAAACTGACAGACAGACTGGCAAACAGACAGACAGACAGACCGATAAAGAGATTGATGGACAAATCCACTACCTTGGCCCCCCACTTATTGTAGGGCATTTCGAAGAGGGTGACAGGAGAGAGCCGCTCCACATCACCAAAGGCCACACCAGGGGTGTAGAGGGCACACACAATGTGAACCCACCTGGAACCCACCAATCACAGCTGTCAACATCAACACCTAGGTCTGGAATGTCTGTAACATTTTCTCAAACCTAACATCACCAATGTTCTGCGAAAAAGTCCATGTCAAAGCAGTCTGAGTTGACAAGATCTAGATTTGCTTATATTTTGGAATACCACCAAAGCCAGCTGAAGAAAATGTAGTCAAATCCTAAAAACAGCACAAAATCAATGCTGTTTATATGTGTTTGTGCGCATGTGCGTGTTGTGTGTGTGTTGCATGTGTGTGTTCATGCGTGCATGTGTGTGTTTGAGTGAGCATGTGTATGCACATGTTTGCTGCCCTTCGCATCACAAGACTTTCTGATCAAGGCATAAAAAAATGACACTTAGTGTCTGATCATCAAACAAGACGTTCCTAGTTGTATTGTATCACTGACACTGTAAAATTCGTAACTCACTTTCCAGCATCTGTCTCTTTGTAGATTCCCCCAGAGTTTGGACACAGCTCACAGTGCTGGAAACAGAGAAATGCAGACATGATCACAGACCAGGTGATCACTGCCAGGCGACAGACACAGACCAGACAGGCCAACAGGCTGATAAACATGAGGCAGACATGGCTTCAGACTGACACAGGTGGAAGACAGACACAAAGGCAAGGAGACAGACCAGGCAACAGATCGACATCAGAGGACATACAGACACAAAGGCAAGGAGACGACCAGGCAACAGATCGACATCAGAGGACAGACAGACACAAAGGCAAGGAGACGACCAGGCAACAGATCGACATCAGAGGACAGACAGACACAAAGGCAAGGAGACAGACCAGGCAACAGATCAACATCAGAGGACAGACACAAAGGCAAGGAGACAGACCAGGCAACAGATCGTCATCAGAGGACAGACACAAAGGCAAAGAGACAGACCAGGCAACAGATCAACATCAGAGGACAGACATACACAAAGGCAAGAGACAGACCAGGCAACAGATCGACATCAGAAGACAAACAGACAGACTGACTGGCAGCAACAGGAGCCAGGCTGCACAGAGCCAAGCAGGAGACAGACTGACTGAACAGAGCTAGAAGACAGACAGACAGACAGGCAGCAACAGGAGCCAACTGCACAGAGCCAAGCAGGAGACAGACTGACCGAGCAGAGCTGGAAGACAGACTGACAGACAGACAGGCAGGCAGTGACAGAAACCAGACTGTACAGAACCAAGTGGGGGACAGACTCACAGAGCAGAGTTGGAAGACAGACTGCCAGACAGACAGACAGACAGGCAGTGACAGGAACCAGACTGTGCAGAGCCAAGTGGGGGACAGACTCACAGAGCAGAGTTGGAAGACAGACTGCCAGACAGACAGACAGGCAGTGACAGGAACCAGACTGTACAGAGCCAAGTGGGGGACAGACTCACAGAGCAGAGTTGGAAGACAGACTGCCAGACAGACAGACAGACAGGCAGTGACAGGAACCAGACTGTACAGAGCCAAGTGGGGGACAGACTCACAGAGCAGAGTTGGAAGACAGACTGCCAGACAGACAGACAGACAGGCAGTGACAGGAACCAGACTGTACAGAGCCAAGTGGGGGACAGACTCACAGAGCAGAGTTGGAAGACAGACTGCCAGACAGACAGACAGACAGGCAGTGACAGGAACCAGACTGTGCAGAGCCAAGTGGGGGACAGACTCACAGAGCAGAGTTGGAAGACAGACTGACAGACAGACAGACAGACAGGTAGTGACAGGAACCAGACTGCAGAGAGCCAAGCAGGAGACAGACTGACCGAGCAGAGCTAGAAGACAGACAGACAGACAGGCAGGCAGGCTGGCAGACAGACAGGAGCCAGACTGCAGAGAGTCAAGCAGGGGACATACTGACCGGCACAACACCTGCTTTGCAGGCATCACAAAACCATGGCTCAGTACTGGCCGATGACTCTGTGCTAGCTAGTGATTGGTTGTCACTGATACCATAGCAACCTGAAACAACCAAATATTTCACATCCTTACAACTGGCCATTTAAACAGAATCTGCTATTTAAAAGCAACCTTTATAATGGTCACCTTGAAGTTTCTTTCAGGACCTTCTTCTCAAAAGAAGGGTCCTCAGTCACTGTAAGTAAGTAAATTGGTGTTTTACACCCAGTCAACCAGTGCGATTATATCAGAGCAACCTCAGTCACTGGGGTTGACACAAATTGCACACATGGAAATGGAGGGGTGTTGGGGGTGGGGGGGGGGGGGGGGGGGGGGAGAAACGTGTCATTCCCTACACCCCTAAGAGAATCAACACACAAGGAAGTTAATTAGTGTTCGAAACCTGTAACAAGTACAAAGACCTGAATCACCTACAGTAACTCTCACCTGCCATGGGTGTAAATACAAGGGACATAAACTCCACCTGAGGTACATCATTCAAGCATTAATTAACTCCCTTGTGTGTTGATTCTGTACAAGCATTCTGGGCCTCATTCTGTTTCAGATTTCTGCCTTCAAGAGAACAAAAACATGTGGAAAAAGCACATTATGGACACTTTAATCCCTTTGTCCAATATCTGATGCAGAATTTTATCCTAAATGGTCTGTCTAAGGAGGGTTTCACTGTCCATGACTGATGATGATGATGAGTTGATGCTTAATGTCCTCAGATGTCATTTGACATATTAGGGACAAGTTGTGACCAATGCCGAAGCACGGTTCAATAAAAGCCACATACGTAAGGTGTATGCGTGTTTAGCTGTAACCTGCCACCTGCACTTTTGGCAGAATGACCGGGATTTTTTACGTGCTACTCAGTGTGGTAACACGGGGGTGGAACGGATACCGAAATAAGAGTCAGCACAGAAAGTCGACCCTGGAGAAGAAAATTCTCCCGCCGTTCCAGCAGGGATTCGAACCCGCGACCTTTCAATCACGAGTCCGGTGCTCTAACCACTGAGCTATCCCCGCCCCTCCATGACTGATAGATATACTTACCCTCATGTACTGACACTCCGCAGTTGTCACACTCCACGATTTCATCCTCATCAACACTGAAACAATATTCATACACAACTCAGTCAATAAAATAAAATAAAAAAAATCCTGAAAAATCTGACATCCCCATGATATGTCCTGGCACTTTTCAAACAAATCTCTTCTGAAAACAGAATGTTCTACTGTGGATTATGTAACTAGATCTTGCTCAAACAGACTTCTTTCCACCAATGTGATGCTAAAATTCTACCATGGATTATGTAACTAGATCTTGCTCTAACAGACTTCTTTCCACCAATGTGATGCTAACAAAACACAAGTAAAAATCTGATGAGCAACTTTTGTTGTAAAATGCATCACACTGAAATGGAGATCATTCAAATTCAAGTAAATCAAAATATATTTCATATATTATCGACTGACGTTTGGTCTTTGTGTTTATTCAGGCTTTTTTACTTGCACCCAGTTATACATTTAAAGTCCCCAGCCTGCAATGTGGACACCACTGGCATGACTCTGTCTGGAGCCACAACAGCACAGCCATTGTCATCAACAAAAAGGATGGACTCTGCTGGAGTTTATGTGCCTTGTATTTGCACGCATGCCAGGTGAGTTACTACAGGTGTCGCAGGTCTTTGCTGTTGTGCCTGAGCAACATCTTCTGAGTGCTAATTAACCCCCTTGTGGGCTGATTCACTGTCATCAACATCAAATTCAATGAAAGTGTTAGATGAAGTCAAACCAGTACTGAAACAGCAACATCTTCTGAGTGCTAATTAACCCCATTGTGGGCTGATTCACTGTCATCAACATCAAATTCAATGAAAGTGTTAGATGAAGTCAAACCCAGGTACTGAAACAGCAACATCTTC